>CM074728.1:127427119-128005594 GCA_037306005.1 Rhinophrynus dorsalis
ACACACATCAAACTGACTTATCAAGCCAGAGCCAGAGCCCTGGGGTTCTACAAACAACATATTTAAGTCTAGATTTAATATCCCATGTAACAAATAAATCATTTTACAGAGTTTAGCACTGATATTTAGAATAAAGTGAAAAAAGTTCATTTTTGGTGTTAGTGTACCATTAAGCTGCTTTTAGGAGAGGACTGGGCCCTGACCATGCTGAGCTGGTCCTTTACTGTGTTGTAGGCGGTCCATGGACAGAGAGGAAGATGACCCAGAATGCCCTGCTCTGGATTGCATCTCTGCTGCATGTTGTACCATCAGCCATTTAGGTTTTGTTGAAGCCAAATCAGTACAAAAAATGTACACGTTTATTGAAAGCAAAATTACGAGTAACAAATCTTTAAATATTAAAGTGAAAAGAAAAAAGGGTGCCATCCCAAAAGGATGATAAAGTGAATGTTCAATGCAGATTACAAGTAGAGAACACGCACATTTACGTATGGCCACCAGAATTACACGGCAGATGAGCAAGGAGAGGACATTGTATTCTCCTCCAAATAAGCTTCACAGAGATGAAGCAGTTGCTTCCCTTAAAACCACATCCAGCCCCTCAAAATTAAGCATAGTAAAATGAGAAAAAGATGAGAGGGATGTCCCCTGAAGTAGCAACATTTCATCCAAAATACCTAGAGCGATGGACATAAAATCCGCCCTTTCCTCTTACAAAAAACTGCTGCCCACCCCTGTGGCCATTCAGGGGTTAATAACAAGTCCTCTTTCTACATACGTTTTGGAGTTACAGGGTGGGATCATCAGTAAAGAGGTTCTAGAGAGATGATGGATTCTGAATATTCATAGGGAACAAATATTTTACAGAACTGCAATTTAATCATTAAACTTATACATTATTCATTCAGATTAAATTGAATAATCTCTGCTGAAAAAAATCACTCGGTTAACACGCACTTTGCAATTAGCAGTGTATTTTTAATTGTAAATGCAGATCCTTTTTATAGTTAATCCTACATAATACAGCTGAGGGAAAATGGCATCCCCCTCGCAGTGGAGGAAACGTGATAAATTCTAATCATCATTCTGTTTTTATTAACACCTGGACGTAACGTTCTAAGAGCCCGCCCTGCCCGCTGACATTAAAATCTAATCAGGACTCTCTCTATTTAACAAAGAAGAAAAGGTCTGAAATTCATCAGTATGAAGTCAAAAGCCTCCAAAAATGTGACTGTGTTTGCTGTGTGTATGTAGGGGGTGCAGGACCATTTGACAAGCGCTTATCAGTGGTAATTGCAGTGTGTGTCAGGAGAGAGAAAAGCAAACAAACAGAAGATATGGGTCTCTGTGGAATGAAAGAAAGGGTTCTACTGCCAAAACGATTCTCTCTAGATAAGGTTTTATCAGATTTTCAACAATATTGCTGAAAAATAGAGCCAAACTGTAACCTCTAGCAACTTTCACATTAATTGTAGAAACATTTTAGTGTTCAGGACAATAAATTGTCTGAACAGGGTAAGAGAACAGGTGAACTTGGTACTAAAGGTGAGAGCGAGGTGGGATCTGGTGGAGATATGTGTTTGTATTTAAAGGGATAGCAATGGTTATTTTAACAACGTTTAATAGTGTAGATATTCAAAATATAAATCCTGGGACCAGGATCTCCTATCAGCTAGAGAACTGATGTCAGTGACAGGGGCAGGAGGGGGGAACTTTGGCAGCGTATCTCTCTCAAATTATACATGTCAGAGACAGGGGGGAGGTCATTCTATTTAAATTTATCTACACTATTAATCTTTGCTAAAATTAACCAATACTATCCCTTTAAAGGGATAGTAATACTTGCAAATTACTAATCCCCATATTGTGGCTTTGTTAAAAAGAAACTTATTGCCCCCAGTGTCATCTCTCATACCCTTATGGTTTGAGAGATGATGGCGCTCAAAGTTCCCCCCTCCCACCTCCTTCCCTGACTGAACGCTGACTGCAGGGATATCCGGTATTACTTGCATCAAGCGGCTCTGCAGCATTGCCGAGATCGCGTTTATAAAAATGAAATCTTTCACTAAAACGGTCTTCTACGTGTGCCTGCAAACCAATCACACTGCAAACAAAGCACACGTAGAAGACCGTTTTAGTGAAAGATTTATTTTTTATAAACGCGATCTTGGCTCAGCTGCAGAGCCGCTTGATGCACATAAGACTGTAGTACGACAGCTTCCCCTGCAGTCAGCGTTCAGTCAGGGAAGGGGGAGGGAGGGGGGAACTTTGAGTGCCATCATCTCTCAAACCATAAGGGTCTGAGAGATAACACTGGGGGCAATAAGTTTCTTTTTAACAAAGCTACAATATGGGGATTAGTAATTTTCAAGTATTAATATCCCTTTAAGTGTGTGTCCTATGTGTGCATGTGTATATATTTGTGTTGGTGATTGTGTGTGTATATATATTTGTGTGAATGTTTGTGTTGTTTTATTGTGTATGTATATATTCATGTGTGTCTGTGTATATATTGGTGTGTGTGTGTATATATTGGTGTGTGTGTGTGTGTGTGTACACGTGTATATTTGTTCATTCCAAATCAATTCAAACATCACTGGAATTTTTCTCCTTTTCTGGAAAGTTGACGCACACACCAAACACTGACAGTTTTACACCTTATATATTTAAAATTTCACAAAGTTTTATCATTAACATATTGAACATTGAGGGGTTACAATATAGCAATTACTATAGCGCTTTAAAGACCAGAGGGTTTCACAACACGATGCAAAGCAATGCGTTACACATGCCTCTGATACTTAAAGGGTTAAGAGAACAACTATACTGCATCGTAAACAAATTATACGCATGCAACATTATAATGATATTAGTTGAAAAGCCCGTTACACAGTCCACAGTGCCGCTGCCAGACAGTCGCGGGGCAGTCATGCACAGTAGAGACTGCCCGCTCCTTCGGAGCGTCCAGCTCTGTATCAGCCACGGCGTGGGCAGTCTCTACAGTGCATGACTGCAGCACACGTAGCAATCTCTACTGAACATGACTGCATCGTTACACATTACACACGTTTTAGCGAATTATTATATAGGATGATGAGTGGATGTTTTTCTTAGCTTTCTGTCAAAGTCAATAAACATTTGCACAGAAAATATAAAATCACTAATATTATTGTTAGATAATTGATAATATTGGAAAAAATACATGTGTCCATCCTGTTCGGCCATGTCACCTTTTGTTTTTGTTGATCCAGCAGAAGGCAAAAAACAGAGAAACCCCAAAGATATTTCCAGTTCTGGTGCAAATGGGTAACAGTGCGTTTCACCAAGAAGATTACATAGAAATGTCTCTCGTTATCAAGTCTGTCGTACAGAGCTTCTATAGTGCAACTTTACCTATTTACATAGATAGAGAAGCATGATATACATACACATATACAGATGATAAATAAAATACCATTTCTATTTAGAGTTCCATGTGTTTTTTGAGTAGAAAAACATTATTTGTAAAGATTTTAGACTGGGAGAAGATATGATTTTTTCCAGGTCGGTTATTTTCTCAACTCCGAAAGCAATCGGTCATCTCCCTGGATGAACAAGCTTTCTGAATCGTAACCATCAATAAATGAGGTTCAACCATTTGTAAATTATTAGGTGTAGATCATACTGTAATGTAAGGTAACTCTTCAGTGTGAAACGTCCAGAAGACATTTGTCAAGTGTCTATTCAGATTATTTATTCCTAGCGCGGTCCCAGAAGAATTACAACAAACTGAAAAGAAAAAAAGATTTATCCATATTCCCCTCTCTAAAGTGACACTTTAATGATGCACTGATCTGATATATTCTCCCCGTTTTGCATGATTGTCAGGTATTTTTGCAGGAGATAAAAACACAATGGAAGTAAATAGTAAATGCTTTTATCTACTTTCACTCGGTCCCAGTGGATAATTTCTGGATAAGAAATGGATGGTTGGTGTTTATTTATGAGCTTGTGAACAAGTTCTGACCTGAGCTGCTGTGTGCTAAAATGCATTGAGTTTAAACTAGCACTAATGCTAAAATATAAATTTGTTTTTATATGAAAGAATGTGTTAAAGTACACAGATAGATATGTAAGAGTTCTCATGGCAGGAGAGAGTTTAAAGGGATAGTAATACTTTGTTTTAACTTTATTTTATTTTGTAGGCATTAAAAAAACATGAAGAATGATATAAGTCTTATCTCTCAAACCTTTATGGTTTATGAGATATTAACAAGCAAAGTTCTCCTCCCCGCCCCTTTTACCTAGTGTAAGCCATCTCTTCTCAGATGTGAGTCTGGTTGTATGACAGTACAGATAACAGAAGGGGACAATTTTCTTTGTATGGAAACAATGAAAGCCCTTCCCCCCTTGACAAGTTTTTCAGCTTTTTCCCTTAT
Organism: Rhinophrynus dorsalis; assembly: GCA_037306005.1. Taxonomy (NCBI): domain Eukaryota; kingdom Metazoa; phylum Chordata; class Amphibia; order Anura; family Rhinophrynidae; genus Rhinophrynus; species Rhinophrynus dorsalis. The sequence goes on from CM074728.1 coordinate 127,431,538, forward strand.
CTTAATTGAAGATTGTCCCTCTCTGCAGTCTACCTGGGCACCTCCCTTCTGATCTGGTTGAACAGGAGGGGGAAACTTTGCTTGTGAATATCTCTTAAACCATAAAGGTTTCAGAGATAAGACGTATATCATTCTTCATGTTTTTTTAATGCCTACAAAATAAAATAAAGTTAAAATGAAGTATTACTATCCCTTTAAGATGGAAGATAAAGCATATGACCGCTAATCTCTCCATTTCATGAGAGTGTCTGATGTTCTTCATTCTATCTTGTAATTTGAGGCTGGTTCCAATATTCAGTGATTACTCTCATAGCAGCTACATGTATTTGTTGCACAAGGGCCTGATAGAGGTGCGACTTACTTATCACTAGTGAGAGAGCCCTGCTGGGCCACTGTTGAGGGCACAAGGATAGCCACAAATTGCAGTGTGCTGTGAAATAAGGAACAGTTCGGACATCACAGCGTTGGAAAAGTGTTGTATTATACTGATTTTGTGTTTACATCCTAACCTGCAGTAAGACGGTTAAAGGGTTAAAAGTTTAAAAGGTTGTATTTTTCTGGGAGTGTGATTAGTTAATTAAGGGTGGGGTTTGTGAAGAATCCCCTGTGTAGGCCTGTATAAATCTAGGTACAGGACTCACAGAGTTTGCTCACAAATTGCAGTGTGCTCTGAAATAAGGAACAGTTGGGACATCACAGCATTGGAAAAGTGTTGTATCTGAATGCAAGAGGGTCTCAAGTGCTTGGGGAGAGGATTACTAGACGGTTGGAGGAGATTTTAAACTAGGAAGGGGGGAGGGGCTAATAAATACTGGGATAGATATTATAGAAAGGAAAGGCGATGTAGTTAATAACCAGGTGGGTGGATCTGGGGGCGGGGTTAGTACAGATGATAGGGAGAAGCCTACAAATCACATAAAAATTAAATCACAAAATGAAACATAGCAGAGGCATAAATTGTATGCTTGCAAATGTCAGAAGTTTAACTGGTAAAATAGGGGAACTGGAGCTGGTAGCTGAAATTGAACACTATGACTTGATAGGCATAACAGAAACATGGTGGGATGACACACATGATTGGTCAATCAGTTTGGAGGGCTAAGTGTTATTTAGAAAAGATAGGTCAAACAAAAGAGGTGGTGGGGTCTGTCTGTATATCAAACCAGCATTATTGCCTAATTTGCGGGACGACATATGTGATGACAGTAGTGAACATGTGGAATCCCTATGGGTTGAAATAGTCACTGGGGGTAAAACTGCCCAGAAAATATTAATGGGTATTTGTTATAAACCACCAAACATTGGTGGCCTTGAAGAATCACAGCTATTAATGCAAATAGAAAAGGGTTCTCAAATAGGGAGAACTATAATTATGGGGGATTTTAATTATCCAGAAATAGACTGTAAAATGGAACAGCAAATTCTGCTAAAAGTAGTAAGTTTCTGAACTTGTTGAATGACAATTTTTTGTCTCAACTAGTGCAGACCTCAACCAGAGGGAATGCGTGTCTGGATCTGGTAATAACTGACAATGAAGAACTTATCTCTAACATCCAAGTTAGGGAGCACTTGGGGAATAGTGACCATAACATGGTATCGTTTGAGATTAATTCAAAAAAGCAATTTAGTATGGGTCCCACCAAAACACTGAATTTTAAAAAGGCCAACTTTAGCAGGTTTAATTCATCCCTTGGTCTCGTTGACTGGGATAAAATATTTTCAGGAAAAACCACAGAAGGTAAGTGGAATGTCTTCAAAATAACTGCAAAAATACACATATAAATTTATCCCTGTTGGAAGCAAATACAAAAGAAGCAAATTAAAACCAATGTGGCTAACCAGTAAAGTGATTCATGAAATAAATAACAAGAAAGCGGCATTTAAACATTATAAAGCTGAGGGATCAGTAGAGGCATTTTCAGAATACAAAAATGCCAACAAAACCTGTAAAAAGGCTATTAAATTAGCTAGACTGGAGAATAAAAAAAATAGTGCTAAGGAGAGCAAGAGCAACCCAAAAAAATTCTTTAAATACATTAATGGCAAAAAATTAAAGTCTGATAATGTTGGGTCCTTGTTATCTGAAACAGGTGAGATGATCGAGGGGGACAGAGATAAGGCAGATATTTTGAATACTTTCTTTTCTTCTGTTTTTACCAAGGAAGACCCAATGGACAAGAATCTGCAGACTATTTTTACAGAACAGTCACAACAAACATGGGACTGGCTAACACAAGAAAAAGTGTTATAACAATTAAATGGTGTTAAGGTAGACAAAGATCCAGGGCCAGATGGTATACACCCAAGGGTACTTAAAGAGCTAAGCCAGACCCTGGCCAGACCGTTATATTTGATTATTATTAGCAGGAGCCAACATGGCTTTGTGAAAGACAGGTCTTGTCAAACTAACTTGATCGCATTTTATGAAAAAGTGAGTAATAATATAGATGCGGGAGTGGCGGTTGATGTGATCTATTTAGACTTTGCCAAGGCATTTGATATGGTTCCACACAAGAGGTTACTGTACAATTTGAATGAAATAGGCCTAGGGGAAAATGTTTGTGTGCGGATTGGAAACTGGCTGAAAGATAGAATGCAAAGAGTGGAAGTAAATGGCAAGTTCTCCAGTTGGATACATATGATAAGTGGAGTATCTCAGGGATCTGTCCTGGGTCCTCTTCTTTTTAATTTGTTTATTAATGACCTCCTAGAGGGCATAGGGAGCCATGTATCAGCGTTTGCCGATGACACAAAATTAAGTAAGGTAATAAAGTCTGAACTGGATGTGTCTTCATTACAAGATGATTTGGACAAATTGAGTAACTGGGCAGGCAAATGGCAAATGAGATTCAATATAGACAAGTGTAAAGTTATGCATTTTGGGTATAATAATAAAAATGCAACACATAGTTTAAATGGTGTTTCTCTGGGGAAATTACAAATGAAAAGGATTTGGGAGTAATGGTAGACAATAGACTTAGCAGTAGCATGCAGTGACAGCTGGCAGCTGCAAAGGCCAATAAGATATTGGCATGTATTAAAATGGGTATTGACTCAAGGGAGGAAGATATAATTATGCCTCTACAGGTCCATCGTAAGACCCCACCTAGAATATGCTGTTCAATTCTGGGCGCCCTTTCTGAAAAAGGACATTATGGAACTAGAGAAAGTGCAGAGGGCTACAAAACTAGTAAGGGGAATGGAAAGTTTTAGTTATGAAGAAAGGCTAGAAAAGTTAAACTTGTACACACTAGAGAAACGGCGTCCTAGAGGGGATATGATAACACTATATAAATATGTTCAGGGCCCATACAAAGGGCTCTCCAAAGACCTGTTCATTAACAGAACAGTACATAGGACAAGGGGCCACCCGCTTAGACTCGAGGAAAGGAGATTTAATCTACAACAGCGGAAGGGTTTCTCTACTGTAAGGACAATGAAGGTATGGAATTCACTGCCTGAGGAGGTGGTGCTATCGAAAACATTAGATGCCTTTAAAAATGACCTGGATACTTATTTAAAAGAGCATAACATAGAGGGCTATGCACGTTAGTATTGGGATTAATATTTACTTAGGGCTTGTTGATCTAAGGAGAAATCTGATTGCCATTTGGAATCAAGAGGGAATGCCCCCCCCCCCCATTCAAGGCAGAATTTGAAATTGCTATATTGAGGGTGTTTTTTGCCTTCTTTTTCAACAATGGTAAACAGGAATAGGAAAAGGGTTGAACTAGATGGACACAAGTCTTTTTTTCAACCTAAATTACTATGTTACTATGTTAATATTAAAAGGATAGTAATACTTTGTTTTATCGTTATTTTATTTTGTAGGCATTAAAAAACATGAAGAACAATATAAGTCTTATCTCTCAAACCTTTATGGTTTGAGAGATATTCACAAGCAAAGTTTCCCCTCCCGCCCCTTTTACCTAGTGTAAGCCATCTCTTCTCAGATATGGAATCCAGTCCATAGACCAGACAGATAACAGAAGGGGACAATCTTCTTCCTATGAGAACAATGAAAGCCCTGCCCCCCTTGACAAATTTTTCAGGTTTTTCCCTTATCTTTATTGAAGATTGTCCCTTTCTGCAGTCTACCTGGGCACCTCCCTTCTGATCTGGCTGAGCAGTGTTACATCAGTAAAAGGGGCGGGAGGGGGATACTTTGTCATTGAATTACTCTTGAACTACAACTCTGACAGAACTGATATAACACTCTCCAAAGTCCAAATACTATGATGATTAATTAGAGCTGCTTTTATTATGAAACATTACTATCCCTATAAGTGAAACAATGCTTAAACATTTACTATGCATTGCAAAGAAATTAATTGGAGATGTCTCTAGCATTCAGCAGGATAAGGAAGTCCTATGAGTGGTGTATCACCATGTCCTACATTGTTCTACCTTATAGTGGATGAGACCCATCAGAATTCTTAGCTCTGTGTCCATTCGGCCCTTAATCCAGCTCTGAATTGTTTGGAAAGTTCCTTCTCTCTTGTTTAGGTATTCGTATTTTGAAAATAGGAAATACTGTAGACAACTGGGAGGGTTTTATACCACACATTGGGGATTTTGGGGACAGGTCCACCACACATGATAATTCAGTGATTCTCAACCCCATTTAGGATATATTAGACATCCATCCATCTTTAGGAGATATTAGGCGTCCATACCTCCCAAGTGTCCCTCATTAGGAGATATTGGGGTCCATATCTTCCAAGTTTCCCTCTTTATGAGCTATTAGGGATCCATACCTCCAAAGTGTCCCTCCTTAGGATACATTAGCGTGCTGTACCTCCCACGTGTACCTCTTTAGGAGATATTAGGACTCCATACAACCCAAGTGGAGATCCCGTTTAACAGACCGTCCTGTGGCTCTTCAGCAGCACCGTGATAACACTAGATAGGATGAAATACTTCATTTGAACGGTCTACGTGTGCTTGCAAACCAGGCACACATTGTAGACCATTCAAATTAAGTATTTCTGCCTAACTATCATGATCACAGAGCTGCTGAAGAGCCGCAGGATGGCCTGTTGAACGGGATCTCCTTCTCTAACTCGGAAAGCTGACGTACACGCAATGGGAGGGAAAAGGGAACTTTCAAAGCTTATATCTCTCAAATCATAGAGGACTGAGAGATAGGACTGGGTGGAATTAATTTCGTTTTTTAATACCTACAAAATTCTAAATACTTTTATGAAAGTATTATTATCACTAAGTGAAGAAATGAACGTGTCACTTCCAAACTCCTCTGATGGCTTTCATGTCCCCGCAGATCCCTGTACATCTCATTTATACATCCTTCTAGTATTGGGTCATTGTCTGTCAATATTCAACATCCGTTCATTTATTGTCCCCAAGAACGCCAATCAATTTGCATTGAATTAACCCCTTGAGTGCCAGACATAGTAATGCACTGGACACCCATCTGCCAAAAGGGTTAAATGTGGCTTTTAGGTGGTTTAACGCCTTGTTGCAATTAAAGGGGATTTGATGACTTTGGTGCTGTTGATTTACCCCAGAATTAACTACAAATACCCCACAGCACTTCTGTGTCCCCCCCCCGCCTCTCACCAGCAGGGGGCTTCTGATCCTTTTGTTTTCAGTGTTCCATTTAAAGGGATAGTAATACTTAAAATGTCAAAAAAAAAATATGTTGTAGGGTTTATCCCCCTGAGTAAAACAAGAGTACTCCCACTGCTGAAAGGTGTTTTATTCAAAAGTTATTAATTTTCAAAGTTTAACTTTTTAGGTGCAATATCACAGTGGCCTGAAATTGTACAGTGGCGCTGTTGCTACACGATCCTATGGATAGCTCTGGTCCCGGGACCATAAATCTCCATAGGATCGTGTAGCAACAGCGCCACTGTACAATTTCAGGCCACTGTGATATTGCACCTAAAAAGTTAAACTTTGAAAATTAATAACTTTTGAATAAAACACCTTTCAGCAGTGGGAGTACTCTTGTTTTACTCAGGGGGATAAACCCTGCAATATATTTTTTTTACATTTTAAGTATTACTATCCCTTTAATATCTCTGTATGTCTATTCCCTAATGTACAACGCTATGGAATAAGTTGGCGCTATATAAATAAAAAGTAATAATCTTCCAAGTACAATATAGTAGATCAGATGACTATTTACCCAGAGGGGAAGTTGAAATATCTCTGAGGAAACTAATTGCACCCACAGAGGACAAGTTACCATTGAGTGAAATAGGCCTCTAGACCCTTGGAGTGCGGAGAGATCTGCAGAGCATTGCAGACAGTTGTCCTGAAGACGTCTCTCGCTCTCAGGAAGACAAAAGCCTCATTTCTATCAATGGGAACTGTAGGAATGTTTATTTGACCCCAAAATATCTCCACCTCGTTTCAGTGCGTCCGCCTCGCCATGTAAATGTTGGAGTTTTATTTTAACATGAAGCGGTCACATTGTAAAAAAGAAATGGATGAATTTGTTGGAGATTTCGATATCACTTACTTACGTTAGCCATTTGTATTTCACACAACATTTTATTATTTTCAGGGGTTTTTTTGCAAGTGAGATAGTACTGACCAGAGGTTAGCAGCGTTGCAATGTCTTGGATACGTGTCTGGTACTCAAAGGGTTAACACAGAGGATTTTATAACCTCTATCAAAATCACGTACTTGTTGCCTTGACAATTCCAATTTAAAAGGATAATAATGTTTCACAAAAACAGCAGCTCCAATAAATCTTCATAGTATTTGGTCCATGGAGAGTGTTATTTCAATACTGTCAGTTGTAGTACAAGAGTAATTGAATGATAAAGTATCCCCCTCCTGTCCCTTTTACTGATGTAACACTGCTCACCTCAGATGTGGAATCAGGTCTCTTGACCGGACAGGTCACAGCAAGGGACAATCTTCTTACTGCGATCATAAGGAAAACTCTGCCCCCCTTGACAGGTTTTTAGGTTTTTCCTTATGATCACTGAATATTGTCCCTCTCTACGATCCATCCAGACAGTCTTGCTGCTCTGAGATGAGCAGTGTTACACTAGGTAAAAGGGGCGGGAGGGGGATACTTTATCATTCAATTACTCTTGTACTACAACTCTGACAGTATTGAAATAACACTCTCCATGGCCCAGATACTATGAAGATTAATTGGAGATGATTTGACTGTGAAACATTAATATCCCTTTTACCCTTTGAGTGTCAGAATGGTACACAACGCATTACATACCCCTCTATCACTCAAAGGTTTAAGCAAATATTGTGTCTCTGTGGAAGTCTCATCTTTCCGAGGTGGATTCAGGCCACAAACACTGCACAATAAATCATACAACAGTAATGTAAATGTTAACTGGTCCATGAAAGAAGTGAATATGTATCAGTTTTTCTAAAGCAATATATTAAATGTCAGTTACACTTACTGCCTAATGATACTCACGAGCCTCTCACGGCCCAAATAAATCAATAGGATTTGTCCATTACATCCCCCACAAGTAGTTACTAAAACTTTCAGCACCGAACTGAAACACAACTTTTAATGAGTTGAGCTATATTTGTACTTCAAATTGATCTTTATAATCCCAAAACATGTGTTTTCAGTCTGACCGAAGTGACAATTTCATAACAGATAAATAACCTTGAGCTTCTCTCAGGATTAAGAATACATTTCTTCCTTCATAACATTTCTTGCAAATATTAGCTTCACAGCAAGGTATGGTGACAAAATGAATTAAAACCCAGACCGCAGCGCTGGTATTATAGACTTACCACCAGGCCGTATGCATAAAAGTGCAGCCATGCTGGGGTGTTAGAAAGAGACTGCTGAAGCTTTGCAATACACTGGAGACCTGTCTCGCCTTCAAGTGCGTTAAAGCCCCATTTAAATTAGTGTTTATTTGTGAAAGTCTATTTTATTGCATACTGGGCAGTTGGTTAATGCAGAATTACTACAGTTCTTCAGTTTATCAGCCTCAATTTCTATATGTATTTCTCCCTCTATATACAGTGATGTGGACTATCTTATTTTTCTTTGATTAAAAGCAAATAATATAAAAAAAATACATATCTTAAGTGATTTAAAGGGGAACTACCACCTCGCAAAAACTTCATCTTAATTAAGTCTTCATCTGGCAACTAGCTGCTTAGTTGCGCTAGTCACCAGAAATATTACTTGGTTTAAAAGATTTTCGACTTATTCAGAGGCTGACAGTAGCAGGAAGCACGGACATCTTGTCATAGTGACGTCTGTGCTGTCAGTCCCTTTTGGAGGTGGCCGGCTCCTAGAAATGCCTCCTAGACCCCGCTGGGACTGACAGCTCAGACGCACGGACGTCACTATGGCAAGATGTCCATGCTTCCTGCTACTGTCAGCCTCTGAATAAGTCGAAAATCTTTCAAACCAGGTAATATTTCTGGCGACTAGCGCAACTAAGCAGCTAGTTTGCCAGATGAAGTTTTTGCGGGGTGGTAGTTCCCCTTTAAATTTTGATTTAACTCCTTTGCCCATATGTTCAAAGAAATAGTAAAATAGCTTTTGTCATTTGTAACGACTTTTCAAAGTACAGTGTCGTTGGGATCATTAATATTTTCAGAGAGGGTCGGTAGTGATCGGAAATATGTTGTTTGTCCTGACAAATTGTCGTATGTAAAGACAAAAAATGTCTTCACTAACGACAGAAATGTTTTAACCAATGACAAAAATGTCTTAAAAAAAGTCTTAAGACAAAAATTTTCACATTCAGAACTTCACATTCTCTCCACTTTTTTCTTAACACGCGAATGTTGCCTTTTGCAAGACTTTTTTTGTCATTAGTTAAGACAAATTTTCTTTTCCTCTATATGACACTGGAGGATGGCTTAGCCACTCCCTTGCCCCGCCCCTTTGCCTGTCAGTTCTGGAGTTGTGTCGTACACAATGGACATTACTTATTTTTGGCTTTCATGCAACTTTTTTTTGTCATTATCCCTTTGATCATGCGGCCCCTTGAGTAGTAAAGATGTCTCTAAATGATATAAATGCTAGCGAGGTCTCTGGGTATAGTATTCAGCCTTCAATAGATTAAAAAATTAAAATGATATGGCTTATATGATTGGTTTAGATGTAAGATTCTAACAATATATATTTCTATCAGAGAGGAGATTTACAATATGCATGTTTCCTCACTACATACTATGACTACCTGAAAACAGTTACAACAATTAACCATAGCGGCTGCATAATGATTTGATGCCGCTCTGGTTTCCTGGTCTATTTCAATTTGCATATTTTTATTTATATGGCGTCAACCGGTGTACTTGGCACTTTACAGATTACATTTAATACAGCAGGGGTACAATAAGTGCGGTGATTAAGTGCTTATATAGGCAGTCATCAAGGGAGCAACAGGTGAGTATATATTAGGATAAGAGGTCCCTGCCCCGTAGAGCTTACAATCTAATTACAGGATGTGTGACATACAGATACAAGCTGGTAGAGGAGGAAGTGCTGTGTTTGGCTTATGATAATAATGATAATGTTTCCATATTACGCTGTTGCTAGAGATAAAAGGTGTCTTTTAGTTTAGATTTAAAATTGTTGAGGGTTGAGGCTTGGCGAATACTGGGTGGTAGGGAGTTCCAGAGGTAGGGGGCAGCAGTGAGAAAGCTTTCAATCATGATACAGTGATGGTGGTTAAGGGGGCAGTGAGTCGTCCAGCATGTGTGCTGCGTAGTGGACGTGCAGGAATATGGCGGGATATCAAAGATGAGATATAAGGAGGGGACAAGTGATGGAGAGCCTTGAAGGTGATGAGGAGGATTTTGAATGTGATACGCCGCTTTATGGGAAGCCATGACAGTGATTTTAGGAGTGGTGGGGTGAGTACTGTTCTGGAGGAGAGGAAGAGTATTCTGGTGGCTGAATTAAGAACTGATTGACTAGAAGGAGTATTCTGCTCAAACACATTGGTGCTTTGCTCCACACACACACACTCATACGGAGTGCAGGTGCCAACTTGTCTCTAATTCTGGAACTTAGTAGTATTACTCACGTGGATCCTTAATGGATTCATGAGGCTGAGTATGCAGTCTAAATGGAAGAGAACACGTTCTCAATCACTATGTGTTTTTGTGATTGATAAACACAATCAACTGTAGTTGTTGTTATACTTAAATTGCTCTCTTTATACAGATCTGTAGTTGATTGTACACTGTAAGACTGATTCGTTCACTTTAGAGAACCACAAGGTTTTAGGACTATCAAGACTCTAATTTTCTTTTATTTTCTATTATTTAATTTTTTTTTGTTATTAAAGGATTAATAAAAGTTATATTTTATCTTTTTTGTTTTTCTTCTATCCCATAACAAACAAGTAAAGAGGATTAGGAGTGCCCTAAATACAAAATACACTTCTCATGAATCAATGGTTTAAAAATCACATTTAAATCAATGGGAATTTGAGTAATTGTTCCATTTTACCTCTATGAAGCAGTTGCCTTTCTTCAAATATGAGTAAACCAACTCCATCTATAAGAGAAGACAATAAAAAACTCTCTCTGGGGTAGAACTAGATTGATGCCCTGGAAAACAGCCACCGTTTAAGTGAGCTTCCAGACTGTTTTCTGTAAAAGAGTAGGATATGGCAGCCGTATCTTAAATTATTAGCTAAAAAGCCCACTTTACCTTCATCTTAATTTGGAGATGTCAAGCAGGAGGAGAAAGTCTACAAAAATAATGAATCAAGTAACGAGAAACACACCCATTACCTTGTCTAACACAAACTCATGGCCACCTTGGGAAAGGAGAACAAGGTGAAGGAACTTGACTCCTAAATTCTCTTCTCACTAAAAAAAAATGACTTGGAGACCTATGTAACGAGATGATCTGGAAGTGCTACCCTGTACAAGTGACAGAGAAATGACTGGCCGGACAGGGACTTCCCAGATATCCTACAAAAGCATCTCCTGTCACAACAGGAAAAGCTCAACAGACTTAAGATGCAGGTAAATGACCTGGGGAACCAGGGCAGATCATTCACCATGAGGAGCATGGCAGATAGTAATAAAATTTATGAACACATACACTCCCCCTCCCCCAACACTGGGTTCTGAAATCCATGAAGACTTTTTCATTCCAGCCTGGTTACCCCCTGGGGCAGAGATGACAATCTACTAGCCTGATGAAGATGAGGACCAACTTGAATTCTCCAGCCAAACCATTACTTGTTGAGACTACAGACAGTGACTTGGAACGATCATATACTCATCTCAATACCTTGTGTCTGGTAGCATACTGTGTATTACCTTGCTATGCTTTGATTTATTCCATGTCATAATGATGTGACTAGATTAGTGCTAGCAATAGTTTATTTGATGATGTGCATGGCCTATGATATTGTGTCATCATAAACATCTCAATACAACATAGTAACATAGTTGATGAGGCTGAAGAGACATGCATCCATCAAGTCCAGCCCATGCTATAGCCCTCTTTTTGATCCAAAGGAAGGCAAAATAAGTGAAGCCATGGGAAATTAAGCCCCAAGTATGTTAACAATTCCTTCCCGACTCCAAAAGGCAATCAGACATTTCCCTGGTTCTCTGCATTCTATCTGGTTTAAAACCAGCTTCCTTACATCTCAATATTGTTCTGAGCTAGAAAAGTATACAATACTTTTTTGAAAGCAGCTACAGTTTCGGCAAACACAGCATACTGAGGCAAAGAATTCCACAAATGTACTGCCCTTACTGTGGAAAAATCCCTGCCTTTGTTTTAGTTGAGAGCTTCTTTCCTCTAGTCTAACAACATCTTGTTTTTTGCTCAGTTCCTCAAAGAGTTATTTGTATTGATCTTTAATATATGCGTAGATCATATCACCCCATTGGACGGTTCTTCTCTATTATCAATAAACCCACGGATCAATCTCTTACAGCAGTAAACCACTGAGGCCATACTCATGCTCAATAACTTCTGAGATGTATACACACATTTGATACCTCATCTCCTCCTAATCATTCTTTAGTGACATTTGTATGTGACTGTTTATAAATGTTACTAATTCAGGACCTGACACCTGTTTTTGTCTAACCTATATTCATTAATGTATTTCAATATATATCATGTTTATTACAGGTTGTAGACTGGAGAGATATATAGCTGATATATTGGGGTAGTTAAGGGGATAATTGGGAAATTTATGTTTGATCTATACATGTCCAAGAAGTTCTAATTTTCTCTGGTTCTTCATAGTATAACCTTGGATTATATTCTACTTGGGATACATTATGCATTACCTCTGTTCTCCTTGACACATGAGCACCCTCACTACCCTTTACACAGTTATTCTCATAGGCTTCTCTGAGGCCTAGACACGTCTCCCGTACATACAGGGTACATGTCCGCTCACTCCATCTAGGTTTATTCTAAGATTATACTTGCTTACTCAGTCAGAGTTTCCTCTCCTAACCTGTTGGTCTTTATTTGACCACAATCTAGGACTTTCAGTTAAATACACAATAATCATTTACCACCTATACTGAACCTTATTATTGTCCCAATTTTTTTTCCTATATATATATATATATATATATATATATATATATATATATATATACGGCAATATGTCTTGAAGATTGTACTTAGGCCATTTCCTTTCCAGGTCCTGCCGGTTTCCATGCCAGTTCTTAATCTTTATGGGACAGTCACCACTCTTACCATAGCAATTTCACTCTACACTACTCATAGATTTACAATAACTAATGTTTCTGGTATCTCACAATGTGCATTATTATGCCAGCTAACATACAGCGTCTCACAATCTGTATTATTGTGCCAGCTAACTTGCAGCATCTCACAATGTGCATTATTGTGCCAGCTAACATACAGCGTCTCACAATCTGTATTATTGTGCCAGTTAACTTATAGCATCTCACAATGTGCATTATTGTGCCAGCTAACTTGCAGCATCTCACAATGTGCATTATTGTGCCAGCTAACTTGCAGCATCTCACAATGTGCATTATTGTGCCAGCTAACTTGCAGCATCTCACAATGTGCATTATTGTGCCAGCTAATGTACGCCATCTCACAATGTGCATTATTTGCCAGATAACATACAGCATCTCACAATATGTTTTATTGTGACAGATAACGTATGGCATATCACAATATGTCTTATTATGCCAGTTAACGTATGGCATCTCACAATGTGTATTATTGTGCCAACATTTCATAGACTGGTACAGATGCCTTTTGTCCTCATACTTTCAGGTAGTACCCTGACATGGATATCACAGACATGTTGCCCAAATCGTTAGTGATAGAGGGGGGTGATAATGTCTTATCAAGGCATGAGTTAATGATGAGATTGATCCTGTATAGTAAATAATCATTATTTGTCTCTTCCCAGTCCGGCACTTTAGTCCCCGCCCACTGTTTGCCTTTCCTTTTAGCTGTAAAGTCACTTTCATTGAGTTGGTCTCCCATAATGACATGAACGTGAGGTGGGTCCAATTCATAAATGGTAAAAATGCCACCATCCAAACAGAGAGAGACAGGCCCACCCAGCGTTCCATCCCACCAGCCACCTACTGATGTCCTGGGGCCAATCCATTGCCCCACAGAGAACAAACACAGATTTCCTTTGTTAACAAATGCACATTTCTGTTGATTTAAATTGGGCTTTTTTAGAATATAGAGTTTATTGAGAATTAACAGCAATTAAAAGATACAAAGCAGCTAAATAAGGAGTTTTAACCACCTGAATACTAGAAGGTTAAATGCCCATTTAAATCAATACAGAATTTGTATTCGTCACTCATGGTGCAGATGTACGTCCCGTGGCCCCTGATAGCACCAGATCGATACATTGTATAGCACGATATCCAAATGAGATCTGGAATCAAAGAAAGAATTGCCAGAGCTTCCTATGTCTCATGACAGTCACAGTGCCGAATACAGGCATTAGAGTTGCCTAGCAACGTGTTCTCATCTTCCCAATGTTCCTTTCAGCGATGCCGCAACTGCAGTCAAGTCTGTGTTTTGTAATATAAATCTTAGGTATGCTTCTGATTAGGATTTCCAATTCATTGCAAAAGTAGAGGCTTCAGGGCCCTTGAGAAAAACTAGCATTTTTTTCATTACATCTTTACTTGGAGTATTCCCCTTTCCTTTCTTCTGCATGTACATCTTATATTATATATGAAATATTACAGCATTTACATTTTACAAAGGAGCTGTTTTGCTTGAAAGTGCAGCTTTTTGACCAATGTTCCTCCAGAACTAGGGCAGGCAAGCATTTTGGTCTGAGGGCCACATGTCTGCTCAAAATGTATGCATGACCATTGTATATTATACATGTGTATTACTTATTTATATATATTTTTGTGTGTGTGTGTATATATATATTATATATATATGTTAATGGACGCACTGTCTTAGATTTCCTTGTGTAAATGCCAGATGCACAAGATATTAATTTGTAATGAAATAAGGCGGCACCAGTGGGACATTTCACGGTGCAAACAAGCAAATGTATTAATAACCCAATACATCTGCATCACAAAAAGTTCTATTGAAGTTGCTTTATAGAGTATATTTATGATTTGGCCTTAATAAAGACATCTTGATAAAGGTCCAAATCTGGAACCAGATGTTTTCCAATAAATTCCCATCCATCCATAAACACAGCCCCTGTCCCGTTAGTAATCTTCCTTCTTTTTGATATTCAAGGTAAATTCACTCAGGGTTAAGTCGGGTCTTTGTGCCTCTGACCATAGAACAGAGTCAATCAGTTCTGTCTGCCTGCTCTGGTAGAACGATACATCATTTCAGCATAAGCATGACTTGCCATACAAACCATAATAAAAAACTCACAGCAGTAACAGATCCCCCCCACCCTCAAGCTGTGAGCACCAAGGAACCCCCCAACCCTCCACTGCCCAAAAAAGTACTCAGAGCCGTGTATATCGAACCCCCTAGGGGTATGTGTGAGGCAGCGCTATCCAAGCAGCTGACATATCCCCTCCCATTTAACCCCACACCACACCTCACTCAGTAGATAACTTGTCTGAGGTCTGCAATCGCCATCCAGGAGGTGTATCTGAAGCGGTCATAGAACTGTGATTGGGAGGCTTTGGCTAATGTCCTAATAAAGGGATCCCATAAGGCTACAGATTTTTTCCCATCTCTTTCCTTATCCCGAGTGGCTAATAGTAAGGAAGTGAGTGGTCCTATCAACCCAGGAGAACATTGTAGGGGGGGTACCTGAGGTCCAATTAGTCAGAATGGTTTTCACAGCTAACATAGTCAAAAAGTCCAAAAGTCATAAGGCAGAACCCTGCAGTCAGTCAGAAGTGCAGTAGATAACCATGAGTAGTGAAGGGGAGTCCAAGTGGAGTTGAATGTTAGTTGCTTTCAGGAAATAGTAAAAGATACCCAGAAGGAGTGTATAGGAGGACATTTCCATAACATGTGCAAAAGGTTGGCCTGGGGTGCTCTGCATTTCAGGCAAACACGAGAGGTAGAGAGGTCTATCTTGTGTACAACTGCAGGAGGAAAATATATCCTATTAAGTAGACGGTATTGTAGTTCATGGAAATAAGAGGCAGGCGTGCATTTCAATTGTCTACGGAAGGCTGTCATTAAGACCTGATCATCAATATGAGGGATGTCCTGTAGCCAAACTCCAAGCCCCATGTGTCGTAGAGGTAAAGTGGATAGATGGTAAAAGAAATTTATAAACCTATAAAGTCTTAACTGGAGTTTTTAACACTGTGAATGCTGGAAAGATCTCTAACACATCACTTTGCAGTTCATGGATGTCTTTCAGGAATCAAGGAGGTTAAATGATCCATTTAAACCAAAAGGAACACTCACATTTATACATAAGGCCCTTTGATCGTGCAGATCCATTACAAAGGCCACAATGATGCAACTGTCTGTTATTACTTCCAGCCAAGGTGTGTCTGATGGTCAGATGTGACCTGTATTAACAAGAGGATTGCTAGCATGTGAATGTTGTTATCTTAGTCAATGTAATACTGACAGGTAAACAGCCCTATCATGGCTTTAAGTACATATTCCAATTAAAATCATCATATAAAAAGAATCATACAATGTTGCACTGTAATTACTGAAGTACAGAGAAGACATTTTTCACAAGTTTCATATAGTAAAACGCAGCTGCTCTGCAGACACTAATGATCTGCAAGAAAATCTGGCAACATTTCTAAAATTATTTGGTAGCTGGATTCCTGTTAAAACACAAAAAGAAAAAAAAAAGTTAAAATAATTGCTACATTCTCTCTCAGATGAACAAACGCTGAGTCAAGGTCCCAGGAACATTAACTCTCAGCCCCCCTTTGTGTGTTAATGATATCATGATGTTGGTCATTAATGACATCACATATGACAAGCAAATAATTAATGACAGTTACAGTACAAATGTAATATACAACTCACGAGGGGGGTATAGAAAAGCTGTTTTTGGAAGATTAAACCCAAATTCCCTGATTCTGTTAATTTGAGTGAGAACTTGGCTTTAACAATGCATTTTTCTCTTATAACATTTGTAATTTTTTACAGTGAATTTACTGTGTGTAGTACTTTTTAGTGAGAGCATTAGCCTTAACTTTAAAGTTTTTTTTTACATTTAACACCGTCAAAAGATCCTACTTTGATTGATGCAACTTCCACTGTGATTTCAATATAAATCTATTTATCAAACACGTTGTTCCTCTAACATGAGGCCTACCAACATCATAAAGACTTCATGTGTTTGCACATTAGCTCTCCAGTAATGATAAAACTGTAGGCTTGTGCGATTCGGCTTGTCAACATTAGGATTTCAACAGAAAAGGGGTTATTCAGTGACATTTGGGCCATCTGAAAGGCAAGCGTTGTTTGCCCCAAAAAATCCAAATCTGACCAGCCCTAGTCAGAATGTCCTTGTAAATTTCGGAAAATCGGTGACTACTACCTATCACGGTCCCCGTGATCCTGTGTGTCACTCTTTGCTGTGCTGCTCCCTGATTGGCTGAGCTGTGTGGGCCCGCCCCTGGTTACCCTTTTTATACTGGCCGCTGGCAACAGTCTGGTGCCCTTTCGTGGTGTTCCTGAGCCTTGCTGCTGTTCTCTGCATTCCTGATTTCCGTGTACCGACTTGGCCTGCTTGAGACTCTCCTGTGTTCCTGCCCGTTGCTGATCCGGCTTGTCTACGAACCCGCTCTGGTATCCGACCCGGCCTGGCTGACGTTCCTGCTTGTTGCTGATCTGGTTTGTCTACGAACCTGCTCTGGTATCCGGCCCGGCCTGGCTGACGTTCCTGCTTGTTGCTGATCCGGCGTGTCTACGACTCTCCACAGTTCCCGGTTCCAGTCTATCTACGTTCCTGCTGCTGAAGACTGGGTGACATTCTTACTCCTGGAGTCAAGCTCATGCTCGAGACTGACCTTAACCCTTGAGTCACTGTTCACTGTCAAACGTTACTGAGCTATACTACTGCTGAGTCTCCTTAAGCTTGCAGAGCGATATCATCAAGGCGATTCCGATTGCTGAGATGATTCCTTGCTGTGCCTCACCTCCTACCAAGTGCTTAGTTAACCCGTTCAGTGCTACGCTACTACTGCTGAGCCGGCCGCTTGGGCCTGAGAGACGGTGGCTCATAATCCATCTATGCAGGTTAGTTGTTCCGGTACCCTACCGGTGGTCATCTTGCCCACGCACTTGCACTGGTGGAGTAGTTATACGCCCGTGGGGGCTACCTGGCACTATCTATTGGCTTCCGTTTACGCCCGAGGGGGCTTGATCCTGACACTTGCAGCTTGCAGTCTCCGTTGTACGCCCGTGGGGGCTAACGTGCTTTGCTCTTGCAGCTTGTAGTCTCCGGTTTACGCCCGTGGGGGCTAACGACTCACAGTTCCCAAATACTGGTGGCACTTGTTACGCCCCCGGGGGCTATCCATTATTGCTCTAGCGTTCTGGGTCAGTTCTACTGTGCAAGTCGAGTGCTCTCCTACAGACTTGGTATTGACTCCTCATACTTATACAAGCTTCAGCTACACCTTGGGCGTGCCTACACCACAACAAAGACTGATGAGGACTGAGTTAACTATTATGTGTCCCTGTCTGGGTTACCAGTCCTAGTATATTATTTCTTGTACATATACTCTACTCTGTCTGTTCTCAGTATACTGGCCTGTAAGGGCCTAAACACTTGTTCTTGTTTACCCTGTGTGCCTGTAGAGAGTGATATTGTTCATTAATTTATTTAATAAAACTACGTTTTACCATACCCTCTGTCTGAAGTGTCTGAAAACCGTAACACTACCCACGTGTGATTACTTGTCTCCATACTTTCCCTCCATGTCTCTAATCCAATTAGCTTCTATGTTTCATGCGCTACTTTCCTGCTTTCCAGTTAGCTTCTTCGTTTCATGATGGGGGTTGGACTAATGACACAGACAGACAGGCAGACAGCCTGCATTTCCTCTTAGTGTGGTGTTGGAGCCCAGAGAGAGAAGATGCAGGAGATATTAGAGTATCCAGTAGTTGTTTAGGCAGACAGTTAGCATTAGGCATAGGCAGGCAGCCAGAATTAGTGCCTTATTGTCACTGCAAGGTAGAGTCATCTTTGTTTCTGTGTTAAATATAGGCAGGCCTATTACCTCATTACCACTGCAAGGGAAAGTCACATTTGTTTCTATGTTAAACATTACAATTAATATGAGGAATCTGACACAGCCAGTCTCATAGATGTGAATGTGCATTGTGTAGGCAGGCATGGTGCCTTATTGCTACATCTATAATTTAGCTACTTCATCCATAGTACCATAAGGCTAAATTCCCACCTTACCCTGTTTCAACAGCTTCATTTAGACCCTGGAAATGGTTCCACTTATCTAATTTTAATTTTTTATTGTATTTTTAAAGGTATTTTAAAGTCACCGAATAATTTGGACTGTCGTCGAATTTCGTCTGAGTTGAACAGGTCGGATCTAAATTGCGTAGTAGATGAATGAAAAAAAAAAAACATTTTTGTCCGAAATCGAATTTTTACCGAAAATATCTGTCATGCACAAGTCTATAAAACTGTCTTTTCGGTAGATCCATTGATCAAAGCAAGACCTTGTATTTACACAGTTATGTATAAGACACAGTATCATGTAACTGACTAAAAGTGAGTCTGATGGGTTCTTCTGTGCTTGCTTGATACATTTCCCACCATTACTGAATCCCCAAAAAACAAACATGGAAAGCTCTTTTGCTAATATGTTCATTATCCCTTGATCAAACACAGTAGTAGCTGACTTGATCAAATACGTGAAACCCTGTGTCCATCTAACAATTACAAAGGATCATTGTGTTTATATACATTTGTTGATCCTTCTGTGTTTGATAGAATTCATTACAGCATTTAAATCAAAATACATCAAACACAGTTGCCCTCTGTTGCACATGCTCATGAATAAGGAACCTTTCTATATCCAACAATGTGCAGAACTGAAACTTTAAAGGAGCAGTAAACTTTTTTTATGAAAAAATATATATTGTAGGGATTTTCCTATTGAGTAAAATAAGGGTACTCCCACTGCCAAGAGATCTATATTTCCAGAGTTATTATAGTTTAAACCCATGTTTTTTTACATTAGCAGTGCCCTCTAGTGGTCAAATTCTAATTAGTTTTTCTGTCAGATTGTAATGGAGAGGAAAGTCAGAAAAGTCAGAGACATACAGTTCTCTATAGAATGTGATAGAAACTGCTGAGTCACTTCCTGTCAGTTAGAACTATCAGGAAGTAAACACAGTAAATTCACTTCCTGTCAGAACTATCAGGAAGTAAACACAGCAAATTCACTTCCTGTCAGTTAGAGCTATCAGGAAGTAAACACAGTAAATTCACTTCCTGTCAATTAGAACTATCAGGAAGTAAATACAGTAAATTCACTGTCAGTTAGAGCTATCAGGAAGTAAACACAGTAAAGTCACTTCCTGTCAGTCAGAACTATCAGGAAGTAAATACAGTAAATTCACTGTCACTTACAGCTATCAGGAAGTAAACACAGTAAAGTCACTTCCTGTCAGTCAGAACTATCAGGAAGTAAACACAGTAAATTCACTTCCTGGTTATTTGAACTGCTATAAATTTTGAATAAAACATCTGACAGAGATGGGAGTGACCTTGTTTTATTCAGCAGGAAATGCTCTATAAAATATATGTTTTCATTAACCATAAATATATTTGGGACGACCCTTCAGGATCCAGTGGGGTGCATTTCTCACCCAGTGGATATATACATGGGCCGGACATCCAGCACTGATTCAGAATGTTTTCTCTTCAAGAAAGGAACAAGGGCAGAATTTATAGGGCCATTAGGATTTTCTAGCCAATATAATTAAAGGGGGTTGGGGGTTTTATTAAGAAGTGTGAGATCTCTTTTAATAAAAACTTGCTGCAGTTCTACATAGAACAAGATTTATTTTCTGTTTTCCCGTAGGAATCAAAATTATTCTTCCCTTTTCATTCTTCTGCTCGGCAGTATCCTACAGTCATTGGTGTGACCTTTGGGAAGAAAAGGTTAATGTATGCTGGACAGTGCAGTGTAAAACTGGACATGTGCACTCAATACTGACATCAATCTTCCCTTAATACGTGCTGAATCCTGACCAGCTTCAGTAATATAAATTAACCCCTTGGGAAGCAGCGAGATCCTCAATAAATGGCACACAAACGCATCAGACATATCTATAGGATCAAAGGGTAAACTGAAGAGCCTGACTGGACCTCATTTCTGTAATAGGAAGACAAAACAATATGAGACTTAAAGGGATAGTAATACTTCATTTTAACTTTATTTTATTTTGTAGGCATTAAAAAAACATGAAGAATGATATAAGTCTTATCTCTGAAACCTTTATGGTTTAAGAGATATTCACAAACAAAGTATCCCTTCCCTGTTCAACCAGATAAGAAGGGAGATGCCCAGGTAGACTGCAGAGAGGGACAATCTTCAATTAAGATAATGGAAAAAGCTGAAAAACTTTTCAAGGGGGGAAGGGCTTTCATTGTTTTCATACAAAGAAAATTGTCCCCTTCTGTTATCTGTACTGTCATACAACCTGATCCACATCTGAGAAGAGATGGCTTACACTAGGAAAAAGGGGCGGGGAGGGGAACTTTGCTTGTGAATATCTCATAAACCATAAAGGTTTGAGAGATAAGACTTATATCATTCTTCATGTTTTTTTAATGCCTACAAAATAAAATAAAGTTAAAACGAAGTGTTACTATCCCTTTAATAGAACTATTTTATTACAATGAGTCAGTTCTGTCACACCAGTGTGGTACAGTCATGGCTGGTGCATCAATGTTTGTTTGTTTTTTTGTACATTTAGTAGTGGTCGAGGCAAACAATACACCTATTTTTGTAATGAACAATGTAAGTGGTAATTAGTTATAGTTTGCGCAGGATTGTTTATAATACTTTAAATTTCTTTATAATTCTTGGCATTCATTTGCACCCAGAAATTAAGCCTTTAAGGTGTTCAACACGTTTGGGGAGATTCACTAAGTGGTGATAAAGTAGAGATAACTTCTCCAGCGATATCACCTCTCCAATTCTTATATTATTCTATGGAGCCTACGCACTAAGATTTCATCACCTTAGAAGATTTTAGAGAAAAGCCTCCACAGAATAACTTAAGAACTGGAGAAGTGAAACTGGAGACGTCATCTCCACTTTATCACCATTTAGTGAATCTCCCCCATCGTCTCTCTTCCTTCTGAAAATATCTCTGAGCCACATCCCCTACTGAACAGTATAAACTGGAATGAACACTAATCTAGGGTTAGGCAAAATTAGCTACATTTTTTACTCAAAAACAGGACAGAAATGACACTGACAATAGGAAAATTCCAGTGAAAAGTGGTGTTTTCTTGCCTTTGTCATTGCATTGAATATCATTGATATGAATGGATTCACCCCACATGCTGTTTCCAACATATTCTCTCCATATCAGTTTAAAAAGGACATCAGATTCCCGCATGTTGTCAGCATGTGCTTGTGAGAGAGACAGAAAGCAGCTGAATTTTGATGCTAGAGGAGACAGGTCAAGACAGTTGATTTTTATTAGTCTTGGTGGAAACCAATTTGTTCTTTGTGTGACGAGAGTATGAAGAAAGAACGAAGAGTTTAAAGAACAAGACAAAAAGCTTTTGTGACTTTTCTGGTGATAGAATCTGTCAGATGGGCAGATGATCCAGGTTCCTAACTGAGATGGCTAAGCTTCTGCTGTGACTGAGACAGAGTGTGACCAATAAACTTACACCCTACACGCAAGAGACAGAAAAACTCAACTCACTTGACTCTCACTCCTACAACCAGAAGAAGAGGGACAATCATATAGTTAGGCATGGTGGCACTGCATGCCTTTATCAGCTGCTGATTCTGAAGTTAACAGTCTACAACTACCTCTCTTCTTTCTTCTCTGGGATGCCCTTTTGCTAACTGAAACATCATGCATACAACATTAAAATGATCATGTATGTATGTATGTATGTATCTTTATTTATATAGCGCCATACATGTACACAGCGCTTAACAGAAGTTGAAATAATACAATACAAAAACGACAGAACTGGGGTTAAGAGCATTAAGGTTAAGTACAATCATTACATTATTTGTGAGGGAAAGTGCAGCAAGGGAATCATACACTAGGAGAGGGACCCTGCCCCAAGGAGCTTACAATCTAGGCTGAATTCATATTTACAAACAGAGACACTAGGAGGAGTATTATAAGTGCAGGTACAAGGTGTGGTGAAAGAAGTGCAGAAGGATTCTGATGTGACTGTCAGTGTGCAGAAGGAGGACATTGCTATTGAGATGCCTCCCTGAGCAAGTGGGTTTTGAGGAGTTGCTTGAAAGTGGTGATTGTGGATGATTGGCGAACGGTGATGGGGAGGGCATTCCAGAGTTGAGGAGCAGCCAGTGAAAAAGATTGTAGTCGAGAGATGGCTCGAGTTGTGTAGGGAGAGGACAGGAAGAACCCTTGAGAAGACCGTAGGGGACGGGAAGGGGTGTAGCGGGAGATAAGGGCAGAAATGTAAGAGGGTGCTGAAGAACAGAGTGACTTACAGGAGAGGAGGAGAATCTTGTAAGAAATACGATACTTTATAGGTAGCCAATTGAGGGATTTCAGGAGGAGATGAGATGGAAGGTATGTGGGAGCAAATGTGGTGATTCTTGCGGCTGAATTGATAACAGATTGAAGTGGAGAGAGATGAGAAGCAGGAAGACCAGAGAGTAGAATGTTGCAGTAGTCAAGTCTAGAGAGAATGAGTGCCTGAGATAGAGTTTTAGCTGTTGATAGGCAGAGGAATGGACGTATTTTTGCAATATTTTTTAGGAAGAAGTGACAAGTTCTAGTGACAGCTTGGATATGGGGGGAGAAGGTTAATTTAGAATCAAGTATGACCCCAAGACAGCGTGCTTTGATGCTGAGTGTATAACACAGTTTCCTATTGTGATGGAGAAGGGGGTTGGTGGATGGGTTTTAGGAGGAAACACCCCCAGCCCTGTCTTAGCCATATTAAGTTTAAGGTGGCGGTGGGCCATCCATGATGAAATGGCCGAGAGACATTGAATGACTCGAGACTGCACAGCTGGAGTGAGGTCAGGGACAGAGAGATAGATTAGTGTGTCATCTGCATACAGATGGTAATTAAATCCAAGAGATGAGATGAAGTCACCAAGTGAGAGTGTGTAGAGTGAAAAAAGAAGTGGTCCCAGGACTGATCCCTGAGGTACACCTACCGAGAGGTCGAGGGGAGAAGAGAAAGTGTTAGAAAAAGAAACACTGAAAGTACGTTTAGAGAGATAGGAGGAAATCCATTCTAGAGGTGTGTCACGGATGCCAAGTGTATGAAGTGTGTCCAGTAGGAGTGCATGGTCAACAGTGTCGAAAGCAGCAGATAGATCTAGTAGGATTAGTATACTAAAGTGTCCTTTGTCCCTTGCTGTGTGTAGATCGTTTGTGATTTTTGTTAGAGCTGTCTCGGTAGAATAGTTGGAACGGAAACCTGACTGTAAAGGGTCGAGAAGAGAGTTCCTATTGAGAAAGGAGATCAAGCGGGAGAATACCAGGCGTTCCAAGATCTTAGATGTAAAGGGGAGGAGAGAAACCGGACGGTAATTTGAAAGGCAGGTGGGGTCGAGTGAGGGCTTTTTGAGTATAGGTCTGACTATTGCATGTTTGAATGAGGATGGAAAAGTTCCGGTAGAGAGTGAGGAGTTAAAGATATTAGTAAGGCTGGGAGCAAGAGTGCTTGCAAGAGCCTTAAGAAGGTGAGAGGGCATGGGATCTGAGGGGCAGGTAGTGGGTGGAGAGGAGGATAGTAAAAGAGATACCTCCTCCTCTGTTATAGGGGAGAATGAGCTGAGGGTTGCTCGGGGTGGACTAGGAATCAGAGGCATAGGAGGAGAAGATGTAGAGCCCATCGTTTGTTGGATGGACTGTACCTTGTTTTAAAAAAGTCAGCAAAGTCCTGTGGAGTGTTGGAGAAGGAGGAGCAGTTCAAGGTTGGGGGTTTGAGAAGAGAATTGAAGATTTTAAAGAGGTCACGGGGGTTAGATTTGTGGGTAGTGATAATCTGAGAGAAGTATTTCTGTTTAGTCTGGGTGAGAGCTGTGTTAAAACAGGATAGCATGAATTTGTAATGGTGGAAGTCGGCAAAAGAATGAGACTTTCGCCAAAGACGTTCCGCAGCTCGACAGCAGGTGCGTAGCATGCGGATTGTTGAATTTAGCCAGGGTCTGGGATTCCTGGGGCGGGAGTGTCTATGTTGAAGGGGAGCATGCATCCCCTTTTTATGAACAACAGAAGTGAATGTTGTTAACTCGGGCAACTCCTTCAGATTGACTGAACCACTGATTGATTCACCTGTATTCACGTGAGCCAATCCTGTAAATCTGTACCATTAGAGGGGCCTGAGGATTCCATTGGTCTAGGTTTATCTTCAGCTCTGTTCTCTCACCCAACCCCTTGTTGGGTATTGTTGTTTCATCTAAAAATCTTTGCAAATATTCTCTCCTCACCAAAAATGTCACCAACATTCTTATCCATTCACTCATCATTTCTTGTCTTGATTATTGCAACCCTCTTCTGACTGGACTTCCATTTTAGTCTCTACAAAATGATGCTGCCAGATATCTACCTGAACTGTCGATCCTCAGTGACTGCTCTGTGCCCCTCTTTTGAAAGTTCATACACTGCTTCCATTCAGAATCAATGTCAAAGTCCTGACCTGTAAAGCTCTCTTCATTCCAGCTCCTCTGTATATTTCTTCATTCATAAATATTCCCGTATCCAACCTCTGCACTCTTCCCATGACCTTCAGCTCTCATCCACCCTCATAACCTCCTGTCACTCATATCTGCAAGACTTTGGCCAGGTTGTACCTCAGTTATGGAACTCACTACTGACCCATGTAACCTTCACTCTAGGCTCATGGCAAATGCATGTGTTTGTGCCAGTGAACATCAAATAACCATATTGATAATTTTAGTTTTTTCCCAATCTTTTATTCTTGCTTGATGTTCTTTGTTTGAAGTAAACCTGTTACTTGAAATTTATTTTTGATTCCAACAGCAGTTTTCCCTCTCAGTAAATACATTTCTGTGAACGGAACCAGACATTCTATTGGTTACATTAGATTGGTTCCATTGTATTAGCTAACATTAGATTGTAAGCAGGGATGACACTATGATGCCTCTTGTTTTTGTCTGTCATAATAATTGTCACTAATTTTGCTGTCTTCATTGTTATCTAAGGAGTATGCTGGCAATGCACAATAAAAAAATGCTAATAACAATAATATCATGTGAAGACTTAAGATGTGTTAAGCAGAGTGGTGGAGTTAAAGGGGCAGTATTTTTTCTTTAATGAAAACCTATATGTGATTGTACTTTAACTATGGAGTAAACCAAGAGAGATAGTACTGTGAAGAAACAGGAGGTTTCATGTCCCTGTGATATGTGAGAACCATGGGATTACATAGACATTACAGCAATACATCTGCTATGGACTTCTCCCATCACCAGTCCTTTGAACTCACCTCTCCATCTATTGGTTGAACTCTGCTTAGCAGCATTGTAAAACAAAAAACCGACAAGAGCGCAAAGATCTGATAGAGGCTACAGGATTTAAATCACAAGCTGAACAGTACTTATTGCACTTACTAGATGGATACTTGTATCGTTGTCCAATCTTAAACTTTGTAGCATCCACAATGATACATCGAGGATCTCCAAATGATCTCCAACGTGATGAATCTTTCAACGGGTGAGCAGCATACACACTCTGTAGAACCTCCGATATGTAGTACAGTCGGTCTCCAATATATAAGGGGACTTCACCACACGTACACCCAAAACCTTAATAACAGGCACAAGAGGAGAGAAATCCCTCCAAGGGTAAACTGTCTCCGTATGTGTCCCCACCAGGAGTCCCTTACTGATTGCACTCACCAGATATCCTCAGCGAATAGGCTCACAACAGTACTCATTCAATGGAGTTAGATGCAGGAGTATTTATTGAAGAAATAGTAAAATGGAATATTCCAAGAAATATAAATATATATTTTTTCCCTACGCGTTTTGCAAGCGTACTTTTGCTTCATCAGGTGATACAATAATACATACCACCACCTTATTTTATACTTTACCGAGTGACATTAACAATCATATGCAGTTTGGATTAGTACGTTATTAGATCCATGTCTCGTTTCTATACCGAGGTTGACAGAGCTGAAGTCTCTTTTGCAATACTGATCCGAATCCAAACCTTTTTTTAAAGACTCATGAGACAAATATGATACAAAATATCCATTAGAAATATAGATATATTTAAACTGAAGATAAAGTTTTTTACATTTCTCCTAAATAAAATAAAAAATAAAAAATAATAAAAGGGTATATATAAATATACTAGCAATGTGGGACGGCGTTGCCCGTCATGTCATGACCGTTGGGCGCATGTGTGTGAAATGCAGACACACTGAAAAACACAAACACACAGGCAGACACATACCATACATCACAAGTGTCCCTCTTTAGGAGGGGCAGTCCCTCTTTGAGGGCCAAATCCCTCTGTCCCTCTTTCCCACCCTGTTGTCCCTCTTTTTAGGAGGTCAGACTGCGTGCAGGTCCGGCTCCACCTATAGGCGAGATAGGCGCCGGCCTAGGGTGCACACGTACTGGGGGCGTGGGCATGCAGCGGAGAAGAGCTGCGCCTGCACACACCACAATGGGAACCACAACACAGTCAGGTCTGTGTCGCTACTGCGCTCCCTCATTGGGTCGGATCTTTAGTAATGCAGAGCGCGCTGGGAGTCACAATCTCCCGCCGCGCTCTGCATTACTGAAGAGAAGACTGCGTGGGAGCTACAGGTATGTGATAGGGGGCAAATTGGAGCTGAGGGGTCATAGTGGAGCTGCTGGGGGCAAGTTGGAGAGGATGG
The DNA here is from genome assembly GCA_037306005.1 of Rhinophrynus dorsalis. Lineage (NCBI taxonomy): Eukaryota > Metazoa > Chordata > Amphibia > Anura > Rhinophrynidae > Rhinophrynus > Rhinophrynus dorsalis. The sequence goes on from CM074728.1 coordinate 127,459,012, forward strand.
GGGGCAAAGTGGAGATGATAGGGGCAAGTTGGAGCGGATGGGGGGCAAAGTGAAGCTGAAGGGGGGGCAAAGTGGAGCTGGTGGGGGCAAGTTGGAGCGGATGGGGGCCAAAGTGGAGCGGATGGAGGCAAGTTGGAGCGGATGGGGGGCAAAGTGGAGCTGTTGGTGGCAAGTTGGAGCTGAGGGGGCATAGTGGAGCTGGTGGGGGCAAGTTAGAGTGGATGGGGAACAAAGTGGAGCTGATGGGGGCAAGTTGGAGCGGATGGTGGGCAAAGTGGAGCTGATGGGGGCAAGTTAGAGCGGATGGTGGGCAAAGTGGAGCTGCTGGGGGCAAGTTAGAGCGGATGGTGGGCAAAGTGGAGCTGCTGGGGGCAAGTTGGAGCTGCTGGGGGCATAGTGGAGCTGCTGGGGGCATAGTGGAGCTGGTGGGGGGCAAAGTGGAGCTGGTGGGGGGCAAAGTACAGCTGATAGGGCCAAAGTGGAGCTGATAAGGGGCAAGTTGGAGCTGGTGGGGGGCATCTCCAGACCAGGGGCAGACTGGCCCAGGGGGCAGAGAGAGGACAATCATGAAAAGAGGTGGGGTATAAGTAGGCGGGGTATAAAGGGGTGGGACACAAGGGGCGGAGAGAAATGGGCGGCAAAATTAGGTTTTCCCTAGGGTAGCAAAAATCCTTGCACCAGCCCTGACTGTGTGGTGTGTATTACTTTGCTCTACAGCAATAAAGCAATAAACTTCAGTATATGTGTTTATACATTAGTCTGTGCAAATAAAATACTTTGGTCTTGCACTAAATCATTTATTCACTTACATAAATAGCCAGTGATAGGTCATGAAATAACCTAAAAATTCTTACTAATGCCCCGCCCACCAGCCACGCCCCCAACAATATCACCTAAAACTAAAGTGTCCCTCTTTGGCCATGTGACATGTTGGGAGGTATGCACATACACACCGTGAGCGGCAGAAACATGCAAAAGACACGCACACACAAAGACAAACCGGAGATGCACACATGGACACACATATGTAACAGAGATGTACACAAACACACACGCAACATATATGAGCAGAAACACATGCGCTCGTGAGTTGTGCACCCCTCTGGCACTCAAATGGTTAATGTATAGAGAGGCATGTCAGAGATAAATAGCAGTGGGAAGTGCATTCATACCTGGGAACTGATTTGTGTAGTCCCTGGAGGGCACTGATGTGGTGCTGATGTGGAGAGACAAATGGGGCAATCTGGGTTAAAAGTGGGTGGGGCTTAATCGCGAGCAGGGGGCGGGGCTTAACATAAATGTTGAAAAGTGCTAGTAATAGGCTGGGGAAGGAGGAGAAGTGGGAGGGAAATGCAAGTTTACAGTGTGAGGGGTTTGAACACACTCCCTGAGGGGTAAAACTTGATACACAACCCTGTGGCAGTCAGTGGGTTAAGTGTGAATCTGATGGCTGTCTGTCCTGTGTCTTGCATGGCAAATAGGGTGACCACATTTCCCTTCTGCCATTCCGGGACGTGGTCACCCTATTGCCTTACCTTGAGTCCCTGGTGGTCTAGCGGAGTGCAAAGTGCTCTGTGCCTCCTCCGGCACAGAGCTGAAGCTCCCACGCGCTGTGCTCAGTAATGCAGAGCGCTGGGAGATGATGTCATCTCCCAGCGCTCTGTATTACTAGAGCGCTTGCCTCCAGATCAGGTAAGTTGCATTGCCGCCCTGGATGTCAGCCTGCAAGCGGCGTCCATGATGTGACACACCGCTTGCAGGCTGACATTCAGGGTGGCTTGGCTTCATTCCGGGACACTTCATTGTCCCGGTTGAAGGGGACCCGGGACGCGGGACATGTCCCTGAAATAAGGGACAGTCCCGGACGTTCCGGGACCCGTGGTCACCCTAATGGCAAATGATGACAGTGAAGAAATAATTGAGCAATGAGGGCCTACCTTAACCCTTTGAGTGCCATTTTGTTCCTCAGTGGCTGTAGTACAGGTCCTGCTGAGGCCACTGGGAGTCAGGGTGAGTGACTGTGTGTCAGCCATATTTCTTTCTGGCTTTGTGTGTGTTTGGTGCTGTGTGAGTGGGGCATGTGTGTGTAACACCCAGGAACTTTAACTTGTGGAGTCCCTCATGTGGTGTTGATGTGGAGAGAGCAATGGGGCAATTTGGGTTAAAGGGGCGGGGCTTAATCACGAGTGGGGGCGGGGCTTAACATAAATATGGAAAAGTGCTAGTAATAGGCTGGGGAAGGAGGAGAAGTGGGAGGGAAATGCAAGTTTACAGTGTGAGGGGTTTGAACACACTCCCTGAGGGGTAAAACTTGATACACAACCCTGTGGCAGTCAGTGGGTTAAGTGTGTACCTGATGGTTGTCTGTCCTGTGTCTTGCATGGGAAATGATGACAGTGAAGAAAGAATTGAGCAATGAGGGCCTACCTTAACCCTTTGAGTGCCATTTTGTTCCCCTGGTGCTGCACTACAGGTCCTGCTGAGGCCACTGGGAGTCAGGGTGAGTGACTGTGTGTGTGTGTGTGTGTGTGTGTGTGTGTGTGTGTGTGAGTGGGGGCATGTGTGTTTGGTGCTGTGTGAGTGGGGCATGTGTGTGTGTGGTGGTCTGTGTGTGTTTTTGTGGTGCTGTGTTAGTTGGGCATGTGTATTTGTCTGTGGTGTAGGAGCAAGTGGCAGCCATATTGTTTTTTTCTGACTTTGATAGTGGTGGGCGGGCTGCATAGTGGGGGCGGGCCAACTCCCTGCATGATTTAATTACCCAATAGGAGTAGTAACTCCTGCTTTATGCCTCCCCTGGGTGTGTTTTGGCAGGCACAAAGTCTTCTTTTATATATATAGATGTGTAAATCTATTTATTTCAATGGAAATAATCCCTACCAAAGTACCAATGATATACAACTATGATGTTATTGATATATATATATATATATATATATATATATATATAGTGAGGATACCAATGGATCTTCAATCTAATGGGATATTAGTACAGAGAAAACTTTGGGTTTATTAGACAAGAAAATTGCTAACCTCCAGTTCTTCATTTAGTCCCCTGGGGGACAAAGTATCAACCTGATAAATTCAAAATGCCTCTTTTCAACACAGCATAGAGAAGCCATTTGGACATGTAGTTGGTATCTGTTCTATACCAATAATTTTAAAATTTTTCAGCCCACCTTTGGGACAACTACTAAAATGTTTTAGTACAGAGTGGTACAAATTCTTCTTTTTAATCAGTTTCCTAGGTTCTCTTGAACGTTCTCTCAATGGTTGAGTGGTGCGGCCGACATATTGTATGCCGCAAGCACAGGAGATCAGATAAACCACAAAAATAGTATCACAGGTAATCAGACTACGAATGGAAAAAGTCTTATTATTGCATAAACTTGTGAATTTTTCCACCTTATTTTGGATGAACTCACAATTAGTAGACCTAGTATGTAAACATCTAAAATTGCCTTTTGGCAAATCAGAGCCAAAAATCCCCACTTTTTCTTTAGTTTATTTAATTGCTTTGGGTCTACTGGGGTCCACATACCCACAGATCTTCATAGCCTTCTTATATGTAATTGTAGGTCTATGTGGAATGATATTTTGAAGAAGAGTGTCATGTTTCAGAACGTTCCAATTTTTCTCTACTGATCTTTTTAATAGATTAGATGCTGCATTATACTTAATGATGATTGAAGGTGGTCTTCGTTTGTTAGCAGGTTTTTCCTTTGCTTGTAGAAGCTGACTTCTATCCAAAAGATCTGCCCTTCGATAGGCTGCTTCATCTACACTCTTCTTACGTCCACGTTCTAATAATTATATTTTAAGGGATTCACTTTTGGTATGGAAATCTTCAATTTCACCGCAGTTTCTGCGAAGTCTGTGTTGTTTATCCATTTGTTGTAATGACAGCTGTCAGCTTTGAGGTATTGATTTCTACAGACTTCTTTCCTATATAAAGAACTGCCTATAGGTTTTCCCACTATGCCTCGGAGATTGAGATTTAGAAAACTGATGTTATCTATATGAATTTCAGAAGTGAAAGATAAACCCATGGAGTTGTTACTCAAGTATTGTATTAATATTTCCAACTCCTGTAGAGTTCCTCCCCAGAATATCAGCACATCGTCTATATAGTGACCATAATAGACCAGACTGCCCCCCCCATCTCTCCCTGAGCCAGACACTTAGATCTTCCCATAGGCCCATAAAGAGGTTTGCGTATGAGGGGGCAAATCTGGCCCCTATAACTGTACCTTTAATCTGGAGAAAGGACTCCCCCTGATATTCAAAGAAGTTGTGGTGGAGGATAAAATTGACAATCTAAAATGAATTCTACTGGATCTAAAACCAAGTTACCATCTCCTTCCATAAAATAACATACTGCTTGCAAGCCAAGTAAGTGGTCAATACAGGTATATAGCGAGGCTACATCCAGTGAAGCCCACACATACCCTTCTTGCCACACAATTGAACCCAACTTATTAAGGACGTCCTGACAGTCCCTAATATATGCAGGTAAACTGATCGCATATTTCTGCAGATAGTGGTCTACATAGGCCAATAAGTTGAATGAAAACGAGTTAATCCCAGAAATGATCAGACTCCGTGGTGGGTTAGTAAGGTCTTTATGGAGTTTTGGGGTATGATAGAAAAAGGGTACTGTTGGGTTATTTCTGATAGATGTATATATATTCTTGTTTATTAAGAACTCCCCAAGCTAACCCGTATCCAAAAGATCCCTCAAAAGTTCATTATAGACATGGGAAGGATTGTAAGTAAGTTTACTGTATGATGAACAATCTGAAAGTAATCTAATACCTTCATTAAGATATTGTCACGGAGTGACTAAGAAATAAATACACTTGATGAGTACAAATAATATTAAATAAAATGTATTTAAACACAAGAGTAGCAGCAATGATAATACACTTTCACGAGACCAGGGAAGAACAGTGCACACACTTGCTTCACCCTTCACTAGGCATGTGTGATAGGACCCACGTCTGTACCCTAACGGTAGGGTGAACCCAGGCAACAGGAGCGAGGAACTCCAGAACACTGCAGCAACACTGTAGTGACTCAAAGTCCACCACCTTCTCGAGGCCAGGTGTGAGGACAGTGCAGGACACTTCCTCAACCCTTCACTAGGCAGTGTGTAACTAGAATTCGGATGGCCCTAAGTAACCTTCACAAGACTATATAGGAGGACAGTGCATGGCACTTCCTCAATCTTTCACCAGGCAGGTTAAGAATAGCGCAACTATACCCTACCGCTAGGATATACCAGAGGCAAGGGAAAACGGCACCTCAAATGCTAGGTGAGGCAACAACCCAACCAAACTTAGACCACAGGCTGTTAGTGACACAGACTGACCGACAAGCACTGCTACAGGGGTAGCGAGCGTGGTGATAATGACAGGCCCAGACAACCAGGATATCAATAGCCGGGGCTGGGTAGCCGAGGCTAGTAGTAAACAAGGTGGAGCGCAACAGAGGAAGAGTAGTCAGAAGAAGCCAGGAGTCAGAGCCGGATAAGGAAGTCATACGGAGCCAGGGGTCAGAGCCAGATCGGGTAGTCAGACGAAGCCAGGAGTCAGAGCCAGATCGGGTAGTCAGATGAAGCCAGGAGTCAGAGCCAGATCGGGTAGTCAGACGAAGCCAGGAGTCAGAGCCGGATCGGGTAGTCATACAAAGCCAGGAGTCAGAGCCAGATCGGGTAGTCAGACGAAGCCAGGAGTCAGAGCCGGATCGGGTAGTCAGACGAAGCCAGGAGTAATACACAGGAACTGCAATGGAGCAACACAGCACTAGGCTCAGGTACATCATGAAAGGGCACTGGTAACTGGAAATGCTGAGGCCTTTAAGGCCTAGTAAGTGGGCGGAGAGATGACATCACAACCAGTGACCTATAAGAACAGCGACTTGCATAGAGCGACAGCCAGGAAGTAACAAGGTCGCTGTTACAGTAACAAAACACTGGAGGCAATCATGGGCACCGTGATAGATATGTGTGGGTGTCTTGGATCACAATAGCCCCACGTTTGTCAGCCTCCCTAATGACAATATCTTTGTCATTAGAGAGCAATTTCAAGGCTTGCCTCTCTTTTCCTGTTATCTTTCTTTTTGATGTTAACACTCTTACATCCTTCCTTGACTTTATCCATAAATACCTTACAGAAGGCATCTACATAGGGACCCTTATGCAACAACGGGAAGAATTGTGAGGGTTTCTGGAGGGAGCGATGTAAGATCTTCTTGTTGCTTTCCTCATCTCCTTGATCTTCCAAAAAATCTTCATAGTCATCTCACAGAGATGTGCGTCCATTGTCAGGATGGGGTTAAACCATTCGCACTACAGGGTAGAACTAAAAAGTCACATTGATTTAAATGGGGATTTTAACCCCTCGAAATCTAGAGGGAGCCTCAATGTATTGTGAAGCAATAAAATTGAAGCCCTGTCTAGCAAAGATGCCAAGCGGGCTGGTGTGCGGGCCTGTCAGGGATGGAGGAAACTCGCAGGGGGCGTGGAGGAGACACGGTAGTCCTGGGAAATAAGCCTGAGTGGCTCCTGAACATTTTCGCAGACGCAGTCTGATTCTTCAGGGACGCACCTCGCCACGAGGCTAACATTAAAACCAGTAGAGCTTATATTGCTACTATTTATCCATTATTGTCATTATAAACTGGATTTACTGCCTTGAATTGGAAACATCAGAAGTGACAACATCCAGACAAACAGCTAGAAGCATTCGGACCAAGATACAGGACTAGTGAAGGAGGCAGTTCGTTGGCTACACCGGGAGAGAGACCCATCTGATGAGCATAAAGTCCAAGAAGGGCTACTGTGAGTGCAATTTATGTTTTTACTTTGTAATTCATTAAATTACTACATTTAGATTATTGTTTTTCTTTCTCTTGTTATGTGCGCTGTATCCTAAGTGTTCCCAAACCCAGAATAGCAGAGTAACACAGTAATATAACATAGTAACATAGCAGAATAATACAGTAACATAGCAGAGTAACACAGTAACATAGCAGAGTAATACAGTAACATAGCAGAGTAACACAGTAACATAGCAGAGTAACACAGTAACATAGCAGAGTAACACAGTAACATAGCAGAGTAACACAGTAACATAGCAGAGTAATACAGTAACATAGCAGAGTAACACAGTAACATAGCAGAGTAACACAGTAACATAGCAGAGTAATACAGTAACATAGCAGAGTAACACAGTAATATAGTAACATAGCAAAGTAACACAGTAATATAACACAGTAACATAGTAACATAGCAGAGTAACACAGTAACATAGCAGAGTAATACAGTAACATAGCAGAGTAACACAGTAATATAGTAACATAGCAAAGTAACACAGTAATATAACACAGTAACATAGTAACATAGCAGAGTAACACAGTAACATAGCAGAGTAATACAGTAACATAGCAGAGTAACACAGTAACATAGCAGAGTAACACAGTAACATAGCAGAGTAATACAGTAACATAGCAGAGTAACACAGTAATATAGCAGAGTAATACAGTAACATAGCAGAGTAACACAGTAACATAGTAACATAGCAGAGTAACACAGTAATATAACACAGTAACATAGTAACATAGCAGAGTAACACAGTAACATATCAGAGTAACACAGTAATATAGCAAAGTAATACACAGTAACATATCAGAGTAATACAGTAACATAGCAGAGTAATACAGTAACATAGCAGAGTAATACAGTAACATAGCAGAGTAACACAGTAACATAGCAGAGTAACACAGTAACATAGCAGAATAACACAGTAACATAGCAGAGTAACACAGTAACATAGCAGAGTAATACAGTAACATAGCAGAGTAACACAGTAACATAGCAGAGTAACACAGTAACATAGCAGAGTAATACAGTAACATAGCAGAGTAACACAGTAACATAGCAGAGTAATACAGTAACATAGCAGAGTAATACAGTAACATAGCAGAGTAACACAGTAACATAGAAGAGTAATACAGTAACATAGCAGAGTAACACAGTAACATAGCAGAGTAATACAGTAATATAGCAGAGTAACACAGTAACATAGCAGAGTAACACAGTAACATAGCAGAGTAATACAGTAACATAGCAGAGTAACACAGTAACATAGCAGAGTAATACAGTAATATAGCAGAGTAACACAGTAACATAGCAGAGTAACACAGTAACATAGCAGAGTAATACAGTAACATAGCAGAGTAACACAGTAACATAGCAGAGTAACACAGTAACATAGCAGAGTAACACAGTAACATAGCAGAGTAATACAGTAACATAGCAGAGTAATACAGTAACATAGCAGAGTAACACAGTAACATAGCAGAGTAATACAGTAACATAGCAGAGTAACACAGTAACATAGCAGAGTAACACAGTAACATAGCAGAGTAACACAGTAACATAGCAGAGTAATACAGTAACATAGCAGAGTAACACAGTAACATAGCAGAGTAATACAGTAACATAGCAGAGTAATACAGTAACATAGCAGAGTAACACAGTAACATAGCAGAGTAACACAGTAACATAGCAGAGTAACACAGTAACATAGCAGAGTAATACAGTAACATAGCAGAGTAACACAGTAACATAGCAGAGTAATACAGTAACATAGCAGAGTAATACAGTAACATAGCAGAGTAACACAGTAACATAGCAGAGTAATACAGTAACATAGCAGAGTAATACAGTAATATAGCAGAGTAACACAGTAACATAGCAGAGTAATACAGTAACATAGCAGAGTAATACAGTAACATAGCAGAGTAATACAGTAACATAGCAGAGTAATACAGTAACATAGCAGAGTAATACAGTAACATAGCAGAGTAACACAGTAACATAGCAGAGTAATACAGTAACATAGCAGAGTAATACAGTAATATAGCAGAGTAACACAGTAACATAGCAGAGTAATACAGTAACATAGCAGAGTAATACAGTAACATAGCAGAGTAATACAGTAACAGAGTAATAGAAGAGTAATACAGTAACATAGCAGAGTAATACAGTAACATAGCAGAGTAATACAGTAACATAGCAGAGTAACACAGTAACATAGCAGAGTAACACAGTAACATAGTAGAGTAATACAGTAACATAGTAGAGTAACACAGTAACATAGTAGAGTAACACAGTAACATAGTAATAGAAGAGTAATACAGTAACATAGCAGAGTAATACAGTAACATAGCAGAGTAACACAGTAACATAACAGAGTAACACAGTAACATAGCAGAGTAATACAGTAACATAGTAGAGTAATACAGTAACATAGCAGAGTAATACAGTAACATAGTAGAGTAATACAGTAACATAGCAGAGTAACACAGTAACATAACAGAGTAACACAGTAACATAGCAGAGTAATACAGTAACATAGCAGAGTAATACAGTAACATAGCAGAGTAATACAGTAACATAGCAGAGTAACACAGTAACATAGTAGAGTAATACAGTAACATAGCAGAGTAACACAGTAACATAGTAGAGTAACACAGTAACATAGCAGAGTAATACAGTAATATAGCAGAGTAACACAGAAACATAGCAGAGTAATACAGTAACATAGCAGAGTAACACAGTAACATAGGGTAATACAGTAACATAGCAGAGTAACACAGTAACATAGCAGAGTAACACAGTAACATAGGGTAATACAGTAACATAGCAGAGTAATACAGTAACATAGCAGAGTAATACAGTAACATAGCAGAGTAACACAGTAACATAGCAGAGTAATACAGTAACATAGCAGAGTAACACAGTAACATAGGGTAATACAGTAACATAGCAGAGTAACACAGTAACATAGCAGAGTAATACAGTAACATAGCAGAGTAACACAGTAACATAGCAGAGTAATACAGTAACATAGCAGAGTAACACAGTAACATAGGGTAATACAGTAACATAGCAGAGTAACACAGTAACATAGTAGAGTAATACAGTAACATAGCAGAGTAATACAGTAACATAGCAGAGTAACACAGTAACATAGTAGAGTAATACAGTAACATAGCAGAGTAATACAGTAACATAGCAGAGTAATACAGTAACATAGCAGAGTAATACAGTAACATAGCAGAGTAATACAGTAACATAGCAGAGTAACACAGTAACATAGTAGAGTAATACAGTAACATAGCAGAGTAATACAGTAACATAGCAGAGTAACACAGTAACACAGTAACATAGAGTAACACAGTAACATAGCAGAGTAATACAGTAACATAGTAGAGTAATACAGTAACATAGCAGAGTAACACAGTAACATAGTAGAGTAATACAGTAACATAGCAGAGTAACACAGTAACATAGCAGAGTAATACAGGAACAGTAACAGAGTAATACAGTAACATAGCAGAGTAACACAGTAACATAGCAGAGTAATACAGTAACATAGCAGAGTAACACAGTAACATAGCAGAGTAATACAGTAACATAGCAGAGTAATACAGTAATATAGCAGAGTAACACAGTAACATAGCAGAGTAATACAGTAACATAGCAGAGTAATACAGTAACATAGCAGAGTAATACAGTAACATAGCAGAGTAATACAGTAACATAGAATAACACAGTAACATAGCAGAGTAATACAGTAATATAGCAGAGTAATACAGTAACATAGCAGAGTAATACAGTAACATAGAATAACACAGTAACATAGTAGAGTAATACAGTAACATAGCAGAGTAATACAGTAACATAGCAGAGTAATACAGTAACATAGCAGAGTAACACAGTAACATAGCAGAGTAATACAGTAATATAGCAGAGTAACACAGTAACATAGCAGAGTAATACAGTAACAGAGTAACACAGTAACATAGTAGAGTAATACAGTAACATAGCAGAGTAATACAGTAACATAGCAGAGTAACACAGTAACATAGCAGAGTAATACAGTAACATAGCAGAGTAACACAGTAACATAGCAGAGTAACACAGTAACATAGCAGAGTAATACAGTAATATAGCAGAGTAACACAGTAACATAGCAGAGTAATACAGTAACATAGCAGAGTAATACAGTAACATAGTAGAGTAATACAGTAACATAGCAGAGTAATACAGTAACATAGCAGAGTAATACAGTAACATAGCAGAGTAATACAGTAACATAGTAGAGTAATACAGTAACATAGCAGAGTAATACAGTAACATAGCAGAGTAACACAGTAACATAGCAGAGTAATACAGTAACATAGCAGAGTAACACAGTAACATAGCAGAGTAATACAGTAACATAGTAGAGTAATACAGTAACATAGCAGAGTAATACAGTAACATAGTAGAGTAATACAGTAACATAGCAGAGTAATACAGTAACATAGCAGAGTAATACAGTAACATAGCAGAAGTAACACAGTAACATAGCAGAGTAACACAGTAACATATCAGAGTAACACAGTAACATAGCAGAGTAATACAGTAACATAGCAGAGTAATACAGTAACATAGCAGAGTAATACAGTAACATAGTAGAGTAATACAGTAACATAGCAGAGTAATACAGTAACATAGTAGAGTAATACAGTAACATAGCAGAGTAATACAGTAACATAGCAGAGTAATACAGTAACATAGCAGAGTAATACAGTAACATAGCAGAGTAATACAGTAACATAGCAGAGTAACACAGTAACATAGCAGAGTAATACAGTAACATAGCAGAGTAACACAGTAACATAGCAGAGTAATACAGTAACATAGTAGAGTAATACAGTAACATAGCAGAGTAATACAGTAACATAGTAGAGTAATACAGTAACATAGCAGAGTAATACAGTAACATAGCAGAGTAACACAGTAACATAGCAGAGTAATACAGTAACATAGCAGAGTAACACAGTAACATAGCAGAGTAATACAGTAACATAGCAGAGTAATACAGTAACATAGCAGAGTAACACAGTAACATAGCAGAGTAATACAGTAACATAGCAGAGTAACACAGTAACATAGCAGAGTAACACAGTAACATAGCAGAGTAATACAGTAACATAGCAGAGTAATACAGTAACATAGCAGAAGTAACACAGCAACATAGCAGAGTAACACAGTAACATAGCAGAGTAACACAGTAACATATCAGAGTAACACAGTAACATAGCAGAGTAATACAGTAACATAGCAGAGTAATACAGTAACATAGCAGAGTAACACAGTAACATAGCAGAGTAATACAGTAACATAGTAGAGTAATACAGTAACATAGCAGAGTAATACAGTAACATAGCAGAGTAACACAGTAACATAGCAGAGTAATACAGTAACATAGCAGAGTAATACAGTAACATAGTAGAGTAATACAGTAACATAGCAGAGTAATACAGTAACATAGCAGAGTAACACAGTAACATAGCAGAGTAATACAGTAACATAGCAGAGTAACACAGTAACATAGCAGAGTAATACAGTAACATAGCAGAGTAATACAGTAACATAGCAGAAGTAACACAGCAACATAGCAGAGTAACACAGTAACATAGCAGAGTAACACAGTAACATATCAGAGTAACACAGTAACATAGCAGAGTAATACAGTAACATAGCAGAGTAATACAGTAACATAGCAGAGTAACACAGTAACATAGCAGAGTAACACAGTAACATATCAGAGTAACACAGTAACATAGCAGAGTAACACAGTAACATATCAGAGTAACACAGTAACATAGCAGAGTAATACAGTAACATAGCAGAGTAATACAGTAACATAGCAGAGTAATACAGTAACATAGCAGAGTAATACAGTAACATAGTAGAGTAATACAGTAACATAGCAGAGTAATACAGTAACATAGTAGAGTAATACAGTAACATAGCAGAGTAATACAGTAACATAGCAGAGTAATACAGTAACATAGTAGAGTAATACAGTAACATAGCAGAGTAATACAGTAACATAGCAGAGTAACACAGTAACATAGCAGAGTAATACAGTAACATAGCAGAGTAACACAGTAACATAGCAGAGTAATACAGTAACATAGTAGAGTAATACAGTAACATAGTAGAGTAATACAGTAACATAGTAGAGTAATACAGTAACATAGCAGAGTAATACAGTAACATAGCAGAGTAACACAGTAACATAGCAGAGTAATACAGTAACATAGCAGAGTAACACAGTAACATAGCAGAGTAATACAGTAACATAGTAGAGTAATACAGTAACATAGCAGAGTAATACAGTAACATAGCAGAGTAACACAGTAACATAGCAGAGTAATACAGTAACATAGCAGAGTAACACAGTAACATAGCAGAGTAACACAGTAACATAGCAGAGTAATACAGTAACATAGCAGAGTAATACAGTAACATAGCAGAGTAATACAGTAACATAGCAGAGTAACACAGTAACATAGCAGAGTAATACAGTAACATAGTAGAGTAATACAGTAACATAGCAGAGTAATACAGTAACATAGCAGAGTAACACAGTAACATAGCAGAGTAATACAGTAACATAGCAGAGTAACACAGTAACATAGCAGAGTAATACAGTAACATAGCAGAGTAATACAGTAACATAGCAGAGTAACACAGTAACACAGCAGAGTAACACAGTAATATAGCAGAGTAATACAGTAACATAGCAGAGTAACACAGTAACATAGCAGAGTAATACAGTAACATAGCAGAGTAATACAGTAACATAGCAGAGTAATACAGTAACATAGCAGAGTAACACAGTAACATAGCAGAGTAACACTGTAACATAGCAGAGTAATACAGTAATATAGCAGAGTAACACAGTAACATAGCAGAGTAATACAGTAACATAGCAGAGTAATACAGTAACATAGCAGAGTAATACAGTAATATAGCAGAGTAATACAGTAACATAGTAGAGTAATACAGTAACATAGCAGAGTAATACAGTAACATAGTAGAGTAATACAGTAACATAGCAGAGTAATACAGTAACATAGCAGAGTAACACAGTAACATAGCAGAGTAACACAGTAACATAGCAGAGTAACACAGTAACATAGCAGAGTAACACAGTAACATAGTAGAGTAATACAGTAACATAGCAGAGTAATACAGTAACATAGCAGAGTAATACAGTAACATAGCAGAGTAACACAGTAACATAGCAGAGTAACACAGTAACATAGCAGAGTAATACAGTAATATAGCAGAGTAATACAGTAATATAGCAGAGTAACACAGTAACATAGCAGAGTAACACAGTAACATAGCAGAGTAATACAGTAACATAGCAGAGTAACACAGTAACATAGCAGAGTAACACAGTAACATAGCAGAGTAATACAGTAATATAGCAGAGTAATACAGTAATATAGCAGAGTAACACAGTAACATAGCAGAGTAATACAGTAACATAGCAGAGTAACACAGTAACATAGCAGAGTAACACAGTAACATAGCAGAGTAATACAGTAATATAGCAGAGTAATACAGTAACATAGCAGAGTAATACAGTAATATAGCAGAGTAATACAGTAATATAGCAGAGTAACACAGTAACATAGCAGAGTAATACAGTAACATAGCAGAGTAATACAGTAACATAGCAGAGTAACACAGTAACATAGCAGAGTAATACAGTAACATAGCAGAGTAATACAGTAACATAGCAGAGTAACACAGTAACATAGCAGAGTAACACAGTAACATAGTAGAGTAATACAGTAACATAGCAGAGTAACACAGTAACATAGCAGAGTAACACAGTAACATAGCAGAGTAATACAGTAATATAGCAGAGTAATACAGTAATATAGCAGAGTAACACAGTAACATAGCAGAGTAACACAGTAATATAGCAGAGTAATACAGTAATATAGCAGAGTAATACAGTAACATAACAGGGTAACACAGTAACATAGCAGAGTAACACAGTAACATAGCAGAGTAACACAGTAACATAGCAGAGTAACACAGTAACATAGTAGAGTAATACAGTAACATAGCAGAGTAATACAGTAATATAACAGAGTAATACAGTAACATAGCAGAGTAATACAGTAACATAGCAGAGTAATACAGTAACATAGCAGAGTAACACAGTAACATAGCAGAGTAACACAGTAACATAGCAGAGTAATACAGTAACATAGCAGAGTAATACAGTAACATAGCAGAGTAATACAGTAACATAGCAGAGTAACACAGTAACATCGTAGAGTAATACAGTAACATAGCAGAGTAACACAGTAACATAGTAGAGTAATACAGTAACATAGCAGAGTAATACAGTAATATAACAGAGTAATACAGTAACATAGCAGAGTAATACAGTAACATAGCAGAGTAATACAGTAACATAGCAGAGTAATACAGTAACATAGCAGAGTAACACAGTAACATAGCAGAGTAACACAGTAACATAGCAGAGTAACACAGTAACATAGCAGAGTAATACAGTAACATAGCAGAGTAATACAGTAACAGAGTAATACAGTAACATAGCAGAGTAATACAGTAATATAGCAGAGTAATACAGTAATATAGCAGAGTAACACAGTAACATAGCAGAGTAACACAGTAACATAGCAGAGTAATACAGTAATATAGCAGAGTAATACAGTAATATAGCAGAGTAACACAGTAACATAGCAGAGTAATACAGTAACATAGCAGAGTAATACAGTAACAGAGTAATACAGTAACATAGTAGAGTAATACAGTAACATAGCAGAGTAATACAGTAACATAGTAGAGTAACACAGTAACATAGCAGAGTAATACAGTAACATAGCAGAGTAACACAGTAACATAGTAGAGTAATACAGTAACATAGCAGAGTAACACAGTAACATAGCAGAGTAATACAGTAACATAGCAGAGTAATACAGTAACATAGCAGAGTAACACAGTAACATAGCAGAGTAATACAGTAACATAGCAGAGTAACACAGTAACATAGCAGAGTAATACAGTAATATAGCAGAGTAATACAGTAATATAGCAGAGTAATACAGTAACATAGCAGAGTAATACAGTAACATAGCAGAGTAATACAGTAACATAGTAGAGTAACACAGTAACATAGCAGAGTAACACAGTAACATAGCAGAGTAATACAGTAACATAGCAGAGTAATACAGTAACATAGCAGAGTAATACAGTAACATAGTAGAGTAACACAGTAACATAGCAGAGTAACACAGTAACATAGCAGAGTAATACAGTAACATAGCAGAGTAATACAGTAACATAGCAGAGTAATACAGTAACATAGTAGAGTAACACAGTAACATAGCAGAGTAATACAGTAATATAGCAGAGTAACACAGTAACATAGCAGAGTAACACAGTAACATAGCAGAGTAACACAGTAACATAGCAGAGTAATACAGTAACATAGCAGAGTAATACAGTAACATAGCAGAGTAACACAGTAACATAGCAGAGTAATACAGTAACATAGCAGAGTAACACAGTAACATAGCAGAGTAACACAGTAACATAGCAGAGTAATACAGTAACATAGCAGAGTAATACAGTAACATAGCAGAGTAATACAGTAATATAGCAGAGTAATACAGTAACATAGCAGAGTAACACAGTAACATAGCAGAGTAATACAGTAACATAGCAGAGTAACACAGTAACATAGTAGAGTAATACAGTAACATAGCAGAGTAATACAGTAACATAGCAGAGTAATACAGTAACATAGCAGAGTAATACAGTAATATAGCAGAGTAATACAGTAACATAGCAGAGTAACACAGTAACATAGCAGAGTAATACAGTAACATAGCAGAGTAATACAGTAACATAGTAGAGTAACACAGTAACATAGTAGAGTAATACAGTAACATAGCAGAGTAACACAGTAACATAGCAGAGTAATACAGTAACATAGCAGAGTAACACAGTAACATAGCAGAGTAATACAGTAATATAGCAGAGTAATACAGTAACATAGCAGAGTAATACAGTAACATAGCAGAGTAATACAGTAACATAGTAGAGTAACACAGTAACATAGCAGAGTAACACAGTAACATAGCAGAGTAATACAGTAACATAGCAGAGTAATACAGTAACATAGCAGAGTAACACAGTAACATAACAGAGTAACACAGTAACATAGCAGAGTAATACAGTAACATAGCAGAGTAACACAGTAACATAGCAGAGTAACACAGTAACATAACAGAGTAACACAGTAACATAGCAGAGTAATACAGTAACATAGTAGAGTAACACAGTAACATAGTAGAGTAATACAGTAACATAGCAGAGTAATACAGTAACATAGCAGAGTAATACAGTAACATAGTAGAGTAACACAGTAACATAGTAGAGTAATACAGTAACATAGCAGAGTAACACAGTAACATAGTAGAGTAACACAGTAACATAGCAGAGTAATACAGTAATATAGCAGAGTAACACAGTAACATAGCAGAGTAACACAGTAACATAGCAGAGTAACACAGTAACATAGCAGAGTAATACAGTAACATAGCAGAGTAATACAGTAACATAGCAGAGTAACACAGTAACATAGCAGAGTAATACAGTAATATAGCAGAGTAACACAGTAACATAGCAGAGTAACACAGTAACATAGCAGAGTAATACAGTAACATAGCAGAGTAATACAGTAACATAGTAGAGTAACACAGTAACATAGCAGAGTAATACAGTAACATATCAGAGTAATACAGTAACATAGCAGAGTAATACAGTAATATAGCAGAGTAACACAGTAACATAGCAGAGTAACACAGTAACATAGTAGAGTAATACAGTAACATAGTAGAGTAACACAGTAACATAGCAGAGTAACACAGTAACATAGCAGAGTAACACAGTAATATAGCAGAGTAATACAGTAACATAGCAGAGTAATACAGTAACATAGCAGAGTAACACAGTAACATAGCAGAGTAATACAGTAACATAGCAGAGTAACACAGTAACATATCAGAGTAACACAGTAACATAGCAGAGTAATACAGTAACATAGCAGAGTAATACAGTAATATAGCAGAGTAACACAGTAACATAGCAGAGTAATACAGTAACATAGCAGAGTAACACAGTAACATAGCAGAGTAACACAGTAATATAGCAGAGTAACACAGTAACATAGCAGAGTAACACAGTAATATAGCAGAGTAATACAGTAACATAGCAGAGTAACACAGTAACATAGCAGAGTAACACAGTAACATAGCAGAGTAATACAGTAACATAGCAGAGTAATACAGTAATATAGCAGAGTAATACAGTAATATAGCAGAGTAATACAGTAACATAGCAGAGTAACACAGTAACATAGCAGAGTAACACAGTAATATAGCAGAGTAATACAGTAACATAGCAGAGTAATACAGTAACATAGCAGAGTAATACAGTAACATAGCAGAGTAATACAGTATCATAGTAGAGTAATACAGTAACATAGCAGAGTAATACAGTATCATAGTAGAGTAACACAGTAACATAGCAGAGTAACACAGTAATATAGCAGAGTAACACAGTAACATAGCAGAGTAACACAGTAACATAGCAGAGTAATACAGTAACATAGTAGAGTAACACAGTAACATAGCAGAGTAATACAGTAACATAGCAGAGTAATACAGTAACATAGCAGAGTAACACAGTAACATAGCAGAGTAATACAGTAACATAGCAGAGTAATACAGTAACATAGTAGAGTAATACAGTAACATAGCAGAGTAATACAGTAACATAGCAGAGTAACACAGTAACATAGCAGAGTAATACAGTAACATAGCAGAGTAACACAGTAACATAGCAGAGTAACACAGTAACATAGCAGAGTAATACAGTAACATAGCAGAGTAATACAGTAACATAGCAGAGTAATACAGTAACATAGCAGAGTAACACAGTAACATAGCAGAGTAACACAGTAACATAGCAGAGTAACACAGTAACATAGCAGAGTAATACAGTAACATAGCAGAGTAACACAGTAACATAGCAGAGTAACACAGTAACATAGCAGAGTAATACAGTAACATAGCAGAGTAACACAGTAACATAGCAGAGTAACACAGTAACATAGCAGAGTAATACAGTAACATAGCAGAGTAATACAGTAACATAGCAGAGTAACACAGTAACATAGCAGAGTAACACAGTAACATAGCAGAGTAATACAGTAACATAGCAGAGTAATACAGTAACATAGCAGAGTAACACAGTAACATAGCAGAGTAACAGAGTAACATAGCAGAGTAATACAGTAACATAGCAGAGTAACACAGTAATATAGCAGAGTAACAGAGTAATAGCAGAGTAATACAGTAACATAGAATAACACAGTAACATAGCAGAGTAATACAGTAACATAGCAGAGTAACACAGTAACATAGCAGAGTAATACAGTAACATAGAATAACACAGTAACATAGCAGAGTAACACAGTAACATAGCAGAGTAACACAGTAACATAGCAGAGTAACACAGTAACATAGCAGAGTAATACAGTAACATAGCAGAGTAACACAGTAACATAGCAGAGTAATACAGTAACATAGCAGAGTAATACAGTAACATAGTAGAGTAATACAGTAACATAGCAGAGTAACACAGTAACATAGCAGAGTAACACAGTAACATAGCAGAGTAACACAGTAACATAGCAGAGTAATACAGTAACATAGCAGAGTAATACAGTAACATAGTAGAGTAACACAGTAACATAGCAGAGTAATACAGTAACATAGCAGAGTAACACAGTAACATAGCAGAGTAACACAGTAACATAGCAGAGTAATACAGTAACATAGTAGAGTAACACAGTAACATAGCAGAGTAATACAGTAACATAGCAGAGTAACACAGTAACATAGCAGAGTAATACAGTAACATAGTAGAGTAACACAGTAATATAGCAGAGTAATACAGTAACATAGCAGAGTAATACAGTAACATAGCAGAGTAATACAGTAACATAGTAGAGTAACACAGTAACATAGCAGAGTAACACAGTAACATAGCAGAGTAACACAGTAACATAGCAGAGTAATACAGTAACATAGGGTAATACAGTAACATAGCAGAGTAATACAGTAACATAGCAGAGTAACACAGTAACATAGCAGAGTAACACAGTAACATAGCAGAGTAATACAGTAATATAGCAGAGTAATACAGTAACATAGCAGAGTAACACAGTAACATAGCAGAGTAACACAGTAACATAGCAGAGTAATACAGTAACATAGTAGAGTAATACAGTAACATAACAGAGTAATACAGTAACATAGTAGAGTAATACAGTAACATAACAGAGTAATACAGTAACATAGTAGAGTAATACAGTAACATAGTAGAGTAATACAGTAACATAGTAGAGTAACACAGTAACATAGCAGAGTAATACAGTAACATAGCAGAGTAATACAGTAACATAGCAGAGTAATACAGTAACATAGTAGAGTAACACAGTAACATAGCAGAGTAACACAGTAACATAGCAGAGTAATACAGTAACATAGCAGAGTAATACAGTAACATAGCAGAGTAACACAGTAACATAGCAGAGTAATACAGTAACATAGTAGAGTAACACAGTAACATAGCAGAGTAACACAGTAACATAGCAGAGTAATACAGTAACATAGCAGAGTAATACAGTAACATAGCAGAGTAACACAGTAACATAGCAGAGTAATACAGTAACATAGCAGAGTAACACAGTAACATAGCAGAGTAATACAGTAACATAGTAGAGTAACACAGTAACATAGCAGAGTAACACAGTAACATAGCAGAGTAATACAGTAACATAGCAGAGTAATACAGTAACATAGCAGAGTAATACAGTAACATAGTAGAGTAACACAGTAACATAGCAGAGTAACACAGTAACATAGCAGAGTAATACAGTAACATAGCAGAGTAATACAGTAACATAGCAGAGTAACACAGTAACATAGCAGAGTAATACAGTAACATAGCAGAGTAATACAGTAACATAGCAGAGTAATACAGTAATATAGCAGAGTAATACAGTAACATAGCAGAGTAATACAGTAACATAGCAGAGTAATACAGTAACATAGCAGAGTAATACAGTAATATAGCAGAGTAATACAGTAACATAGCAGAGTAATACAGTAACATAGCAGAGTAATACAGTAACATAGTAGAGTAACACAGTAACATAGCAGAGTAACACAGTAACATAGCAGAGTAATACAGTAACATAGCAGAGTAATACAGTAACATAGCAGAGTAACACAGTAACATAGCAGAGTAATACAGTAACATAGCAGAGTAACACAGTAACATAGCAGAGTAATACAGTAACATAGTAGAGTAACACAGTAACATAGCAGAGTAACACAGTAACATAGCAGAGTAATACAGTAACATAGCAGAGTAATACAGTAACATAGCAGAGTAATACAGTAACATAGTAGAGTAACACAGTAACATAGCAGAGTAACACAGTAACATAGCAGAGTAATACAGTAACATAGCAGAGTAATACAGTAACATAGCAGAGTAACACAGTAACATAGCAGAGTAATACAGTAACATAGTAGAGTAACACAGTAACATAGCAGAGTAATACAGTAACATAGCAGAGTAATACAGTAACATAGCAGAGTAATACAGTAATATAGCAGAGTAATACAGTAACATAGCAGAGTAATACAGTAACATAGCAGAGTAATACAGTAACATAGCAGAGTAATACAGTAATATAGCAGAGTAATACAGTAACATAGCAGAGTAACACAGTAACATAGCAGAGTAATACAGTAACATAGCAGAGTAATACAGTAATATAGCAGAGTAATACAGTAACATAGCAGAGTAATACAGTAACATAGCAGAGTAATACAGTAACATAGCAGAGTAATACAGTAATATAGCAGAGTAATACAGTAACATAGTAGAGTAATACAGTAACATAGCAGAGTAACACAGTAATATAGCAGAGTAATACAGTAACATAGCAGAGTAACACAGTAATATAGCAGAGTAATACAGTAACATAGCAGAGTAATACAGTAACATAGCAGAGTAATACAGTAACATAGCAGAGTAACACAGTAACATAGCAGAGTAATACAGTAACATAGTAGAGTAACACAGTAATATAGCAGAGTAATACAGTAACATAGCAGAGTAATACAGTAACATAGCAGAGTAATACAGTAACATAGCAGAGTAACACAGTAACATAGCAGAGTAATACAGTAACATAGCAGAGTAATACAGTAACATAGCAGAGTAACACAGTAACATAGCAGAGTAATACAGTAACATAGCAGAGTAACACAGTAACATAGCAGAGTAATACAGTAACATAGCAGAGTAACACAGTAACATAGCAGAGTAACACAGTAACATAGTAGAGTAATACAGTAACATAGCAGAGTAATACAGTAACATAGCAGAGTAACACAGTAACATAGCAGAGTAACACAGTAACATAGCAGAGTAACACAGTAACATAGCAGAGTAATACAGTAACATAGCAGAGTAATACAGTAACATAGCAGAGTAACACAGTAACATAGCAGAGTAACACAGTAACATAGCAGAGTAACACAGTAACATAGCAGAGTAATACAGTAATATAGCAGAGTAACACAGTAACATAGTAGAGTAATACAGTAACATAGCAGAGTAATACAGTAACATAGCAGAGTAATACAGTAACATAGCAGAGTAACACAGTAACATAGCAGAGTAATACAGTAACATAGTAGAGTAATACAGTAACATAGCAGAGTAATACAGTAACATAGCAGAGTAATACAGTAACATAGCAGAGTAATACAGTAACATAGCAGAGTAATACAGTAACATAGCAGAGTAACACAGTAACATAGCAGAGTAATACAGTAACATAGCAGAGTAATACAGTAATATAGCAGAGTAATACAGTAACATAGCAGAGTAACACAGTAACATAGTAGAGTAATACAGTAATATAGCAGAGTAACACAGTAACATAGCAGAGTAATACAGTAATATAGCAGAGTAACACAGTAACATAGCAGAGTAACACAGTAACACAGCAGAGTAATACAGTAACATAGCAGAGTAATACAGTAACATAGCAGAGTAACACAGTAACATAGCAGAGTAATACAGTAATATAGCAGAGTAACACAGTAACACAGCAGAGTAATACAGTAACATAGCAGAGTAATACAGTAACATAGCAGAGTAATACAGTAACATAGCAGAGTAACACAGTAATATAGCAGAGTAATACAGTAACATAGCAGAGTAACACAGTAACATAGCAGAGTAACACAGTAACACAGCAGAGTAATACAGTAATATAGCAGAGTAATACAGTAATATAGCAGAGTAACACAGTAACATAGCAGAGTAATACAGTAATATAGCAGAGTAACACAGTAACATAGCAGAGTAACACAGTAACACAGCAGAGTAATACAGTAACATAGCAGAGTAATACAGTAACATAGCAGAGTAATACAGTAATATAGCAGAGTAATACAGTAACATAGCAGAGTAACACAGTAACATAGTAGAGTAATACAGTAACATAGCAGAGTAATACAGTAACATAGCAGAGTAATACAGTAACATAGTAGAGTAACACAGTAACATAGCAGAGTAACACAGTAACATAGCAGAGTAATACAGTAACATAGCAGAGTAACACAGTAACATAGTAGAGTAATACAGTAATATAGCAGAGTAACACAGTAACATAGCAGAGTAATACAGTAATATAGCAGAGTAACACAGTAACATAGCAGAGTAACACAGTAACACAGCAGAGTAATACAGTAACATAGCAGAGTAATACAGTAACATAGCAGAGTAACACAGTAACATAGCAGAGTAATACAGTAATATAGCAGAGTAACACAGTAACACAGCAGAGTAATACAGTAACATAGCAGAGTAATACAGTAACATAGCAGAGTAATACAGTAACATAGCAGAGTAACACAGTAATATAGCAGAGTAATACAGTAACATAGCAGAGTAACACAGTAACATAGCAGAGTAACACAGTAACACAGCAGAGTAATACAGTAATATAGCAGAGTAATACAGTAATATAGCAGAGTAACACAGTAACATAGCAGAGTAATACAGTAATATAGCAGAGTAACACAGTAACATAGCAGAGTAACACAGTAACACAGCAGAGTAATACAGTAACATAGCAGAGTAATACAGTAACATAGCAGAGTAATACAGTAACATAGCAGAGTAATACAGTAATATAGCAGAGTAATACAGTAACATAGCAGAGTAACACAGTAACATAGTAGAGTAATACAGTAACATAGCAGAGTAATACAGTAACATAGCAGAGTAATACAGTAACATAGCAGAGTAATACAGTAACATAGTAGAGTAACACAGTAACATAGCAGAGTAACACAGTAACATAGCAGAGTAATACAGTAACATAGCAGAGTAATACAGTAACATAGTAGAGTAACACAGTAACATAGCAGAGTAACACAGTAACATAGCAGAGTAATACAGTAATATAGCAGAGTAACACAGTAACATAGCAGAGTAATACAGTAACATAGCAGAGTAATACAGTAACATAGTAGAGTAACACAGTAACATAGCAGAGTAACACAGTAACATAGCAGAGTAATACAGTAACATAGCAGAGTAATACAGTAACATAGCAGAGTAACACAGTAACATAGTAGAGTAACACAGTAACATAGTAGAGTAACACAGTAACATAGCAGAGTAACACAGTAATATAGCAGAGTAACACAGTAACATAGCAGAGTAATACAGTAATATAGCAGAGTAACAGAGTAATAGCAGAGTAATACAGTAACATAGCAGAGTAATACAGTAACATAGCAGAGTAACACAGTAACATAGTAGAGTAACACAGTAACATAGCAGAGTAATACAGTAATATAGCAGAGTAATACAGTAACATAGCAGAGTAACACAGTAACATAGCAGAGTAACACAGTAACATAGCAGAGTAACACAGTAACATAGCAGAGTAATACAGTAACATAGCAGAGTAATACAGTAACATAGCAGAGTAATACAGTAACATAGCAGAGTAATACAGTAACATATCAGAGTAACACAGTAACATAGCAGAGTAACACAGTAACATAGCAGAGTAATACAGTAACATAGCAGAGTAATACAGTAACATAGCAGAGTAATACAGTAACATAGCAGAGTAATACAGTAACATAGCAGAGTAATACAGTAACATAGCAGAGTAACACAGTAACATAGCAGAGTAATACAGTAATATAGCAGAGTAATACAGTAACATAGCAGAGTAACACAGTAACATAGTAGAGTAATACAGTAACATAGCAGAGTAATACAGTAACATAGCAGAGTAACACAGTAACATAGTAGAGTAACACAGTAACATAGCAGAGTAATACAGTAATATAGCAGAGTAATACAGTAACATAGCAGAGTAACACAGTAACATAGTAGAGTAATACAGTAACATAGCAGAGTAATACAGTAACATAGCAGAGTAACACAGTAACATAGCAGAGTAACACAGTAATATAGCAGAGTAACACAGTAACATAGCAGAGTAATACAGTAACATAGCAGAGTAATACAGTAACATAGCAGAGTAATACAGTAACATAGCAGAGTAATACAGTAACATAGCAGAGTAATACAGTAACATAGCAGAGTAACACAGTAACATAGCAGAGTAATACAGTAACATAGCAGAGTAACACAGTAACATAGCAGAGTAACACAGTAACATAGCAGAGTAACACAGTAATATAGCAGAGTAATACAGTAATATAGCAGAGTAATACAGTAACATAGTAGAGTAACACAGTAATATAGCAGAGTAATACAGTAACATAGAGTAACATAGTGACAGAGTAATAGAAGAGTAACACAGTAACATAGCAGAGTAATACACAGTAACATAGCAGAGTAATACAGTATCATAACAGAGTAATACAGTAACATAGCAGAGTAATACAGTATCATAACAGAGTAATACAGTAACATAGCAGAGTAACATAATGGAAGTTTTACATTCCAGGAGACTAATGTCCCTTCTGTACAATTTAGAACCATTTTGTGTTTTGGACTTTTCCACCTACAATGTGAATAAGAAGGAAGTATAATGTGTGTATTTGTATGACTATTATCTCCCCTTATTCACAGAGGACGGACAAACATACACGCTCTTGTAATAAGAGGAACTGAAGACATTGTATAGAAACCCAGCTCACTACATCAGACAAGTCCAGATTCACCACATCCGTCTGTCTGTATGACACAGAGGTCACAACGCGTTTCACACCTCACCGTCTATCAAGGAGTTGGAATCTCCATTTAAATCAACTGGGATTTTCAGTTTCCCCTCTGATGGAGTTGGGTTATTCCAGTCACAATCTAATTGTGAAATACATATACAGATGGCGAGACAGCCCTGCTTGTTAGAGATCCCCATCATATTTTAGCTCTTTAAGTGCCAGTGGGTTAACTGATGCATTGCTTTACAAGGAGATGGATACTGTTCTGGCACTGAAAGGGTTAAGTCAGAATTAGCCCCCAAGTTATCCTGTAGAAGTGGCTGTGTACATGTAGTCTATACACCCACTTATTGGGGGGGGGGCTGTTAGAAGAAAACAAGGGTAGAAGACAGGCTCTGCTCATTACAGTGGGAGATGCAATGATTGTCGCTGCCCTCTGAGTGGCAGTAGAGCTCTGCAACAACACAGTACGTGTGTTTGTGTGTGTGTGTCTGTGTGTGTGTGTGTGTGTCTGTGTGTGTATGTGTGTGAAATTCAGTCTCTTGCAATTACTCACAATATCTCCCATCTTTCTATCTCTGTGCTGAGACCATTTGTTAAGGTTTGGGGATGTTCTACAGTGAGAAAGAGAGACACATTTCGTTACTTCCATAATTAGCTGAAAGTGCTAATTAATAGGACCTCAATTACTGCCCTACAGTAGAAATAATGTACCCTGAGGAGCTTATCGCGCAGGCTAGTCCGTCCTCTCCAACACAAGCGATACATCTGTACTGCAGTAAAACACCAGGAACGCAGCGCTGTGTCACAGCTGGAACGTCGGACGTCTCTTCTCTTTGGAAAGTCAAGTGTCTCCATTTACAGGCAGCATCCAGGCAACTTGTGTCACTATCCACATGCATTTAAAGGTCTGTACATCATGCTTAACCCTCTGGGGCTCAAATGGTTAATAAACATATTTAGAACTCCTTTTTGTATTTTGCTTCTTATTTAATTTGTTACTTAAAGGGATAGTAATACTTCGTTTTAACTTAATTTTATTTTGTAGGCATTAAAAAAACATGAAGAATGATATAAGTCTTATCTCTCAAACCTTTATGGTTTGAGAGATATTCACAAGCAAAGTTCCCCCTCCCTCCCCTTTTACCTAGTGTAAGCCATCTCTTCTCAGATGTGGAATGCAGTCCATAGACCAGACAGATAACAGAAGGGGACAATCTTCTTCCTATGAGAACAATGAAAGCCCTGCCCCCCTTTAACCTAGTGTAAGCCATCTCTTCTCAGATGTGGAATCCAGTCCATAGACCAGACAGATAACAGCAGGGGAGAATCTTCTTCCTATGAGAACAATGAAAGCCCTGCCCCCCTTAACAAGTTTTTCATGTTTTTCCCTTATCTTAATTGAAGATTGTCCCTCTCTGCAGTCTACCTGGGCACCTCCCTTCTGATCTGGTTGAACGGGGGGGGGATACTTTGTTTGTGAATATCTCTTAAACCATAAAGGTCTGAGAGATAAGACTTATATATTTCTTCATGTTTTTTTAATGCCTACAAAATAAAATAAAGATAAAATGAAGTATTACTATCCCTTTAAAGGGGAAACATACCTTTATTTGTTTCACAGGACTTACGAAGGCAGCATAATGATACATCTAAATCCTTATTTTTCCAGTGGAGCTGTGCTGTATTCTATGGCTGCACACTGGCGTTTTACTGAAAGGTTTCCCAGTTCTCACTGGACATTGGTGGGCTGATCGCAGTAACTCATTCAAACTGTAATAGGGGAATTATGTAGCTCTTAATTTGTTTAATTGACTTGCTTAGACATCTGTTCTTTATACAGCAATTATATTTAGCTTTTTAGTGGGTTTTTTTGCAGTTGAGCTATGCTGTAATTTATAATTGAATAGTGCTATATTACCCCACTGAGAAGAAGGTCCTGTCCCATTAGAATGTGAGTATTAGCTCTTTCAGACCAATGAAGTATATTATTTATTACTAGTGTAAAAGGCTGTGTACATGGATCCAGGTAATGTTAATCCTTTCAGTGCCAGAGGGGTATGCAACGCATTGCTTTGCAATGCATTACATACATCTCTGGAACTCAAAGGGTAAAGAGGCCGCACCCTCACTGCTCCACACGATGCAGTCATGCGCGGCCTCACTCACACAATGCAATCATATGCAGTAGAGACTGGCCTAACGCAGACACTGCGCATGACTGCATCGTGACAAACATCCTAATGAATTATTATATAGGAGGTGGTTGTGATCTGTGAAGTCTAAATTCAGATAAGGATGGCACACAGCAAACTACAGGCAATAGCAGATATTATGTAAAAAACATTGAAATAACCGATGGTGGCATGAAGGTCTCCTACCTGGGCAAGTGCTTCTGTTAGTCATATCATAAGCCACTGACACCTCAATATAGTTCCTGTTCAAAGTCAACTGAACGCCCTTTGGAAGTGTTTATAAAGTCAAACCAAAATGGAGTTCAAAATATAGACAACTGCAGATACAATACAAAATATTCATAAACAAATGAACACATACCAACTTATACAAAGCAGATTAAGTCTCTGCCTATTCCTAGGGTACCATTCCCATTTAAAAGGTAATGTATAAATATAGACTCAGGTAGGCTGTTGTGAGTGGAAAAGCCATCTTTCCTGTGTGCTCTCACCATCCTGACAATTATCGGTGCCCCTGTCTCCCAGTCAGTTCCAGTTACTTTCAGTGGAAGGAGGATAATTAGCTCTAATAACATCCCACCAGTTTCAGGAGAAACCAACTGGGATTATAGGAAAATTCAGCAGAGTAAGTACAGAAATGTCATTCTCTGGAGCGAACGATCAGCTCAGAACTAAGCAGCAGCCTGGAACACACAGGGCAGAGCTCGGCTTGGGCCGAAATGAGTGTGGGAGCCAATCAATGAGCAGGGAGACACCCCAGCAAGAAATGATGCTCCAGGCAACTCTGCAGGGACATGGGTGTCTAACACTGTACAATTCTGAAGGGGGGGGGGGCGGAGAGCTGTTAGGAAATTAGTAAATTTACAATACATTACTTGGCAGTCATTGGGGATAGATAGACCCAGAGGTCATTTGTGGTCCTTCATGTTTATTCTATTAACCTCATTGGATGCTGGAGAGGATGCTTCAGCACCCGAGGGGTTAACTGATAAAACTGTAAACGTCTGTGAAACATGGGAATATTTGAGAACCGATTAACAATCCGGCATATGGAATTTTATATAGAGAGATGTGTTATAATTGATTTCCCAAGTTATGGATCACATGTAAATGTCAGTATAAACGCCCATTGTGATGCTTTTTAAGGTTTCACCTTTGGTTTTGTTGGATTTAATGAGAATTGAAATCATCCTTTATGTTGTACTGGACATTGATTCTGTAAAGTAATCCGTTTTTTTGAGAAATTAAGCTGCGCTGATGGCACAGTCTGGCACATCATGCTAATTCCCCGCACAGTTAATAGTTCTAATCCTGATCCAATCTACCCCTCATAGCTCAGCTAGAAACGCCCCTAGCGTCTGAACTCTGCCTACATTGTAATATTGTCCCAGCACGTTGTATAATCAGATTAAAATCCCAGACAATGCTACCAACAAAGCTTCATTTCTGAAAAACAATTTATATTTTAAACAAATGGCTAATACAGCGCACAGGCAGATTTTATTTCTATTTAGAAATGACTAACGTTATCTTAGGTGACAGGTCTGCTTCAGAGGGGAACTGTCCTCACAACACTGGCTTAGTGAATCAGAAGCACTTACCTAGGTCGGCATCCTTCAATCAGCAGCCACCTATTTCTATGTAATGTTATTATTTGATTTGATGTTGGTTTTAGTCTTATTATAAATTCTGATAACTGGGACTCGTATGGGCCCTTCAGATCTATTGAATCCCATTGTTTGTTGTGAGGATCTGTGACCAAGAGATAACAATTTAATGGAAAGTGCAGAATCAATGCAAACACTAAATAGGTAGATGCACTTGTCTGCTGTTTGAGGGACATCTACCTATCTACATAAGTCAAAATGTTAAACAAATTAATAGCCACTTGAGCCTCTTATTAATTCCCATTTAATAAATATCTAATACCACTGCATTATTTAGTAGGATCCAGTCCTCAATTCATTGTTCTTCTCACAATCTGGTCTTTGAGGAAACGTCTGCACAGCGCACACCCTGATATCAGATCATCCGTTTATATTATTTTCAGAATAAAAAAATCAAGGTGGCAATGCTATTCTTGTTTTGTATTATACTTTTTCTAAGATGTCTCTCTTTTAAGGGGATAGTAATACTTTGTTTTATCTTTATTTTATCTTGTAGGCATTAAAAAAAAATGAAGAACGATATAAGTCTTATCTCTCAAACCTTTATGGTTTGAGAGATATTCACAAGCAAAGTTTCCCCTCCTGCCCATTTTACCTAGTGTAAGCCATCTCTTCTCAGATGTGGAATCCAGTCCATAGACCAGACAGATAACAGCAGGGGACAATCTTCTTCCTATGAGAACAATGAAAGCCCTGCCCCCTTGACAAGGTTTTCAGGTTTTTCCCTTATCTTAATTGAAGATTGTCCCTCTCTGCAGTCTAACTGGACACCTCCCTTCTGATCTGGCTGAGCAGTGTTACATCAGTAAAAGGAGCGGGAGGGGGATACTTTATCATTCAATTACTCTTGAACTACAACTCTGACAGAATTGATATAACACTCTCCAAAGTCCAAATACTATGAAGATTAATTAGAGCTGCTTTTATTATGAAACATTACTATTCCTTTAAAGGTATACAAGCACCTAACCATGGAAATAGGTTAATTCTTTTACACGATGTTCCATAACCAGTGTCTGCCAAAGATCTTCCTTAGGTGCAAACATCACGTGTTCTGCTTGTTCAGTAGAATGTGAAGACATGTTTATCATGTGCTACAGAGCCACTGTTTATTTACTTCTATTTACTCAGGCTTGTAATGAGAGATGAGACATTAAATAGATAATTAACTGACACTATTTCAGTGTTTCAATTCAGGGAAGCTCAAAAACAGTTTTGTCTTTTTGCTTCTAATAATTCAATTTAATATAATATTGGATCAACCTGTGGCTTGTGGAGCCCTTTTCACAAGGCTTATGGCTTCCTTCAAAGACATTTTTTTCCCTTGCATGGAAAGGCAATGAAATTGGAAGTAAAGATCTAATCTTGGTTGTGTTTTATCTATGTGACATTCTTAGTTGCTCCTTTTGAACTTATTGCACTTTATGAATGTCCCACTTGAGATGTGGTCTCCAGAACTGAACTCCAGGTGAGGTTGTACTGTTAATCTATGAAGTGACATGAATACAACACACAGTTACATTTCATACAACATTGTGTTGTATTTATAGCAATTGTGGGGCAAACTAACTGCACCTTTGGGGACAAATAAAACAATCCTGAGTTAAATGGCTTTGAAAACCTGCTTATCATTCAAAGGTTTAAAGGACAATTTAACCCAATGAGGGCAAGATGAGTACATAAACACCTGCACACCCCACAGGCCCTCAGGTTAAATCAGTGGGGATTTGGTTAATCTTTATTTACTCTTTATGGTGCCGTAGTTGCTTCTCTCCAGTCTTTATGTTTACGGCCCTTTGAGTTTTCAACCCTTCTCTTTTCTGTGTTCTTGTTTTACCTTTCCAAAGCAACATGAAGCGCATATAGCACAATTAGCTTCTACTAACGCCATGTTCATTCTTTATGGTGATATAAACAAGGTAATGAATCCTTGACTATGTAGTAAAGAGAGTAGGTGGCCCAGTTTCAGAATTACTATGTGAGTGACACAAATCAGTTTATAAAATCTGAGTTCTAACATGAAGTTTACAAATATAGAACACATTCTATAATCTAAATTACAAACATCCCTAACTCTCTTTTACTTTGTGTCAAAAATCTCTGACAGGTCTGAGTTAGCGTGAATGTTCCTGGCTAATAATCTGTATCAGAATAGTGTAAGAGACGCTAATAACGATCTGTATCAGAATACTGTAAGAGACGCTAATAACGATCTGTATCAGAATACTGTAAGAGACGCTAATATTGATCTGTATCAGAATACTGAAAGAGACCCTAATAACAATCTATCAGAGTACCGTAAGAGAAGCTATTAATGATCGACCCAGTTCAAATTAATTTGCATCTTTACACTGATCTGCAGGTCCAGTTAACTCTGATTATGATTTATAACTGGTAAAAGTTCTAATTCTCAGTTGAAAATATGAAAATTATTTATAACTGGTAAAATGTTCTGCTTCTCATGTGAAAACATGAAAATGATTTAGAACTAGCAAAATATTCTGCTTCTCTTGTGAAAACATGAAAATGATTTAGAACTGGTAGAATGTTCTGGTTCTTGGGTGAAAATATTTAAATGATTTTAACTGGTAAATTGTTGTGCTTCTCATGTGAAAATCTAATGATACAGGTGCTTCAGAATAACTCCAATTCTCCTTCTTATATCAAGCTCCAAGTAGCACCATTATGGGTTAAAACACAGATTGGAACTGGTGGAAAAGTGAGAAAACCTCTTTGTGATCAGGGTTCTTGAGGAGACATGACACAGGGTAACAAATGGGATTCAGTGTATGTGACGTTTTATTATCCAATAATTTGGAGAGGAGGTCCTGCCTAGATGTAGCACTTATAGAATAATGACTGCATTACATTAATCATTAATAATGTCCATTAATCATAATCATGTCTCCAGCTGGTTACTATATCCGATGGTAACTCAAAATAGATAAAGAAAACTATACTAGAGTATTGATCCATTTCTTAGTTTACACTTTGTATGGGAAATTGTTCAGGGATCCATCTTTATTTTCTTATCACAGCGGCAGGAATATTTTAGTCTATCTAGGGTAATCAAGAAGCATTTTAACTTTTTCCACTCTATGCAAATGTGTAATGGTTTTGTCACTTGGAATACCAAGGGTTTCATTTACCTTCTAAAGTGTCCATGTGTGCTCCTGTATGTGGACCAGACCTCCCAGGCAGTCAGGATTAAAGTAAATGAACACAAGGATGATATTAGAATTATACAATCTCTGAACAGTTAAAGAAATTCCTGTTATTAAATATTGATGATATTGTCCCCTGTGGTCTTCTGCAGAGTAAGTCTGAATGTTCATTCATATTCCCTTATGGCAGCATCTCATATAGGTCTGTTTATTATATAGTTTCCATTCATAATAAGACATTATGTATCTACTTTTCACATTTCTTGTGTTTTTGTATCTATGCATTCAACTTTATACATGTTATTGGTGGCCATGTTGATACTCCTGGTATAAATTCATGGGAGGGTTGTTCTGCCCTTACACACAGACACACACACACAAACAGATACACACAGTCACACAAACAGATACACACAGTCACACAAACAGATACACACAGACACACAAACAGACAGACACGCACAGGCACGCACAGACACAGATACGCACAGACACAGATACGCACAGACACAGATACGCACAGACACAGATACGCACAGACACAGATACGCACAGACACACACATTATGTATATATAATATTGTATATATTGTATTCGTGCCTGATTAAGGACATACTGGCTGAACAGTCTTTTAATGTGTTTTTAGTTAAACTTGACTGTGTATTTTATTGCCAACTTGGTAAATATTGCTAGTGAGTGTACAGAATATACCTTAATAAATATCTACAAATGTCCTGGCAGTTCATGTGGCTAGAGGCGTTTACACCCTGTAGCATTACGTATTCTGTTTCCGCTAGTCTAGAGGTGGGCACAGTGCTGCACACACAGGCTGATTTTATCTGGCCCTTGTGTCTGGCTGTACTGCAGCTCTTCTATACATAGAAAATGTCCCGTATGACATTCCCTGCAAAGGAAGACTGATATATTTATTACACAACCAGTGCAGACGGAAGTAAGAAATGATACATTCCCTCTTTAGGAGCAAAACCGTTATTCAGAAGTCCAGGAAATAGCCAGACATAATCCTCTGTTAGTTTCACCTAGGTCATAGACAGGAATTGAGCTGCGGGTATTAATCAGTGCTTGTGCATACTGTCTATTTATTTCTCTCTCTAATCATCATCATCAGCCATCGTCAGTCCACTGCAGGATGAAGGCCTCTCCAGCAAGTCTCACAATATTTCAGTGTTGAGCTTTCTGTTGCAACTGTGCACCAACAAATGTGATCATCCCATCAGCACATCTTGTTTTTCTTATTCTTCTTGTGCATCCTATATAATAATTCGCTAAAACATGTGTAACGACAAAGTCATGCGCAGTAGAGACTGCCCGCGCCGCAGCTTATACAGAGCTGCGCCGTGGGCAGTGTCTACTGCGTATAACTGCCCCGCGACCAGCTGGCAGTGGCACTGTGGTCTGTGTGACGGGCTCTTCAACTAGTTTAGAATAAAATGGAATCCATTCCAAAATTCATTTGGTCTGTCATCCGTACTATGTGACCTGCCCATTTTAGGCACTTTACTCTGTCAGTTATGCATAAACCATTATTTGCTGATGAATTCATGCAAAGGTTTTATGGTCTCTTTTTATTCTGGACATAATTCGATGTCCCATATTTCTGTGTGTTGTATGGATTTGGCCTTCAGTGCCTATATTACACAGCCACACACACAAACTGGGAGGACACATTAAGACAGATTTGCTTCAAGCAAAAGTTTGACCAAAGAAAATATTACTAAGTACTAAGTACGTTATTATTTAATAAGTATGTATAATTATGTATGTTTGTATATAATGTCTCATAATTGGTGTAAATATGTAACCCTTTACTGAAAACTCTCCAGGACATACTTGAAAACGAGAGAAATCTCAATGTATTCTTCCTGGTAAAACATTTTCTAAATAAACATACTAATGAAGGCCCAGGGTAGGCCTGAAACAATGATGACATAAATCTGCACTATTTCACCTTGGAAAAGACCTGCGAGTGCATTATATCTTTGTGTATTTACATTTGCAAATTGATTTCTAATTTGGCACCCAGGCAAATGACTAATGTATGGCATGTGCACATATTTTGGTATTTACACACACAAACACACACACACACACAGATAGATATACACAGAGACAACCCTCAGCCCAAAATAATTGCCCACCGCTTCTCTAGATTGTAAGCTCTGTGAGCAAGGCTCTAATCGCTGTGTCTTGTAAGTTCTAATTGTACTGTCATTCATCTATTCCCTATTGTATATTGCTCTAGATTAATAAATACAAGGTTAAATAATAACAGGAATGAAATGCTGAAAACATCACTTTTCAATCATTCATAAATATGTCCTGAAGCAAAGACTACAGAATTCTGTATTCTACAAATAATAACGATGAAAACTGCAGTTCTTATTGTCATTGTCAGCACTTCCGAAGGAGTTTTCTAAAAGTCTTTTCCTTTAGATCTATGGACTGCCAATATTTTTTTACTCAGGTTAATTGGCTGAAAAACTTTTATAAATCCTTAATAAATTACCTGATTGATGTTCCATTTGTATATTCAATATTAAGTCTATTTAGCATATTGACTAATTACAAGTAATAATAAACCCCTTATCTAGGTTACTAGTTAGTAAAAAAAAAGATACATTCACTTAATAAGCCCCTGGTTCTGTACCCACTAATTGGAATGAATGGGAGATACTGTAATTGTTCAGCATTATTAAACAGTCTCTTCATAGTGCATGATAACAATCAGCTCCTTAGGCTTAAAAGGACTCCTTTACTAATTATATGAGAAACTGGGATGCAAGAATTAATCTGATCATATGGATTGTTGTTTTGGGTTATTTTATTATGAGTGTTCTTTATTTCCATGAAAAAATATATATAATTGTGGAGTAGAATTCATTTAAAGGGATAGTAATGTTTCATAATAAAAGCAGCTCTAATTAATCATCATAGTATTTGGACTTTGGAGAGTGTTATTTCAATTCTGTCAGAGTTGTAGTTCAAGAGTAATTGAATGCTAAAGTATCCCTCTCCTGCCCCTTCTACTGATGTAACACTGCTCAGCCAGATCAGAAGGGAGGTGCCCAGGTAGACAGCAGAGAGGGACAATCTTCAATTAAGATAAGGGAAAAAGCTGAAAAACCTGTCAAGGGGGGCAGGGCTTTCATTGTTCTCATAGGAAGAAGATTGTCCCGTGCTTTTATCTGTCTGGTCTATGGACTGGATTCCACATCTGAGGAGTGGGGGCTAACACTAGGTAAAAGGGGAGGGAGGGGGATACTTTATCATTCAATTTCTCTTGAACTACAACTGACAGTATCGAAATAACACTTTCTATGGCTCAAATGCTATGAAGATTAATGGGGCTGCTGGTTTTGTGAAACATTACTATCCCTTTAATATAAACTTAAAACATGTAAACTTTTATATTAACAATAAATTGCAAATAATGTATTATGTATGTTGTTGCTGCTGCACAATTCTTTCCGGTTTTCTAAATAAAATGAATACCTGCAAAAACTACTTGAATTCGTGACTTATGATAGAAGTATTGTCATAGGCTGACCAGGTGGTAACACGTCTTACCAGTAGTTTTCTTCCGAACAGTCCAGAACGCTCAGTAAAGTGGTACAGATTTGTACATTATTGTCTGAGATTAACTGTTCAAAAAAGTACCCAATGGCTCCACTGCACTTTTTTTAAATATAGGAGTGTGTTAGGGCGTAACACTTATCTTCCATACA
This sequence comes from Rhinophrynus dorsalis, assembly GCA_037306005.1. Classification (NCBI taxonomy): domain Eukaryota; kingdom Metazoa; phylum Chordata; class Amphibia; order Anura; family Rhinophrynidae; genus Rhinophrynus; species Rhinophrynus dorsalis. The sequence continues at coordinate 127,496,053 of CM074728.1, forward strand.
CATGTATGTGTCTTCTGTACACAAGTATACACACAGGTATAACAGCAAGGGTCATGTTCACTAGATTACAGCACTTGAATTAGAAGTGTTCTTTCCGCAAATATTTACAATGCTAGTTTAAAAAAATTGCATGTTTTTGAAAGAATTTCATCTGCTCACTGCCAAAGTAAGTTCCTAGGTTCTTAGCATGACAGAAGAGTTTAATTAGAAATCCGTGAATTCTTAATTAATATTTAATCTTGAGAGAGAAAAAGAAGAGAAATCTATTTATCTATCTGTGCAGCTAAAGTGTTTTTGCAAGATGTTAGGTGAAAGGAAATTGACTGGAGGCAATCCTGTTATATTCTCTACTGGCCATACGCACAAAACCAGACCTGGTACAATTAGCCATACTAGGGGAAAAAGCAACTCAGTAAGGGACAAACAAAATATTTAAATGGGGCTTTTAACATTTAGAATGGTAACGAGGTAACTAACAATGTTTCGCCATTATGATCAACAATTAATGTACATTTGGTTAAAGTGTGTGTGTGTTTTCCATTCTTACTGTGTATATTGTGTACATTTTTTCACATTGTGCAACTGCAGAAATATACCTATATATATATATATCTGTGGGTATATTTCTACAGTTGCACATGTGAAAATATCTACACAATATACACAGTAGGAATGGAAAACACACACACACACACACACAAATGAACTGGTGAATACTACAGGTTGTCTGCTTTAAAAAAAAAAAAAAAAAAAATCTATATATGCTTATGGCCTATACTGGGATTCCAACCTTGTAGGTAATAGGATTATTAGGCCGTAACAATTAACACTTTTACCTAGAACAGCAATTCCTCAGTGATTTTGGTTTGAAAACAGTGATATACTGTTTGTAATTTAGACTCTGTATTTGAGAAATATCCATGGAAAAGATATACATATGATGGATTTCCACGTCCTGATAATAGATGTCAAACCTGATTCCATACAAAATAGGAAGGAAGGCGTACCCTGGTAATATGCAGAGAAATCCAATTCCCTTTAAAAAGCATCCATACATAACAAATTGGTCTGTGAAGCAGCTGTTATACTGAGGTGCAAAAACATCCTATCTGAGGATAAAAACAAAAAGTAATCTGCACTGCTCCATACACATCACTTACACATGAACCCTGTGTTAAGCATATAATAGACGAATGGGATAATTAACTCATTGTCACGGGAAACACTGGGCCCTTGGCTCCTGGAGGGGCCTGGGGGCCAGCTCCCTTCCTACAGACTCTGTGGACTCTTTTAACCATTGTTATGACTACTGGAGTTAATATTGCTATGTAGAAGTTTGGGACATTATATTGGCAGACAGCTATGCCAAAAGGACTAAAAATAATAGCCTGCTTTCAGGGGACTGGGCCGTTAGGTGTTAAGTATTTGAGTTGGGCCAAGATTGCTGCAATGCGTATTGCAGCCCCTCAAGCCAGTGTATTGTGAACTGTATTGAGATCCCTTGTGGTGTGCTAACCTAATCACGTCTGGCACTTTGTATTGTGTTGTACCATTTGTTGGTAGCCCTTTTGTGTAGTAATGCAATCATGTCTGTCTTACTGTATTTGATGGGAACTTCTGTGGTTGGTCCTTTGTCTTGTATATTGTGATTGTATTATCCCCGTGACTCACCTATTGTATCCTGCCTGCCCATGTATTTCAGTGTAGGTTTTGTGTATAAATATGTGTGGTTTGTTCCAATAAAGTCAGTTCTTGTCTTAACCTACACTGGTGTTGTCTGGTGAGGTAACGCTTGCTGTATGCAGAGTGTGTGCTGGTTACCCTGATACTAGTCTTGCCTGGTGATCGGAGTATATTGTGGTATGCTGTTGGATGTCCATCTGGCTCATAGCGGAAGAAGTGACCACTGACGGGGACACCAAGGCTGGGTGTCCTCTGGTACTGTCACACTCATTTTATTAAAACAGGTTTTGCAACATAGTTTAGCCAAAGTATGTTTAAGCTCACCTACCTGACAAGGTACCAGATTTTAAGGGAGTCCTATCTGACACACATCATCATCTGAATAATTTACATAAATACTTTAAATTAAAAATTCCTAAATTAGGAAATTGCTTCTGAGACATGTAGAATTTAAAAACATCTAATTAAAAAACGTAAACATTACTCCTAAAGAAATAAGATACCTACTATCCTCAGAATTAGTCTAACCTAATTATAAACCTGAATTATGTGAAGCGAGTGGGTGGGGACCCAAAAAGACTGGAACAACTGCACCGGCCCCTTTTTATAGAAGGTGTTATACCGAGGGGAATGTAGAACAGCTAGAAATATAATTTGTGGACAATTTCTTAGCAATATTGTGGTTATTGCCATATTATTGCACTTCTGTTGGGGGAGCAGTGATGGGACAGTCCAGATTCCTGAGTTCCATACAGAACTAGGTTTGTGTCTACATTTACACTCATTTTTTTTGGGAGCAAAGAGATGATCGGTTTTCTGTATTTGCTTTTCTTTCCTTTTCAGAAAAACAGGCAGACACACTGTGAATGGTTCTAGTGGTGATTCAATTCCGCAGGGATTCTCTTATCTCTCCTGACCACTCTATGCCTCCCAATTCCTCTTCCTGTAGTCTCTGATCTAGAAGATTAAAATAGCTTATTTTCTCAAAGAAACAAAGCAAGTATAATTAAAGCATGCTGGCAAAATGGTTATATATATATATATATATATATATATATATATATATATATATATATATATATAGGCTCAAAATTTCCACTCACCACTAGCCAATGTAGCCCTGGCGAGTAGAAATTCAGCCCTGGTGGGTATGCTATGGATTGCAGTGGTGAGCAACTTTTCAGGTCTGGCTGAATTATAAGCCCTGATATAGCTATTTATATATACAGTGGCGTAACAATAGGGATCGCACCTGCAACCGGGCCCGTCACTCTCAGGGGCCCTGGCCGCCCCCTGCGACCTCCTTGCAACGCACACGCAGAACAGCTGATCTCCTGGCGGCCGGCGCTTTAATAATGCAGAGCGCTGGTAGATGACGTAATCTCCCAGCGCTCTGCATTACTAACAACCGCGCGGGAGTTTGGTTCCGGAGGTCTGTGCCTCATTCGGCACACCGCTAGATCACCAGGGAATCGAGGTAGGAGGACGGGGGGGGGTCAGTAGGGGCAATGTGGAGAATGAGGGGTTATTGTGATGGGGGCATTTTTGAAGGGGCAATGTGGAGATTGAGGGGCAGTGTGGAAGGGGCATTGTGGAGAATGAGGGGCAATGTGGAAGGGGCATTGCGGAGGGGGCATTGTGATGGGGGCAATGTGGAGAATGAGGGGCAGTGTGGAGATTGAGGGTCAATGTAGAGGTAGCCAATGTGGTTGAGGGGGGCCAGTGAGGTCAGAGGGGGGCCCATGGCAATTCTTGCACCAGGGCCCCGTGGCTTCTAGTTACACCTCTATATATATATATATATATATATATATATATATATATATATATACATATACACACACACATATACACACAGGGCTCAAAATTTCAACTCGCCACTAGCCAATGGCGAGTGAAAATTTAGCCCTGGCGAGTAGAAATTCAGCCCTGGTGGGTATGTTATGTATTGCAGTGGCGAATAACTTTTCAGGTCTGGCTAGTAGCAAAGGACTTCATATTTTAAGCCCTGTGTATGTATGTATATATATATATATATATATATATATATATATAGATATACACAGAAATTAGTGTATCAAAGCTGGGAATACTCTGCTGATGACAATGGCTACCCATAATCAGTAGTGCATGAAAGAACAGGCTAAAACAAATAATAAAGTATGTATCTCAGAAGTGAATGTAAAATAGAAATTACCTGTTTTTGCTAATTTCAGTTCACATAAGGATACAAAAACACTTGTGAGTGTGTGCAAGGTCCTCCTCTTCTTGGGTCCATGGAAAGGAAAGATATTTAAAATATTAATTATTTGAATTTACTTCAGTTTATCTAGAGATAAAAAGAAAAGTATGTGCAGTAATCCTCCTCTTCTTGGGTCTATTTAAATGAAGAATATATAAAACAGAACTGATCTGTCTACGATCATTTCAGTTCATCTAGAGATAAAAACAAAAACAATTTGACGGCAGATAAAAGCCATTTCGGCCCATATACTTACGTTAAAGGGATAGTAATGTTTCACAAAAACAGCAGCTTCAATTAATCTTCATAGAATTTGGACCATGGAGAGTGTTATGTCAGTACTGTCAGAGTTGTAGTACAAGAGTAATTGAATGATAAAGTATCCCCCTCCCGCCCCTTTTACCTAGTGTAACACTGCTCACCTCAGATGTGGAATCTGGTCTCTTGACCAGACAGATAACAGCAAGGGACAATCTTCTTACTGTGAGAACAATGAAGGACCTGCCCCCATTGACAGGTTTTTCCCTTATGTTAATTGAAGATTGTCCCTCTCTGTAATCCATTTGGACACCACCTTTCTGTTTTCAGGTGAGTAGTGTAATATCAGTAAAATGGGTGGGAGGGGGATACTTTATCATTCAATTACTCTCGTACTACATCTCTAACAGAATTGAAATAATACTCCCCATGGCCCAAATACTTTGATGATTAATTGGAGCTGCTTTTATTATGAAACATTACTATCCCTTTAATGACAGCATTATGCCTATCCCATGCATGCTTAAATTCTGTCACTGTATTAACTTCTACCACTTCTACTGGTAGGCTATTCCACTTATCTACTACCCTCTCAGTGAAGTAAAACTTTCTTACATTACGTCTAAACCTGTGTCCCTCTAGTTTTAGACTATGGCCTCTTGTCCTAACATTTTTACTCCTGTGAAATGCACTTCACTCCTGCTCTTTGTTGAATCCCTTCGTGTATTTGAATGTGTCTATCATATCCCCTCTCTCTTCTCTCCTCCAAGCTATACATGTTCAGATCCTTTAGTCTATCCTGATATTTCTTTTCCTGTAAACCAGTCACCATTTTAGTAGCCCTTCTCTGAATTCTCTCTAGAGTATCTATATCCTTCTGGAGATGGTGTCTCCAGTACTGTACACGATACTCTAGGTCTCCTGTACTGTACACAATACTCTAGGTCTCCAGTACTGTACACAATACTTTAGGTCTCCAGTACTGTACACAATACTTTAGGTCTCCAGTACTGTACACAATACTCTGGGTCTCCAGTACTGTACACAATACTCTAGGTCTCGTGTACTGTACACAATACTCTGGGTCTCCAGTACTGTGCACAATACTCTGGGTCTCCAGTACTGTACACAATACTCTAGGTCTCCTGTACTGTATACACAATACTCTAGGTCTCCAGTACTGTACACGATACTCTAGGTCTCCAGTACTGTATACACAATACTCTAGGTCTCCAGTACTGTACACAATACTCTAGGTCTCCAGTACTGTACGCAATACTCTAGGTCTCCAGTACTGTACGCAATACTCTAGGTCTCCAGTACTGTACACAATACTCTAGGTGAGGTCTAACTAGAGATCTGAAGAGTGGCATGACCACTTCCCTTTTTCTGCTACTAATGCCCCTAGCTATACAACCCAGCACACTGCTTGCATTCCCCACCGCTTTATTACATTGCCTGCCTACCTTTAAGTCATTAGAAATAATTACTCCCAAATCCCTTTCCTTTGTGGTCTCTGACAGCACAGTACCCTTAATATTATATTTTTCCTTTGGATTTTTATATTCCAAGTGTATTATTTTATAGTTATTAACATTAAACTGCAGCTGCTACATTCTTGTCCATTCTTCTAATTTACCTAAATCATTTGTCTTATTCCCCCTGGAATGTCTACCCTATTACAGATCTTTGTATCATCTGCAAAAATACATACCTTTCCTTGGAGACCTTGAAAAGCACAGTACGTGCAGTAATCCTCCTCTTCTGGGGTCCGTGGAAAGGAAGTATATATAAAACAGAAATGAACTCTGTGCTTATTTCAGTTCATCTAGAGATAAAGAGCACAGTATGTACAGTAATCCTCCTCTTCTCTCTTACAGAAAGCAAATACAAAATAGATATCAACTGTCTAAGCTCATTACAGTTACTGTATAGATAAAAAGCACAATATGTTTCTTATATTACTTATTATTAGTATACACCATTCAATTCCTTTGTTTTAGGTAAAGATGTAGATTTGCAGTTGGGATGAACCGTACAGGACTAGTTTTTTCTTACTTCGGCCATAGGTGGGTAGCCATTCAGGATGTTCTTTATTGATGTTATCAGATTGGATCTTTAATGATGTGAAGACCAGAGAGATGTACAGTGGATTGCTTTACAATGTGCTATACATTATCTGGTGATTAAAGGATTAAAATAATTAAAAAAAATCTCTCTTTCAATAAAAATCACCCATGAGAGTGAAACATTAGAATCTACTGTTATGTTTTGAAAAAAAATAATGATGCCATTTAAACGTTGTGATGCAGATGCAGTGATCCGTCCGCAACTGTTATCACACAATTTGTTTTCTATGCAATGAATATATGAAAGCGCTATTAAAACAGACCAAGAGCAGAAACGCTGAGCAGGGCATTAAGAGGCTTGAATTAAATTAGTGTCCTTCTGCAGCACGGACTGAATCTAAATTTCAGGATTCAGTAAAAATAAAACTTATATGAATTTCTATCTAGCAAATTTTATGAAAATGTGATGTAAAACCCACATTATTTCTAAATGTTTATTTATTTACACAGTGTAAAGATAGAACGCGCTAATGACCGAAGTCATGTGATCCCACTGATTGAACATGGGGCCGTACACACAAAAGAAAATGGGAGCAATTCTGAGACAAATCTACTGCACCACAGGGGACAATTAAAAATTCCGGTCACTAAATTGGAGAATTTTTTTTTTTCAGTTTCAAATGCTTTATTGATAGATAAATACAATACAAGAATCAGATAAACATAGAATTGACAATTACAGTAGCTCCCTGAGGTATACAACTTGTGGATAAATCCACACATACAAGTTTGATAGTCATATTAGCGTAACATTAAATTTGAACAGAACACACAAACTGCACAAATCTCAGTTAAGGTATAAAAATGGTAAGGGTGATATCTGAGACAGCTTATAGTCGGTTACATTGAATATTAGGACCATTTTTGATGAGAGAGGGTGGGTATTATAGCATTTCTCAATTCACATGGGAAATAAGTTTGTGTGTAGGGTAAGTAGAGACAGCTTGGATCATTGCTAGAGTGTGCAATGTGTGTAGAGTGTGTAATGTGTGTAGAGTGTGTAATGAGAGTGGGCTATGTGATGTTGTGGAAAGAGTTGGAAAATATAGGGGCTGGAAATGAATCAAAGAGGTGGGGGGGGGGGGGAGAAAAGAGGAAAAGAGGGTTCCGGGAATGCCAGAGAACCAGGCCCACACCAGCACAAAGACACCAATATTAATGAGGTAAAAGACCAAGAAGACAAACAGGAGCTCAACACCAGGAGGAGATCAACATTCGAGATAGGTAAAACTACAGAATCTGAGTCTATGGTAGACACATTCGCCAATAAATGTTGAGGCACTGAAAAAAGAAAATAGTTCAGATTAGGGAGATGAAATCCATTGGTTCCAGCTCTGTTCAAAGAGATGAAGGGAGTTGGTAGCAACAGCATGGCATTTCTCAAGCATAATCAGAGAATCAACCCGTTGAAGCCACAGCTGGGTTGATGGAGTGGTCTGGGATTTCCACATACTCAGTATGACAGCTTTTGCTTCGCTGAGAAGTGAAAACAAGGTCTGACGTGGAATTCAGGTTATATTGCTCCTGAGGGAGGGGGAATAAGAAAAGAAGAAGAGTAGGGGATCCAGTGGGCTCTTCAGTTTCAGATTATTTGATAGTTGAGAGCGCACTCCCACCCAGAATGGTACAATTCATGGGCAGGACAACCAAATGTGAATCATTGAGTCAATATCAGTAGAAGAACACTACCAGCAGAGTGGTGAAGACTCTGAGTGTATTCTTGAAAGTTTAAGGTTAGGTACCACCTAGAGTACAGTTTGCAGTTCATCTACTTGATCTTGGAAGACCTAGAGTACTTAAAGTTGAACTTAAAAATCATGGTCCAAGCCGACATATCCAAGGAAAGAGAAAGGTCTCTCTCCCAAAGTTTCAGAAAGTAGGGTTTGGAGAACTTTGAGGAATCATTTAGTAGAGCGTACACAATCGATAAAGATCGTCTCATGGCATTGGGAGATGTAATAAAGGATTCGAAAGTTGTGAGGTCTCAGGGCGAGAGGGGGTGTCTAGTGAATTGTTGAATACAATTTCTTACTTGAAAGAAAGCCCACCAGGAGACCTGGATTCTGTCTAGGTGGGGATGGAGCAAGTCTCTAGTTATAGGCTGAGGTAATTTCAATAGAGACCCCAGGGTCGCCCATCCACCAGATTCCCATGCTTGGAATGAGGAAGGGAGAAGACCAGCTGGGAAATTAGGATTCCCTACTATAGATAATAACTGGGAGGGGGAGAAGAAAGCGAATGAGAGGCATTTAGTGCGTGCCAAGTGGACAAGATATGCCCCAAAACCGGATGAGATCTGTAGTCAGATGGTACCTTAGAACTATCAATCCATAGGAGTTGTAGTGGGTCGAGTCTAGCGATGCATTCATCAATGGTTCCCACCCACCATTTACTACTCATAGTGGTAAAGTCAAGTAATTTGGATAATGCTGAAGCGTGGTAATAGGTATGAAAATCCGGAAGGCCAAGGCCTCTCTCTGCTATGGGCCTAGTCAATATCGAATAACGGATCCTTGGTCATTTTTGTGCCCAAATGAAGGAGATAATCTCTGTTTATATGTTATCTATCAAATATTTTGGGAAGTGTATGGGGACAGTGTTGAAAATGTAGAGGAAGTTGGGGAGAATCATCATTTTAGCCACACTAATCCTACCCATCCAGAATGAAACTAACAGGTACCACCATCAAATGTTAGATTTGAGACAGTCCAGGAGGGGGAGTATATTATGTTGTGGAAGTTCGGTCAATCTAGGGGATATATGTACACCCAGATAGGGGATATGAGAGACTGACCATTTGAAAGGAAATTTCCTCTGTAGCGGAGTTGATTCATGAGAAGTCAAGTTGATATTTAATATTTCAGACTTTGACAAATTTATTTTCACCCCAGATAACTGGGAATATAGATCTAAAGCATGCAACACTCGTGAGAATGATAGGGCTGGTTTAGACAAGGTGAAGAGGACGTTTTCGCTGAAGACCATGATCTTATGGACATCGCGACCCACTTTGATGCCATGGATGAAGGCGTCCGCACATATCGATTGTAACACAGGTTCCAGTGTCAGATTAAAGAGAAGTGGCGATAGCGGGCACCCCTGCCTGGTTCCGTTTCTTATGAGAAAAGGATCAGAGTATGTGCCATTGACCAGTATTCTTGATGAAGGGGGGGAATATAGACTCTTTATGCAACCTACTAAGGAATGGCCCATCCTGACATTATGTAAGACCTCTCTAAGATAAGACCAGTTGACCTGGTCAAATGCCTTTTCTGCATCGGTACTCAGCAGGATGGCCGGCATACATTGGAGTTTTTAACCCCTTGAATGACAATGAGGTCTCCAATGAATTCCTGTCCGAGTCAACAGGAAGGACTTTGTTTCCTATTCTGCATTATTTTATTAATATTTCTAAAATAACTGACCAATTGATAAAGACAAGCTAAGAATTATAAGAAAATCTCCATATGTACCTAATAATATATATATATATATATATATATATATATATATATATATATATATATATCTTTTATACATAAAAATGTATAAATCGCTGTCAAGGTAGTAGCAAATAATGAACAACAGATTTGCTTTAGATGTGTGTCACGGTAATCAAGCAAAGGAGGACAGACAACAGTATAATGAATAAAACCACCTTTATTGATAATACACAGAGTAATGATAATATTGCCCACACAACCCCAGACCACTGGATGGCTGTCCACAGTCTACTACCCGGAGCTGCACACTGTGCCGAGCACTGCACTACTGACACTGTACTGGAGGATACTGGGAATATGCCTAAGGTTCTAGCACCGACAGAATCAGGCTATGGAGGTAGCTCAACTCTCCAACCGAAGTATAGATAACTGGAGCAAGCTAGAGCCACGGGTACACAGAAGCGAAAGGTCAGGCAAGCTGGGTAATGCACAGAGAGAGTAGTCAGCCAGAGCCACAGGTCAGAACCGATGTGGGTAGTGAGACAATCTCGGGTCAACACGGAGCAAGTTAGTCAGCCAGAGCCACAGGTCAGAACCAAGGTGGGTAGTCAGACAAGCCGGGGTCATACACGGAGTGGATCTGTAGGTCAGGCACAGGTCACAAAGAGCTACTAGCAGAAACACCACGTAAGGGCAATGACTTCTAGGCCCAGGGAAGTTTAAAAAGGAGCTTAACCAAGGCGGGAATAAATTAGGCAAATCAGCTCTTGCCCATAAATAAGCGCACTTCATTGTGCCCACTTTAGTGAATGTCAGCAATGAGGAAGTAGCCGGCGTCCATGCCGGCCGATAGCACAGCAGTGGAAGGAAGCACAGGAGCGCTAGGTAGCCTAGGGATACTGTGATAGATGTTATTACTAATTGTATGATTTGTGAATCATGTAAATAACCAGACTAATGGACTACAATCCTTTACTCTTCTTTGTTTTACAGCTCCCTCTTTTATTGTTTGTGTTTCCATATATAAAAGTAATATGTTAGCATTACAGGTGTTGTAGAATTGTAACTTCAAATAATGTGTAAATTATGGGTATGGGTTTATTACTGAAGAGACTCTGATCAGTTAACTAGTCAGATCATCATTCAGAGGTAGGTCTGGCGCAGCGCACACACCCACAAGCACACGCACATACAGACCCATATCTATGTATATAATTTGCTACAATGCGTCGCTCCCTGTGTGCCTAACATGCACGGACACAGAGAGCAATGCCTCCTAGCAAATTGTGTGTGCATGGCAGTTGAGGGGAAAGCAGCGGTAGAGCGGCATGCTCTGGGGATCACCACAATAGCACTACTGTCCCCCTCCCCTGTCACCATGTGGAGGAACAGAAAATACTCTGCATGACCAAGACCCTGTCGAATGATGGGCTTTAATCTAGTATATACATATATATATGAAGTTTAACAGAAACCAAGAAAGTTTTAGACAATGAAATGTACGTATATGGAATTATTGCACACTGATGGTTACACAGCACCAGTCCCTGGTTATAAGGCTCCTTCTACAGCTTCCTACAACTTACAGTTTCTTATACACCGGCCCCCATCCATCTAACGTTCCCAGCACATCTCTGTCCTATCAATCACTAAGGTGGAGGACTAAGGTGTTTTCCGATACTCCACATATCGAGCTCGGATGATGTTGCTTTAAATCCGGAGACACGGTGGACATCTCTGATACAAGCAGATACGGGTGATCTGTGGCGAGTCAAACTACTACACGGAGGGAACCTCGAATATCCCCATTGATGCAAGATACCAACTTTATTGCCTTGGAGCATTCTGACAAGAATATATCTAGTAAGTGCAACATAGTTGCGTGAATTTAATTTTATATTATAGCCGCTCTCAGATCTGTTGCGCTCTTGTTCCTTCTTTCTATATACCTTCTTTGTAAATATGATCTGTCTGCAGATTTTTCTGACAATCCTTAACCCCGTAAGGGCCCATGACTGTCATGGGAAACCATCCCTTAACCCTTTGAGTGCCAGAGGGGTACGCAACGTATTGCTTTGCAATGTGTTGCGTAGCCCTCTGGCACTCATAGGGTTAAGGACCCAGGACAGTCCTGGCACATCATTGAATACAGGGGTCCCCTCAGGACAGTCCTGGCACATCATTGAATACAGGGGTCCCCTCAGGACAGTCCTGGCACATCATTGAATACAGGGGTCCCCTTGCAGCTTCCTGTCGCTCAGTGATCCCCAAATCAGTAGCGCAAATAAAAAAGAAAAGGTCCATGGTCCCTTAAGTGCCGGAGTCCTTCAGGGGTTAAACGCACCTCAAACATTGGTCTTATTCCTCCCCCCATACTGGGCCTTATGTGTAAAAGCACCTAGAGCAGTGACACTCCCAAAATTCCCATCCATTTAAGCAGAGATTTTTAACCCTTTGATTGCTAAAGCAGTTTCCAGTGCATTGGAGACCTGTCCAGTATTCATGGGGGTTAAAACACCATACATCTTTGTTTTCCTGTGGTGCAGCTGACTTGCCCCAGAATTGCTCCACTTTCTTTATACATAAGGCCGGTGTCCCAACATATTTATCCCAGTTCTTCAGAGTGGCACCAGTTTCACCTCAAGGTCAGACAGTCATAGAAACACAGAACGTGACGGCAGATAAGAACCTGGGCTGGTGCAAGGATTTTTGCCACCCTAGGCAAAACCTAATTTTGCTGCCCATTTGGCTCCGCCCCTTGTGTCCCACCCCTTTATACCCCGCCTACTTATATATTACAATATTCATGATTGTCCTCTCTCTGTCCCCTGGGCCAGTCTGCCCTTGGTCTGGAGATGCCTTAAGAGATGCCCCCCACCAGCTCCACTTTGTCTCCACCAGCTCCACCTTGCCCCCTATCAGCTCCACTATGCCCCCTCAGCTCCAACTTGCCCCTATCAGCTCCACTTTGCCCCCATACGCTCCAACTTGCACCCAGCAGCTCCACTATGTCCCTTCAGCTCCAACTTGCCCCTATCAGCTGCACTTTGCCCCCCATCCGCTCCAACTTGCCCCCACCAGCTCCACTTTGCCCCCCATCACATACCTGTAGCTCCCGCGCCGTCTTCTCTTCAGTAATGCAGAGCACGCGGGAGATCATGACTCCCAGCGCGCTCTGCATTACTAAAGAGCGACAGCGATGAGGGAGCGCAGTAGCGACACAGACCTGATTGTGTTGCTTTCCGGTGTGGTGGGTGCGGGCGCAGCTCTTCTCCGCTGCATGTCTGCGCCCCCAGTACGTGCGCGCCCTAGGCCAGCGCCTACCTCGCCTATAGGTGGAGCCGGCCCTGATAAGAACCATTCGGCTCATCTAATCTGCTCATTTTCCTACCGTAAAAACCTCAATCCTCATTGGGTCCTTGGTCTTGTCTTATGTTCAGGACGGACTTATGTCTATCCCATGCCTACTTACATTCCCTCACTATTTTAACATCTACCACTTCTTCTGGTAGCCTATTCCACCTATCTACCACTTCTTCTGGTAGCCTATTCCACCTATCTACCACTTCTGCTGGTAGGTTATTCCACCTATCTAGATTTTATGTCATTATACTTAGTGTGTATCACTATAAACTATATTTTAGTGGCAGACATCAAAACAAAAACTTTTCATACTGTAGATGTCACCTTCATACATACATACATGTGCACAAACACATATACAGACAGTACATACATGTTCATACATACAACATACATGCACGTACACATACATGCACATATAGACAGTACATACATGTGCAAGCACACACACGTACAGACAATACATACATGTTCATACACACACACACACACGCACGCACGTACAGACAATACATACATGTTCATATACATACACACACATGCTCACATAATTACATGCACACACACACACAGATACTTACGAAATGGAAGTAACCAGCGGCACAATAGGAGATAGTGACTAGATTTATGCCAACCATTTTTTTAAGAAACAGTTTGAGATATTTGATTGATTTGTGTGTTTATTCACATGAGTTAGGACTGTCAGGTAGGGAGTGACAGTCGGGATGGGGAGCAGTGTGGAATATTATCTGTCTGGCATGCCTGACACTACTATCTAATTTGCATAAGTTGACAAATAAAGTTAAATATCAGAATGGCTAACAAACATGTATGTGATTATGAATGCTCTTTCACAGCTATTCAGTGCAGACAGGGTGTTGATCCAGGGAAATAGCTGACTGCCAGCGGGAGTCAGGAGGGATTTTTTTACACATTTGGGGCTAAACTGGAAATGGCTTCAGAGGGCTTTTTCTTTTTTTTTTGCCTTCCTCTGGATCAACAGGGTGATTTGGCATGGGCTGGACTTGATGGACGCATGTCTTTTTTCAGCCTCATCTACTATGCTACAATAGTCTTTTTGCTACAAAATGTGACTTCCCCTTTAAATAAGCTGGTTATCTACAGAACTGCACAGTATTTATATGTCCATCGGTTTCATGAGGTTTTATAAACAAATCTAGATTCTGAGAGCTTTGTGGACACATTATCTGTGTGAATCTGCCCATCTCTAACCTTCCCCATCATCCCATCTCCTGTACAAGAAAACAAGTCCAAACACATTAACCCCTCAGTGCCCTGCAGCTCTTACGCCTTCAGATCACTAGTTCAGACAATGTAACAGTCCTGGTCATGTAGCACATTTCCTCAGGAACGTGTCATACAAACACAGAATATTGCATGTTGGAAGTTATTTTTTTGGGTACTGACGCCTTCCGTTCCTGTCCCACATGTCGTGTAGAATAATACAGAGCAGTAGCTTTCACATAGTCACAGCTTGGCTCCGAAATGTCAGTGTAAGTGGCAGTCGGCCACATCCCCCTGATCACCTGTTATTCCTTCAGGGATTAAAGACTTCAGGCAGAAATATTTATAGCAATGGGCTGTGATTATTCCTGTCAAATCTCCTGTCCTTCAGCTCAAAGTTTCACTCATACACTGTAAATTCACTAAACGCAATGTCAGACAGGCAAAGCACGGCACTGCTTAAAGGGATACTAATACTTAAAATGTAAAAAAAATATGTTGTAAGGTTTATCCCCCTGAGTAAAACAAGACTACTCCCACTGCTGAAAGGTGTTTCATTCAAAAGTTATTAATTTTCAAAGTTGAATTTTTTAGGTGCAATATCACAGTGGCCTGAAATGGTACAGTGGTGCTGTTGCTACACCATCCTATGGAGATTTATGGTCCCTGGACCAGATCTGTCCATAGGATCATGGGGGATAAACCCTACACACATTTTTTTTTTACATTTTAAGTATTACTATCCCTTTAAAGAGCATCCATCCATGGGACAGTGAACTATTGGCACGTCTACTCCCCTGGACCCCAGCAGACCAAAAGAGAAAAGAACAGGGCTCTGAAAATGTACCCCAGGGCCCCTTGGTTTGTCCAGTGTGAAGCGACATAACTGCAAGAAAAAAATGATGTATATAAGAGGGTTTTACTTGCTGGGATATGTGTCATTCAATAGTTATTACAGTTCAGACTGTTAACAGCAGCATCTGGTGTCCAAAAGGCAAACGCTTTTCTTTTATAATATGCTCTATGGGAAACTGCTTGAGTCACTGACTACTGCTGTCTATAATGAGGGATAGTAACAGTGATCAAAACAGAACACTGTTGTTTAACAGAATAAATGCATTTGAGCCATAATAACTTGTGTATGAAAGATCTCCCAGAGGTGGTTTTCATTGTTCTATGCAGAAGGAAAGCCCTGGAACATGTTTTTCTGCTCCTTAAGGCTGCAGGAGAGGATGAAAGGGATTAAAAACCCCATTTGGATTAACGTTAATTTGGGGAATGTACATTGTTACCTTCTGGCGCAGCTGGTTTGCTCCAGAAATGAACCTGTCATTCAGGAGGTTAACACTTTCAATACCAGAGGACAAGCAGTGATTTGTGGAGCAATGCGTTGCAGACCCATGTGGTATACAGTGCTTTAACCCTTCGAGTGCCAGAGGGGTACGCAACGCATTACTTTGCAATGCTTTGCGTACCCCTCTGGCACTCAAGGGGTTAATGGAATCTTAGGAATTTATGTCCAGTTGTGTATTTAATATTCGCCAGAATTTCTCAACTTGGACTTTGCTCATAAGCACCTTAATGTCACAGACTATATGCCCATCAGATTTCATTTCATTCCTTTGTTTACAGAGCGTGATGCTTTTCTTACAATAAAACAAAGTTCAGCCCCGTATTAATCTCTTTGTGATAGGAGGAGATCTTAATTTAGATGGAAATTTTATTTTCCACTCATCATATGAATCAATACATCAATCATATTCATGTGCCTGTGGGTACAGAGCTACGCGCTGCGGTTCTACTTTAATAGAAAACTCCTAAAGCAACAAAGTCATGTTTTACAGATTGATGAATGCTTAGTAGTGAAAGAGCGTCTGCCATATTGAAAAAGTAACACAATATCCTAATATGAGAATCATTTGTAAGAGCGCTAAACATTAATATAAGATTCATTTAATTTAAAACATAATCGGAATTGAGTTTTCAGAATACCATCAGCTAATTTCTTTAAAGGGATAGTAATACATTGTTTTATCTTTATTTTATTTTGCAGGCATTAAAAAAACACGAAGAACGATATAAGTCTTATCTCTCAAACCCTTATGGTTTGAGAGATATTCACAAGTTTCCCCTCCCGCCCCTTTTACCTAGTGTAAGCCATCTCTTCTCAGATGTGGAATCCAGTCCATAGACCAGACAGATAACAGCAGGGGACAATCTTCTTACTGTGAGAACAATGAAAGCCCCGTCCCCCTTGACAAGTTTCTCAGGTTTTTCCCTTATCTTAATTGAAGATTGTCCCTCTCTGCAGTCTACCTGGGCACCTCCCTTCTGATCTGGCTGAGCAGTGTTACATCAGTAAAAGGGGCGGGAGGGGGATTCTTTATCATTGAATTACTCTTGTACTACAACTCTGACAGAATTGAAATAACACTCTCCAAAGTCCAAATACTATGATGATTAATTAGAGCTGCTTTTATTATGAAACATTACTATCCCTTTAATTCAAAATACTGTCCATCCAATGCATTATATAGTCCAAGCACATTGTTCTGTGGAACATGTCAGTGAATTAGACAGATGAGTCTTATAGCAAAGTCTAGAATGTTCACAGGGTCGGTGTCTCCCGGGACAAACAGATACAGTAATAACAGCAGAACATCTTTATTCTTATGTAGCATTTCCAATTTGTACTTGGAGCTGTATACAGAATGCTATAGGGCCCGCTGAGACTTTGAAGAGCTAGCAATCTAAGTTTTGGTGCCGGAGGCACAGGCAGATAAAGTGACTTGCTTATGGTCACAAGAAACTGAACCAGGTTTTCCCTGCTTCACAGCCAGTTTCTTAGCTTCCATGTTAGCAGATTAACCAACTAAGATACTCCTTCACTTTAAGGGGAGAAAACAAACTCAATATATGTTTGTCTTTTGTCCTCACATCAATTTTAAACACCAATGTAAAAAAGCTTCTTGTGTGGTTATGGTAATAGGGAGAATCTTTCCTCTCCAGTTCTGGGGATATAGATGCCACCGAGCCCTCTAAGGATGGTCCTTCTCGTCTCGTTCAGTGGGGTTGGCTTTTCATCATTAGTAGGAGGTTTAAATGGAAAATGGACGAAGAAAAAAAGAAAAAAACGAAGATTGGTAAACATTCAAGATGAGGAAAATATCAAACTAATTGTTTGAGGGATCACTTATCAGATAGGCTCTCCACTGTTGCACTTATTAAAGGGATAGTAATGTTTCATAATAAAAACAGCTCTAATTAACCATCATAGTATTTGGACTTTGGAGAGTGTTATTTCAATTCTGTCAGAGTTGTAGTTCCAGAGTAATTCAATGATAAAGTGTCCCCCTCCCGCCCCTTTTACTGATGTAACACTGCTCAGCCAGATCTGAAGGGAGGTGCCCAGGTAGACTGCAGAGAGGGACAATCTTCAATTAAGATAAGGGAAACACCTGAAAAACTTGTCAAGGGGGACAGGGTTTTCATTGTTCTCATAGGAAGAAGATTGTCCCCTGCTGTTATCTGTCTGGTCTATGGACTGCATTCCACATCTGAGAAGAGATGGCTTACACTAGGTAAAAGGGGCGGGAGGGGAAACTTTGCTTGTGAATATCTCTCAAACCATAAAGTTTTGAGAGATACGACTTATATCGTACTGTTTTTTTAATGCCTACAAAATAAAATAAAGATAAAACAAAGTATTACTATCCCTTTAAGAAAGGTGACAAGAGATGAAAGTGTACACACTCCAAATATTCACCATCTTCTTAGGCAGCCGCAGGTAAGCAGCTTATCAGCAACTCCAGAAACGTGGCCTTCTTAGAAATATATGTTAGAGGATCATATACAGAGAATGATCACCAGCTATATAGCCATTTTCAGACCAAGTCAACTACCCATTTCATTTCATTTACTTTCTCATGGGTAATTAACAGTAAGAAAGTAATTACGATTATGGAAGTCATTGGGTGGTTGACTCATCTCTGAAGGGCTGTGTGACACAGAAGTCTTGCCTGTATTTGATCCAGAACTGAATCGTACTGTGAAGGCCAAGTGGAGTCACTGACATCCTGGTTACCTGGAGATGCCCAGGGAGGAGATGGGTCTTTTGATCTTGTTACATGCCATAGAAACATAAAATCTGATGGCAGATAAGAACCTTTCAGCCCATCTAGTCTGTCC
Organism: Rhinophrynus dorsalis; assembly: GCA_037306005.1. Taxonomy (NCBI): domain Eukaryota; kingdom Metazoa; phylum Chordata; class Amphibia; order Anura; family Rhinophrynidae; genus Rhinophrynus; species Rhinophrynus dorsalis. The sequence continues at coordinate 127,514,604 of CM074728.1, forward strand.
ATTTTCCTACTGTAAAAACCTCAAACCTTATTTGGTCCTTGGTTTTGTTTTATGTTCAGTGTAGTTTCATGCCTATACCGTGCATACTTACATTCCCTCACTGTATTAACCTCTACCACTTCTGCTGGTGGGCTATTCCATTTATCTACAACTTCTGCTGGAGGCAATTCCACTTATCTATCACCCTTACAGTGAAATAAAACTTTCTTACGTTACATCTAATCCTGTGTCCCTCTAGTTTTAGACTATGGCCTCTTGTCCTAACATTTTTACTCCTTTGAAACGTACTTCCCTCCTACACTTTGTTGAATCCCTACATGTATGTGAATGTGTCTGTCATATCCCCTCTCTCTCTCCTCTCCTATACATTTTGGATGTTTGTGAGTGCAATATTACTTATTACATCTTTTCATCTTTCCTTCTCTAGATTATTGACTGGCTGTGAGGAAAGAACAGACGAAATGAGCAGCACCATGGAGAGCTATCTGGAGAGACATTGATTTCACCTGTGACCCTTGGATAATCGATCAGACCAGACACAGAACTGCATTACAGGATACTTGGATTTGTGACTATTCTAAATGTTTTTTTTAAGGAACTTTTTAAACCTTGTGAGAACATTGGAGGCAGTCTAGATTAAGCTGATTTTTAAGGATTTATTTAAAAAATTAAAAAAAATTATTTTTGTCATTTAGAAAGCAATGACCCTTTATGTGATTAACCCTTCAAAGACAATGCCTTACACACTCCTCTGGTGCTTAAAGGGTTAAGTGCATTTGAAATTAACACAGTACCAATTGTACTCAGATTATTTCTATTCTATAATTTCTCTTTTATCTTCATTCTTACTTAGTTGTCTCTTATCTCTCAGCTGCTTTTGACCCTGTTTCTCATGATCTCCTCCTCCAAATTCTTCACTCTTTAGGAATCCATGACTTAGCACTGGACTGGCTCTCCTCTTATCTAACTGACAGATCCTTCAGTGTCTCCTCTGCCACCTCTTCATCCCTCCTGTCCACCTCTCTGTTGGCTTTCCTCAAGGTTCTGTTCTGGGAGCGCTTCGCTTCTCTCTTTACACAACACCTTTACGCAGATGACGCCCAGATTTACTTATCTGCACCTTGACTGACTACTAATATTCAGTCTAAAGTCACTTATTGCCTCTTGGCTATCTCAGACTTGATGGCTCATAGGTACCTCAAGCCCAATATGTCTAAAACGTAGCTACTCCTCATCCCACCTAGACCCAGTAGTGCCCTTCCAGGTGACTGTAAATAGTACTACCATAAATCCAGTATCAGAAACAGTGTCTAGGGGTCATAATTGGTACTGCTCTATCATTCTCTCATCATATTAACGAAATTGCTAAATCCTGACACTTTACCTTATGTAACATAGCTAGAATGAGTCCCTCCCTCTGTTTCACAAGCACTCATCCGCATGGGCTACTGTAACCTTCTTCTCTCTTGCCTCCCAACTCCATTCACTTCAATCCATACAGAATGCTGCAGCACAAATTACTATATTGCAGCCTAGGTTTGTCCCTGCCCCGCTCCTCCTCTAATCTCTCCAATGGCTGCTTATCAAATTCTGGATCTCTTTCAAAATTTTGTTTCTCTTATTCAAGACCCTTCTCTCCTCTACCCCTTCTTACATTTCCATTCTGATCTGCCGATACACCCCATCCCGTCACTTACGGTTAGCCAGTGATTGTCTTCTCTGAGCTCCTTTTGTGTCTACACCGTCTCACTTATCAAACCTTTTTCTCTTATTGTTCCATATCTATGGACTGTTCTACCTCCCACCCTGCGCCACTGTACCTCTCTTATAGTCTTATCTATGGTATGTTCTACCTCCCACTCTGCACCTCTCTTATAGCCTTATCTATGGATCACTCTACCTCCCACCCTGCACCACTGCACCTCTCTTATAGTCTTATCTATGGAATGTTCTACCTCCGAGCCTGTGCCATTGCCCCTCTCTGATGGTCTTATCTATGGAACGTTCTACCTCCCACCCTGTGCCACTGCACCTCTTATAGTCTTATCTATGGAACGTTCTACCTCCCACCCTGCGCCACTGCACCTCTCTTATAGCCTTATCTATGGAACGTTCTACCTCCCACGCTGTACCACTGCACCTCTCTTATAGTCTTATCTATGGAACGTTCTACCTCCCACGCTGTACCACTGCACCTCTCTTATAGTCTTCGAGTCACAATTTAAACTACATCTCCTTACTAAAACTGTAACATGCTAGAAGGTACTGACTTTGTACAACTAAGACTCTTTATAAATTGTTTACTTTATGTCCCCTATCATGACCAGAACTCTAGCACTGTATTCAGCACGTGACCCTTCTGTATTCTGTATGATTCCCGTTACCACTATAGACTGCAGGTTTTCAGGCAGGGACCTCACACTCAGTTTTTCACTCTACAAAGCACTTGTACCCCTGTATTGTCTTAAATTGTAAAGAGCTGCTCACACTTGTGGTGCTGTATAAACACATTAATTTGTTCATTCATTTTCTTGTCTTTATCGTTGGTGATGCTACAGGGACACTAAGTTGTGAAATACTTGTGATGTGTCTGTTGTTCAGGTGCTTAAAGAGGATCACCACAAATAAAGTCCTCCCCCCAATATTTGCCATCTAGTGATAAGCTCAACATGGTACTGTTATCCATAATAATTACCGTGTTACGCAGAAATCCTACTTATGCCGAGACTAATGGCCGGACAACAGACTAATGGCCAGACAACAGACTAATGGCCGGACAACAGACTAATGGCCGGACAACAGCTCTTTAGAGGAATCTGCATGCCCAAGCCATCAATCCATCTGGTACCTAAAGGTACAATGCAGCGCCTTCTAGAGGAGACGGGACTGACAGCGCAGTTACACAGATGTCTGTAATCAAAGATGTCTGCTCTGTTGTCTGGCCGCCAGTCTCGGCACAAGTAGGATTTCTGAGTAACACGCAGATTTTTCTGGATAACAGTACCATTGGTAAGCGTATTGCTAGATGGCTAATTATGGCGGGCGCTTTATTTAGAGTGATTGTTCCCTTTTAAATGTGATTCATTCCATCCATTATGTTACAATGTGACCTATGTGTAAGGTATTTAATCTGATAATCAACATTTTGTTTTTATTATCACTTTGTATCCTGCAAATCTGCACCAAGTTCTACTGGATCATTTTAAGAACCTGAGCAAAAACCATACATTTTTGGTTTTATGACTGCGCTGGATACCTCCCTGGCACTTAAAGGGTTGACCATTTGGGTGTCCTGGGAAACACCTTGGCTCTAGGAATGAGTAAAATAATACCTTTAGATCAGCATTCTCATGAAACCAGCTATTTCATCAGACCCCCAAAAAGGTTTACGAAACAGGTAAATAATATAGCTTTGTATTTTGCATTTGAATCAGATAGCAGGAAAAGTGATCACATGATGTCTAAATAAAGGTAAACAAACAAAAATAAATTCAGGATATGTGTACCTGTTTTTAATTTAAAATCCGTTCCTGCCAGATCAATCCTCATCTAAACTAGATCAGAGAACTGCTGGAAATGGTTACTATTAGTGTAATGGTAACTGAATAATACACCTTTGTGTGACATAGGAAAAACAGTATATAAAATAGAAATATTTGCAATGGATTGACACATAAATGTGCTATTACCCATTTGTTGGGAACTCCGACATGGGAGAGATAACAGAAGAGAAGGGCATGTGTGGGTCTGACAGTTACATTTTGAAATGTTTCAGCCAGAACTTGAATTCCCAGTATTAGGCAAATTGATCCAGACCATAAATTTTTTAATGTTTTGCTTGTGGCTATTTGGCATCCATACAGTTAAAAGCTGTTTTTTTATCTCTACCGAGGGATTCTACAACTTTCTTCCTGACTGAGTTGCTATTTAATCTCATCCACCTAAGGAATTTATGGCTGACAACTAGAAACATTGTCTGACCTTTCCTACTTACCTCCAGCTGTTTGAAGATGACAATTCAGTGATTTGTCAAGGACAAACGAAATTAACCAACAATACGGCCAAGTGGAAACATTTTCCTTTCTGCACAATATGAGGAGCTGCAATGTCCTTTTTTATTCCCCATTTCAAATTAATATCGTCAACACGTTACAAGGCAGTGGATTTTACATTTCTAATGAGATGTGAAAGTTTGTCACTTGTAATACTACAAATGCTCAGAGTTGTATTTGAAATTATCTTCAAAGAAGCTTGAGATTAATGCATTTGTCACAAATGTCCTGTCTTTTAAGTGTTAAAACGAGGCAAGGGTTTGCAAGGCATGCAAAGACAATAGATCATTTTTATTATTTTTATCCAAGTAACAATTTACTCCATTGATATGTAAAATGTTCTGCTTAAAAACTGGAGAGATTACAATAGTGTTAATTACAAAACTAATCTATGAATATATGCATTAGAGATTAATTCTTTCAAAACTTAATAATGAAGTTAATTTACATGATATTCATTGGAGTTTAGCTACTTACTATTAAACTTTCACAGAAATCAACCAGTTCATGTTGTGTCTTAAAATGTTCTGCATATTAAAACTGGCTTAGGGCTGTTTATTGTATTAGTTACAGATGTAGATACATTCACCTGGAACCCAGGGCCTTGTGAGGGATAAATTAGATTTACATTTTCATTGATATAAATGGAGATTTTAACAACATTATGTTAGATAGATCTCCAAAGCATGAGGCCTTTCTAGCATTCAGGAGTTAATTTTTAAAGACCAGAACTCTAGCACTGTATTCAGCATGTGACCCTTATGTTCTCTGTATGTCTCCCATTACCACTTTAGATTGTAAGCTTTAGGGCAGACACCTCACTTCCAGTGTTTCACTTTGCAAAGCAGTTGTAACCCTAAATTGTCTAAACCCTTAAATTGTAAAGCTCTGTGTATATTTGTGGAGCTATATACATAAACTAATTCATTCATTTAAACCAATGGGAACATAGGGAATGTTCAGTTGTCCTCATTAATGCAGCTGGTTTGCCTGATAATTACTCGAGTTCTCTTTGTACATAGTAAACAGACAGAAGGGGGTGTCTGTAACGGAAGCTAAGAAGGGACCACGTCGCCTTCCGGTGCTCGACTCGAAGATTCTACTGGAACTAGAAGTGAGCAAGGCAGAGTCCACGTTGCCAACTGACAGCATCCGAACTGGGGTAGCGGGATTCTGGCAGCAGACGGACAAACGATGCAGGAACCTGGGCTCAGATGGGTGTAAGAGTGTCCGCTTTAATACCATAAGAACACAAGACTCCAGGACTCTGGTTCACTCCAAACATAACACACTTTATTGATTAACAGCACATCTTTTATACACTGCAACACAATGCCACAATGGGGACGGGAGTATTCTAATACTGACTTGGCCCAAGAACCAATCAGATACAATAGGCATGTCACACAGGAGACAAAGGGCCAATGGCAGATGACCTAAGATACATAATACCCAGGATGTTTTTGCATTTGTAATACAAACAGGTTTGTTTAAGTCTAGACAAAGACTTGATGGATGGGAATACACATTCAGGGGACAAGGCCAGGGGTTGAAGCACGTACGCACTAGTTTGAATATGCAGCTTCAACCCTGGCCAATCAATGCATGCAGTGAGTCGTTCGTCGACCAATCCGGCGTCGACTCACTGCCTCCGGTTCCATGAGCTCAACGCGGCATCGATGCCTTGAACACCGAACCAGGAACCACAGACTCATATTCGATGAACGTGTATCCCTCGAACATATTACATACGATAACTAAAACATTCGACATACATTAAACATAGTACAGGATCCAAAGGCTATGAATATAGGTCTTTGCTCTTGGGTAATAGCTGGCCAACTCGTACGACACAGCCCAGCATAGAGTCCACACGGTAATAAATGTCCATAGTCTTTGGATAAATAGTTTGAGATCCAGACAAGGGCTCAAGTAACGGGTAGGATCCGTTACAGTGCCAATATGGCGCTATCACATCTCTGTTTGGTGTGAATCTTTATAAGAGCTGGGATCTGTTTAATTCATTGATCTCTTTATCCAGCATTGTAGTTTCCAGTGATAAAGATACTATATAGTTTAAATTCTCCAATAAAATAATGTAATATAGCAAAAAAGAAAATGCGTCAAACCAAATTAAATTTATTGCTAATATACCACTGTATAAGTGCAACTTTTTTCACAATATGATGCTTTTTCAAAGCTAGTGTTCCCACTGTTACCACTGTCCACTATTACCACTGTTAACACTGTTACCACTAGCTTTGAAAAAGCATCATATTGCTGAAAAATTTTGCACTTATACAGTGGTATATTAGCTATAAATATATTTAATTCAGTTTGTTGCGTTTTCTTTTTCTTTTTTCTATATTACATTATTTTATTGGAGAATTTAAACTATATAGTATCTTTATCACTGGGAACTACAATTCTGGATAAGGAGATCAACAAATCAACGGGATCCCATTTATTAAGACTCACAGTGAACAGAGGCGTGATAAAACACTATTGGCTCCGCCTTCTGTCTGCTTTCTTTGTTTGCATTCAGCTTCATGAGAGGAGTATAAGGGAGAGCTGCCAGAATTCTGCTGATAGATTGAAATTTACACAGTGGCTGTTGTGGAGGGACAGCTGATACACATCCCCCAAGCCGGACTCACTAGTGCGTGCAGATGTATAACTCTAGAACATATCACTAGTGAGTTTAATACCTATGGTGGGGGTATGGAGATCTCAAGCACTAGAGGATATTGCACATGGAGCTCCTTTTCTTATTTTTTTTGTCTCTCCTCTTAGTACATTTACCTCAACCAGTTGTCTTCTTCTGCACAGCACCATCCTTCATCCACGTGTAGGCAGATACATGCTAAAAGCAGCTACAGAATAAGCAAGAAGGAACCGTTTGCACAACTTGTTGTTAAAACATGCGAGTAGCGGGGATCTCTGTGGTGAACTTTTCATTCTTAGGCCAACACTTGAGATTAGAGCAAAAGAGGTTTCAAGCTTCATCAGAGGAAGGTTTTTTTTGCAGTAAGGTCTGTTCAATTGTGGAATTCATTGCCCAAGGATGTGGTAATGACAGATACAATGGGTACATTTAGGAGAAGATTAACTACCTCTTTTTCAGTAGGGGACATACAGGGTTATAATGTGTATTAGTAGGCAAAATAGGAAGTGCATATAAAGACTATTTTATTTGTCAGCAGGAAAGCTATATAAATCTCATTTCTCTGAGTTATGAGGCAAAGTTTGAACTTGATAGACTTGTGTCGTTCTTCAACCAGATGTACTAAGTTACTATGTATGTTACTGTGTAGAATGGTGGGATAATGAATGGAATGAATAAACAGCCCTTAACTTGTCAGTGACAAAGAACTATATTAATCCCCAAAATGGAAGCCACAGATGTCCGAGAGGTGATGAGCAAACATTTTCCTCCTGGCCTTTATATCTCTGCTCCATTAACTTTATCAGTGACCGTTTCTAAATTTGGGTATACATTTGTCATCATTTTGTTATATTATAGTCATTTTATATACATGCCTACATACATACAAGGATTTGGCCTGGGGGGCTACAGCTGCAGGAAATACAGACAATTATAAAGTCCTGAGAAAGTAAGGGAAATGAAATGTTCATTCACTGTACAATTTAGCAATAAAAATTGTTTAAATTAAAATGTTGTCATGCAGTGGCCACACTGCCAGTCGTTATTCACCTGACATGCTGGGGTAATCGCATGCATGAATGGATAAGTATTTACTAAGAAACACAACATCTATTGTTTCCCACCCTACCGTATCCTGTGAGATGGTCTAGACTTCTAATAAAGGAACCGACCCTTATATAAGTGACTACAGGGGGGAAATGTTGGGAGGACAGTGACTGGCAGTACTGAAAAGTTCACCACTTTCACCCCCAAATCCCCCCACATTTATAGGATTTATTTGCTTAATCTTTTTTAATTTGATAATGTTTTCCTACATTTTGTATGTAATTTCATATTATCGTATATTTATATATATATATATAAACAATAAGGTAGAGAATGGGCAGCACCCGTGGGTCTTGTACTTTAAATATTTATTGAAAACTTTTGGCAAGAAAAATGGTCGACGTTTCGGTCCAACAGGACCTTTCTCAAGACAAAACACAATTAAACTCACCTCCATCTTATAGTCCACGCGCATCCACGGCGTCGCTCGTCAGGATGGTGACATCACCGGAATGGCCCCTATTGGATAGCCTCCGGTGTAGACGTCTCCCATTGGCCACAACGAGTAGCTTGCAACTGTTTTCCTAAGACTTTTTCAGTATAGCCTCTCAGCTTAAAACACTCAAACATTTCTTGTAGTTGTTTTTGTGCAACTGTGGAGTTATTATTATTTCTAATGACCCTCAAAAATTGGGAGTAAGGAATCCCATTATACACCTGGTATTGAACCTGGTATTTTCTATACTGACGCCTATTAGACCTTACAGCCTCATAATTTTACTTAAAGCTGCCGTTTTATCTTCTTGTTAGCCATGTGTTATCTCCATCACATTGGTTGAGTGTATGTATAGCTATCCAGTTTATGGGTATTCTGCTTTTTTTGCGGGCTCTGATATAATTAACACCACTGTTTTGTTGTCTAGTATGTTAGTCTCATGTCCGTCCATAAATTCGCACATGAAACCTTTTGGCATACGTTATTCGTTGTCCCCAGTTGCACATATATTGGAGTATGTTAATTGATCTTATTTTATGCACACCGTGTAGTAATATGGTCTCCAGCACATCGCGCATCGTTGTAACCATAGTTATTTCCATTGATATACACCAAATATGTGCACTGGTTCACAACGTGCTAACTAGTAAACACATGTCCATATACTTTCTCGTAATATTTCAGAAACAAGCCGATTAATTCGGTTTACTGTTGCCCTCCCAAACTATTTGTCTATGTAGTCTGAATCATACTCCATAGCCATATATGGGCTTATGTTGCAACATTGCATCTACTAACGATTCCTTCTTCTACTCATGTACTATGCCACATAGTGTTATTTTGAAATTGTTTATAATACGGTATGATACAGTTGACATTGTCCAATTTGTATCTGACTGACACGGAGCGCTTTGTTGTTCATTGCGCTCCGTGCCACTCCGGCACTCGAATGATGAATATACGTAAAATACTCTGGCACAGGTCTATTTAATGTTATTATCCACACTCCAATTATGGCAACACGTTGTGTCTCGATGATATTATCCATTGGTTTAATGAATAGCACTGTCCGTTATTATACATGCATATGCAAATCTAGCATTTTAAATTCACCTATCACTAGCGCTAATTTTGGCGCTATTTGTTGAGTGAAGGTTTAAGTAGGGTTGTTAGTGTGCTACTGTTACAGTAGCGGCGGCTGCCGAGCCGACCGCTACCTTACCTGCTGGTTCGCCAGCATTCTGTGTCAGCTGCGCTGCGGTCCGTTCCTCTCTGCAGCCTGCCGCAGCCTCTTCCGGCGGGCTCTCAGTTTGCCTTGGCACGCGTCCAGCTAGACGCGCGTCTGTATTTAAAGGGACTGGCACACTTTTTTGGTCTCCTCTTCCGGGGGGCTGGTCCTTATAACCCACTGGACACTCCTCTCAGTTGCCCTTTCGTGGTGTCCAGTGTGGTTGGGAGGTTGTAGTACTGACTATCTGTTCTGGTTATGACCATTGGCTTGTTCTGACTATCCGCTCTGTGTATGATATTGGCTTGTCTGACAACCATTTTGGTGCATAATCTGTGGCTCTGGTAGACTACCCTCTCTGTGAATGACCCGGGCCTGGCTGACTATCCGTTCTGGTGCTGACGTTTGGCTTTACCTGATTTCCTGTTCTGTGTGTTACGCTGGTTGGTCCTGTTGCCTCTGGGATCTGACCTACAGCTCAGGGTTTTCATATTTCCCTTGCATTCTTGTATATCGCTATCTACCTTGGTTTGCCTACGGTTGTCAACTGCGCAACCAGCATACAAACGCTCCAGGGGATAGCTGTTGGGCACCTTGGTAGCTCTAGTGGCCTCTCAATCCTGGTTTCTGGTAGTACAGGTGCGGACCTGTCGGGCGATTCCTATCTTTGTTGTACAGGTGTGGACCTGTCGGGCGATTCCTACCTTGGTTAGTACAGGTGCGGACCTGTCGGGCGATTCCTACCTTGGTTAGTACAGGTGCGGACCTGTCGGGCATTTCCTACCTTGGTTAGTACAGGTGCGGACCTGTCGGGCGATTCCTACCTTGGTTAGTACAGGTGCGGACCTGTTGGGTGTTCCTACCTTGGTTAGTACAATTGCGGACCTGTCGGGCGTTTCATACCTTTGGCGGTGCAGTTGCGGGCCCGTAGTGGAGCTCCGGTGCAGACCTGAGTCGAGTCCTTCCTGACTATCATTGGGGCTCAGTTCTTTGTACTTCAGAAGAACAGTATTGCTGCCACCCGTGTTGCATTGTACTTTACTGTACTGTTGCCTGTATGTGTGTTTCCTAATAAAGCTCTGGTGAAGTAGTACGGACTCCAGTATCGTTATTTCTGCCGTGACAGCTACACATTTATCCTGACGAAAGCTGCTAAGTGCATCCGAAACGTTGAATGAATAAACTTACACCAGTGTGTCACCACCGTATTTGAAGACCTGTGAGTGCTTTGTTCTTTCTGGATTTACACTTTTGCTCCAACAATAGCACCCAGGCATATGGCTACAAAATGAAACGAGAGTGCCTCTGTTCTGGTGGATATATATATATATACATACATACATACACATACATACATACATACATACACACACACACACACACACACACACACACACTGTGGACCTTTTTATGAGATTATATGAATGAATAATTCTCTGTTGTGGGAATTCTCTTACTCTAATTATAGTCTGGGGGTGATTGAAGCCTCTTTCGGTAATAACCTTAAACATAGTTTGGTGGTGGCAGCTAGTGATATACAGAGAGTAATCTGTAGATACAAAAGGCAGAGAGGCCAACTAGGCATCTGGTGGTTGTATCCCTTTACACCGTCCCAGGTTATAGACTGGCCAATAAAACCTTCTGTGACAATCAACCTGTCACTTTCCGTTATTCTATTGTGAATAACACGGCCTCATCTTCCTAACATTTTAGGTGCTAAATCTTTTCGTATGTTCTCTATTCTTGTGATATTTTTGGTACAAATGTCTCTAAGGGTCACTATGCATTTTCTGTGAGTTCACTTGTGACCTGTCTCATGAGTCATTCATTTTGCATTTCTTTAGTAAAATGCCACAAATCACTCACAATTGCATCTGAAACCTACTTCTCAATTAGTGACATTCATTCACATGCCCCACATGTGAGGGTGCTGGTCTTTTTACGCTACCAAAATTCAAATATGAGAGCTTCAAAATAAGGTCAATTAACCAATTGGTCAAAATAGTTCAAACCTACAAATGTATTAAAACCCATACAATTTTTGTTAAAATATGTAACAAAAAAATATAACATATTAAAATAGACAAGCTAAGACAAAACCTGTTTAAAAGAGTCAATACATTGAGAAAGGTGAAGAGCCTCTTGTTTGTCTCAGTTAATTGCCCCATAATCAGAAGATAGCAATGCCATCAGGTACAAGTCACAACCCAGTAGTAAGTAACGCATCTTCTTAAAGTGGATGTGTCACCTAACAATAAATAATCCCTTTTCGATTCCTCACACCTAATCACATCTAAAACGAGCATTAGACATGTCTAAATGCGAACGCAGTGTTAAAAATGTTCCTTATTTTGTCTTCGAGAGGAACAAGGAGAGCGCTGCCATCTTGATGACGTTATTCCTGAATGGCAGCCCTCTCCTTCAGCAGTCCTGTCAATATTGCAGCTTAAAGGGATAGTAATACTTTGTTTTATCTTTATTTTATTTTGTAGGCATTAAAAAAAACATGAAGAACGATATAAGTCTTATCTCTCAAACCTTTATGGTTTATGAGATATTCACAAGCAAAGTTCCCCTCCCGCCCCTTTTACCTAGTGTAAACCATCTCTTCTCAGATGTGGAATCCAGTCCATAGACCAGACAAATAACATCAAGGGACAATCTTCTTCCTATGAGAACAATGAAAGCCCTGCCCCCCTTTTACCTAGTGTAAGCCATCTCTTCTCAGATGTGGAATCCAGTCCATAGACCAGATAGATAACAGCAGGGGACAATCTTCTTCCTATGAGAACAATGAAAGCCCTGCCCCCCTTGACAAGTTTTTCAGCTTTTTCCCTTATCTTAATTGAAGATTGTCCCTCTCTGCAGTCTACCTGGGCACCTCCCTTCTGATCTGGTTGAACAGGGAAGGGATACTTTGTTTGTGAATATCTCTTAAACCATAAAGGTTTCAGAGATAAGACTTATATCATTCTTTATTTTATTTTGTAGGCATTAAAAAAACATGAAGTTAAAATGAAGTATTGCTATCCCTTTAAGCTGGTCCCTTCTCAACTGGGCATGGCATTATCCTGTTGGACTTTCGCATTACACAGGGAGCGCGCCAGGCCTATTAAGAAGGTGGGAAGGTGTATGGGAGTGCTAAGGACAGGAAAAGGGAACGGATTTTGATTCAGTGCGGTACAGTCTCTAAAACCTCAGAGGAAGACTGAAATTTATCATTGACTGATCAAAGTATGTGGATGTGGACTGAGTTCTCTTATCTGATTTCCATTCTGAACAATGCAATGTGTACTTGTATATAAGAGATGTTTTCATATTTATCTGTATAACACACCTGAGGAAGAGACCTAAGGTCTTGAAAGCTTGCATCCTAAATCTGCTTAGTTAGCCAATAAAGGTATCAACAGCTGTATTTGCCTCCTGTACAGATTGTACAGCACTGAAGTCTGAAAGACATAAGCAGGTAAATATCTGGAACTCCGATATAGGTAAAAAAAAGTGGACATTTTATGAAAAAATACAGACTTGGATATTCAAGTATACAAGAAATAAAATAAAAATAATTTATATGAAGGTGAAAGTTCCACTTTAAGACAGCAGTAAAATTCATTGTAATGAAAACCCAATGTTATAGGACATTTACTTCTAAATAAAACAATGTATAAATACTAGTGATGATGCTGTTTCTATCTCACTCTATAGAGTACTACAGTCAGTTACTCACCTCTTCCATAGAATGCAATAGAATAACTGTCTGAACACCGGGTAAAATGTAGGTGAACACTCTGGACACTGGAGGGTGCTGTTCATATAAAAACACAATAGTTTAAAGTAATAACTTTGGACTGGTGCATTTCCCAGCAGTGGGGGTATTACAGTTTTGCTCAAGAGGAAAATCAATGCAATAGGGTGTTTTCCTTGATAAAAAGTTTACTTGTCCCTTAAGGTACTAGAAACATTACAATGCTGCACATAAACACACATATACATATACACACATATACACACACATACACACAAACACACACACATAAATAAAATGACAATTTAAAATTGAAATGTAAAAGACAAATAAGAGATAAGAGTGGGGGTAGAAATTTTAAGAACTCTGGGGGGGTGCATTAAAGCTTGATGTTATGGCGCAGTGAGACTGGAGATGTTTATCATTACACCAAGGAGGACTATCTCACACTTTGCCAGAAGCGCTAGGAACCAGGCAATTCACAGAGAAAGGTGAAGAGTCTCTTGTTTGTCTCAGTTAATGTCCCATAATCAGCAGACACTAATGGTATATGGTGTAACTCATAACTAGGAACCAGGGATGCAATCTGAGGGGACAGACTTTGCTCTTTAGTATATGGGGATGACTTAAAGCTGGAAATGTATTGGGAAGGGCAAGTGGGGAAGCAAAGAGGATGCACTCACATTCAGAATTCAGCACCAAGAACACTAGCAGCCCTAACTCAATGACAGGCAGGCCTGTGCCCAGAGGAGTAAACACAGGTCTAGCTGTCTAACAGCTGAATGAGAACCATCTGCCTAATGACTGATTCATGTATTCCACATTCTGCACGTTCCACAGATTCTTGTAGAGCGTGGCCGATAGCTGCCCGGTCCACTGTTTATCTCAGTCAATGGCCAGGAAAACATCTCTCATATCTCTCTCTCATGTCTAACTGTATATGCATCTATCTATATATGTATCTACTGATCTCATATATATCTATATATGTATCTACTTAACTCATATCTATCTATATACTTATATATCTAACTCATATCTGCCTAACTCATCTTTCTACCTATCTCATTTTTATCTCATATCTATCTCATAGATATCTAGGTCATGTGATGGTGCAGTTCCTATCATTTACTATGGAGACCCACACTTGACACTCAAGCTCTCCCATGGTGAGCAGTAAAAACCAACTCAGCTACGTGACTTATCCTCTGCCTTTGACACAATTAACAAGTCCCTTCTTGCTCAGGTTCTACAAAACCATGACTCACACAATCAAGCTGCTTGATGACTCTCCTTCTCTCTCATTGTTCCTTTGTGTGTCATCTGGCAATAACATCTCTTTTACAGACTGTGGGGTATCTCAAGGCTCCTTTCTGGGTCCTTTAGTATTCTCCCTTTAAACCCTTTCATTGGGTGAACTTATTCATTCATTTGGCTTCAAGTGCCCTGATCTTTAACCTCAAATTCAGTTGTGGAATCCTGAAACGCATTGTTACTTTTTAGTGTTTAAAATACATTCAAATAAATGTATATTGCTATTTGACATATTCTCCTTGTGAAGTTGATTATTACATGTGTGCTGTTTCTCACCGACGAACCTGGATAGGCACCAGTTAATCCCCTATGGCTTTATACTGGTTGAACTTGGGACAACTGGTCTAACATTAAATGTGAACAGACCTTACAAGTGTTTTATATATTGATTTAATATCGCCCCCATTGCTCTTCCTGTTTTACTGCTGATATAGCTCTTGTTTTTGAGGAGTATGTTTTTGGGGAGCAGCGAATCCTAAAGACATCTGTGTAGGGGGCGGTCTAATACCCCCCACAGGCAAATTCAACCACATTTCAACAGTGGTCATGATCAAATGGGAGTAGGATAATGTTAATCTACTTTTACAACTACTGATTGACTTATTAACCCTACGAGCACCTTCTTCAGCTTAACTTTTCTGATTCATCCAGTCAGCTCAACACACTGCCTAGGGGCCATGTTTGATCCTTCCCTTAACTTCTCCACTCCCATTAACTCCTTAGCTGGAACTTTGCTAAAATCCACCCCTTCCTGTCCCAAAAAAGTACTAAAACTCTTGTGTATGCCCTCATTCTATCCCATTTAGACTATTGCAATGTACTGCTAACTAGTCTCCCAGCTCCACATCTTCCGCTGTGTAATTAGTCCTAAACTCAACTGCGTGAATCACCGGAGACTCTACAAAAACCAGACCTGCTCATATCAATCCCAGATGTGTGATATGGCTCCATATTCAGTACTGTGTCACTTACAAAGTACTTATTCTTACCTTTATAGCTCTCCACACTGGTGCCCCACATTACATCTGTTCCCTCATCTCTGCTTATCTTCCCAGTCACCTCCTTTTCTCAGCGCACAACCCCCTTCTTGTTCCATCTTCCACACTCTTTCCCATCTCAAACCGTTTTCGCTTTCCCTTCTTTACAACTGGGACGATGTACTTCTCACCCTATATTTAGAACTATCCCTCTCCATCTTTAATTCGGATCATCAAAATGAAATTACCCCCCAAATCCTTAATAACATAGCTATACACATATAAATACTTTTATTATACTAAATAAGTCCAGGTTTAGTGAGAAATACGGGCAGCAGTGCAGACATCTTGCAGAAACGGCATCTGTGAGTCTGCACTGACCATCCTGTCCACCTCCAGGACTGGTGAGGGGAGTTCCATTGTACCTTAAGGTACCAGAAGGGACTGACGGCGCCTGAGCAGAGAGCGCATACAGCAAGGTCTCTTCCATGAAAGCCTGCTGAACGAGTTGTATTTCTCAATAATGCCGGAGTTATTCAGCATAATAAAAGTATGTATATGCGTATCGGTATGTTAATAATGATTTGGGGGCACTTTAATTTTGATGAGAAGATTTCAGAGTAAATTTAAAGTGGAACTATCTTCTAGAACACTAGAACCATGCACCACCTTTTGGCAAAAACGGCATTTTAACTTGCAGCATTTGACACCCTCAAACACTGTTATCTGTCTCCTATTACCCATTTAGACTGTAGGCTCCATGGGGGCAGTGACCTCTCTCCCATTGTTTCTATGGTTGTGACTCTTATTTTACCCCCATTTATTTATTGTAACATATGTCTATTGTAAGGAGCTGCGCACACTGTGTGGCACCATATAAAGATATTTATACATACAAGTATTTTCTTCTATATTTTACCCTTCAAAGGAAAGAATACTCAAATATAAATGTGCGTGGTTATAAAGGCACCACCATTAGCGAGACACTACACTGTGAAATCCTGCTGGCTCCCTCCATTCCTCCCAGAACTTTTAACTAAGACAAGTAAGGAAATCTGATTACTGGGATTATAAATATGTAACTTGTCAAATCAGATGTAATTGGAGCAATTTTTACATTTCTATAAGGTTGATCAGTAAAGCATTCAATTTTTATTAATGTTATATTTATGGTTAGTTTGATTTTCAGTTGAGCCCTTGGAAGGAGGCAATAAAAAGGATATAATTTAGAAAAGATGTTGCCATCAAAAACACATAAAGATAATAAAAAAATCTATATTTAGATCAAAATCTAGCTTTAAAGCATGCATAATAAAGAATGTCAAACATTTCTAGTAGTTGAGAAATTTAGTCTAGCAATATGCAATTATAATTTAAATTCTATTGAACTTCTCACCAGCGATTCAGATGTACTAGAGGAACTTGATTGCCTGCTATAACCTTGAAAGAAAACAAAGTATCAGACTGAAGCATTTTACTAGACAGAAAAGCTATTAAAGATCAGAGAGTATTTCAGAGGTTATAAAATATATCAATATTGTGGTTGCACATTTACATCCCAATGGCAAAGACCTGATTAGTTTGCCCCGATTTTCTTGCTTTCGTAATATATAGTCATGACTTCTCCAACCTCTGTTTAATACACATTTTGTACTTTGGCCTATTGTATATTTAAATCCTCTCTTTGGAAGGAAGTTCTCACCATTCAGATGTTGCTAGAACTCTTCAGTTTCATTGTTATTCTGAAGAGGACGTACAGAATGGCTCAATATCACTAGCCTTTTGGCCTTAGGTATACCCATCTGATACTATGTCTTGATGATTCAAAACCATCATGAGAGATATAGTAATGACTTACCCAACATCTCTATAACACATATTTTATACTTTGGCATATTGCATATTTATTATTTTTCGTTAGATTGAAGCATTTGCCATTCAAATGAAAGCCCTCTCTTTTAAAAGTGAAGGGGAATTAAAAAGGTTGATATGATCTGGACTTTTCTTTGGTTGATCGAATACTTCAGTTTGGTTACTATTCTGTGCAGGGCATACAGAATGGTTCCATATCAGTAGCCCTTGGACTTAGACATATCCATCTGGCATAGGAGGAGACTAATAAAGGCCTTGCGAGACTTTGTTGATGGCACATCTTCCATATGAGATACACTGGAGGTTGTGATGTTCATCTCAATCTCAGAAGAATGTCCAAGCCACCTGGGCATAAGCCATCACTATTACAGTACAGAATGCATTGCTATAAATATTTTAGGGCTTTAACCCCTTAAGGACCAGTGGTCCTGGGATGTTTCCATCCCATAAGGACCAATTTGATCCTTGCTGATGCACCGGTACACGTGACCTGTTGCGTGTATCGGTGCACCGCTTTGGGGCATGCAAGAGATGGCTCCAGTCTTGGAATGGTCAATTTTAGGCCTCCTTTTTACTTACAGTGCTCCTGGTGGAGCGATGTAAATAAAAAGTATGTGATGTACTATGACCGTCATCGGTCCTTACGTATTTAAGGACCATGACAGTCATAGTACATCATGTAGTCCTTAAGAGGTTAAGTGGAAAACAAAAGAGGTGCCGTTCTGGAACAAACTATTTGCACCATAGAGGAAAAATGAAAATTCCCATTAATTTAAACTGTGGTCTAATCTTTTGAATGCTGGTGAGGTCTTGAATTGTTAACGGCTTAAAAACCCCAACAGTAGGCACCTGAGGAATTGGTCCCAAATGATGGTGTTGGTCAGCCCAGAACAGAGTCCTTCTATGTAGTGGTTTTACACTATCAGGTAAAGATTTCCTTAGGGAATATGCTGATCTCCATGCGCAACGGATATCTCCAGCTGCTATAATGTAGCTTTGATCCAGGAAACGAGTGAATAACATTCTACTGTTACTGAATATCTGACGGCATCCCGTTCAGGCTGCAGGAACACTGGAGGCACACAGACCCATGTTTATAAATGCCAACTGGAGTTATTCTGTGGTAAACCAACTGCATTATAGGGGTCAAATAAAAATTCCGTTTAAAGTGGGCTTTTAACCACTTGAATGTTAGAGAAGTCTCCAATGCAAAGCAATGCTTTGGAGACACATGAAGCATTTAAGGAGTTAAACAGGTTTATTCTAGCGCATGAGAGTTTACGAATGTGTTAATTTTCTCCTGTGGTGCAGTTGGTTTACTCCAGAATTACTCCAGCTTTTCTTTATACATATGGGCCACTGTTTGGACCACCGGCGCTAAGTTCCAGCCATTGGAACACACTTGGCCCACTGTGTCACTGTGTATGTCTGGATAATTGCAGTTACAGCCAATTCATTAACAACATCATTAACAACAATGCATGAAAATTAACCTTCTGTATCGTGGATTCATCATTATCAAAACAGCAGCTGTTACCCAATTCCGATAACAACCGTTTACAGCAAAACACGATCACTAATACACAGTCTCCATGTCATCTCCCTGATACGTTTCATATTAACCCCTTTTATGGTAAAAGGGCCTCAAACACACAGCTCTGCAATGTGTCAGGCACATTGATCATTCAAGAAGAAATAGCAAATCTTTATTATGTTAAAAAAAACATTTTCCTGCTCAGTAAAACAGGGGGATTCTCACTATTGTGAAGTGATGCTTCCCAAACTTCTTACAGTTTAAACTATTGTTTTTTTTATGATTAGGGCCCCTTGGTGTTCCAGCAAGTCACTGTATTGCATTCGATGGGATAGAAGAGTCACTGACTTCATAGAATGTGATAGTCACAGTCCATCACATCAGGGCAGTTAGTTTGAAGGGTTGTAACTTTGAATAAAGAAACTGCCAGGAATGGGAGCATCCCTCTATTACTACTGGAAGCAATCTCTGTCTCTATCATCTAAATATCTATCTTTTATCATTGTCAGCCGATGTCGATCCACTGCAGGATGAAGACCTCGTCAGCAATCCACCAACAACTGCACCTTTTGTTGCCACTACGTACAAACTAGTTTGGTCATTTCATCCACCCATCTTGTCTTTAGTCTTCTTCTTGGGTGTTTAGTATCGAGTGGAATCCATTCCAAAATGTGATTAGTCCATCTACTGTCAGGTCTTCTCGCTATGTGACCTGCCCATTTCCATTTCAGGTGATTCACCCTTTTAGTGACATCATAGACCTTTGTTTGCTGACAAATCCACGTACACATTTTTTGGTCTCTTTTTGTTAAAGGAGTAGTAAACTTTTTTTTAATGAAAACACATTTTATAGAGCATTTCCTGCTGAATAAAACAAGGTCACTCATCGCTGTCAGATGTTTTATTCAAAATTTATAGCAGTTTAAATAATCAGGAAGTGAATTTTACTGTGTTTACTTCCTGATAGTTCTAACTGACAGGAAGTAACAGGCAGTTTCTATCACATTCTATGGGGAACTATATGTCTGACTTTTCTGACTTTCCTCTCCATTAGAATCTAACAGGAAATCTAATTAGCATTTGACCACTAGAGGGCACTGCTAATGTAAAAAAACATGGTTTTAAACTGTAATAACTCTGGAAATATAAATCTGTCAGCAGTGGGAGTACCCTTATTTTACTTAATAGGAAAATCTCTACAATATATATTTTTTCCTAAAAAAAAGTTTACTGTTCCTTTAAGTTTACAATTCTCCTCTCCATACTTCTCTGTGTAACCTTATTATTTTGAATGGCTTTGGCATTGTGTCCATGTTTCACAGCCAAATGTAAGGACTGGGAGGACACACTGGTCAAAAACCTTTAACTTGAGGCAGAGTGGAACATTGGTCTTACAGATGGTACTACTAAATCTTCATTTAACTTAACCCCTTCGCGACAATGGACATACATGTACGTCCTCTGTGGCTGTCACTTAGTGACAGAGGACGTACATGTACGTCCAGGAAATCCGGATCCCCGCGCGGCTGCACGCCGTTCGGGGACTCCGGATTCTTCTGACAAAAAAAAAAAAAAAGTGACGGGCGTTAAGTGACGGCCGCGTCTGCACGCAGCCGTCACTAAGGGGTTAAAGGAGAAGTAAACTTTTTTTTATGAAAAAATATATATTGTAGGGATTTTCCTGCTGAGTAAAATAAGGGAACTCCCACTGCCGAGAGATTTATATTTTCAGAGTTATTACAGGTTAAACCCATGTTTTTTTTTACATTAGCAGTGCCCTCTAGTGGTCAAATTCTAATTAGATTTTCTGTTAGATTCTAATGGACAAAAAAGCCAGGAAAGTCAGAGACACACAGTTTTCCATAGAATGTGATAGAAACTGCCTGTCACTTCCCGTCAGAACTATCAGGAAGGATACACAGTAAAGTCACTTCCTGTCAGTTAGAACTATCAGGAAGTAAACACAGTACATTCACTTCCTGTCAGTTAGAACTATCAGGAAGTAAACAGTAAATTCACTTCCTGATCATTTGAACTGCTATAAATGTTGAATAAAACATCTGACAGCGATGGGAGTGACCTTGTTTTACTCAGCAGGAAAAGCTGTGTAAAAATGTGCTTTTATAAATAAAAGTTTACTTCTCCTTTAAGATATCTTTCTCTATCTATCTATCTATCTATCTATCTAAAAATATAGCACTCAAAAGTTTAATACGTTTCTATAGTGCTTGTTATATGAAAAGTTTAGGTAAAATATTTTTTTCAATGTGATTACTGATTATATATTTAATTTAGTTTTACATCTAAAAATATGATGTATATAATCCTTATTGTGATTTGCATCACTTTGATTAGAACACGACTTATGGAGACTTTGCTGATGCTAATACTGTTGATGGTATTATCTATGCTCAGAAATTATTTTGCCAATTAATGTATCGTTGGCAGTCCAATAGCAAAAAGTATGAACTTTTAAACAGAATCTGCAATCTACTGAAAATAATAATTTTTATTAACAGAATATAAACATAAAATTGATTGCATAGATGGTGGCTGATTTGCAGTGGAAAGGTCACTGAAGAGATTAGGAAATGGATATGTTCTAATGACTTTAGTTAACCCTTTGAGCGCCAGAGGGGTACACAATGTTTTGCAATATGTTGCATACCCCTCTGGCACTCAAAGTGTTAAAAACTACTTTAAAGGAGGACTGGTTTACATTGACATTGTAAAAACATTGTGGCAGGTCACTAGAATATCATCACTGTTATTAACACTATTTCATTTGCTAAGTGATAAGGCAAATACCAGATTATTGGGGATATTTTTTCACCCAGTTTTTTCCCCCCACTGAATCAGAGTTTAACAGTTTGCTCCCTTTCGTGCAAATATTTTTGACATCAGATAAGAACCAGTCTGTCCTTCTGATCTGCCTGCTCTTCTTTATCTTCACAATCTGACCCTGGCGTCACTTATAGACTAGACCAGCGCTTCCCAGCGGCAGGACTCAGACTAGGGATGTGGGAAAACCTTTCCTTCAAGAGAGAAAATGCCTGAACACACCATTTTCATCAACATCCACATAAACATGTACAATTCTGAAGTAAACCAGTTTCTCCATATGGGAGAAATGAAAGTTCCTCAAATTCATTTTGAGTTAAACAAGGCATTTAACCCCTTGAATGCCAGAGATGTCTAAGGCACTATACTGGAGACTAAAGCATTCAAGGTGTTCATATGAACATTAAATCAGTGTGAATTTCTGTGTGTTGCTAGGGTGAAGTTGGTTTGACCCAGAATCAACCCCTCTTTAGCATAATAAATACTACCCCTACCATTTTAGTTGGACTGTTCCAGGAATTGACCCCCTTTCTGTAGAGTAACACAAATGCACATTACAGATGAGCCTCTAACGCTAGTTAGTTAATGCCTTTTTGTATTCTTATTTTTCTGTTACACATTACAAGAAAAAATATTTCTTCAAATGTTCTTTAAACTACATTTCCATTTTTTTGAAACAGTAAAAACAAAAGGCATATGAGTAATACATAAAGACATCACGTATATTATCGCATATTGTACAGTTAATATATTGCTTGCCTGTACAGTAGACGTCACATATACTATTGTATAGAGTCTAGTGAAGATATAGCTTGCCTGTACAGTACACATCACATATACTATTGTACAGAGTCCAGTGAAGATATAGCTTGCCTGTACAGTAGACGTCACATATACTATTGTACAGAGTCCAGTGAAGATATAGCTTTCCTGTACAGTAGACGTCACATATACTATTGCATAGAGTCCAGTGAAGATATAGCTTGCCTGTACAGTAGACGTACATATACTATTGTATAGAGTCCAGTGAAGATGTAGCTTGCCTGTACAGTACACATCACATATACTATTGTATAGAGTCCAGTGAAGATATATCTTGCATGTACAGTAGACATCACATATACTATTGCATAGAGTCCAGTGAAGATATAGCTTGCCTGTACAGTAGACATCACATATACTATTGTATAGAGTCCAGTGAAGATATATCTTGCATGTACAGTAGACATCACATATACTATTGCATAGAGTCCAGTGAAGATATAGCTTGCCTGTACAGTAGACGTACATATACTATTGTATAGAGTCCAGTGAAGATGTAGCTTGCCTGTACAGTACACATCACATATACTATTGTATAGAGTCCAGTGAAGATATATCTTGCATGTACAGTAGACATCACATATACTATTGCATAGAGTCCAGTGAAGATATAGCTTGCCTGTACAGTAGACGTACATATACTATTGTATAGAGTCCAGTGAAGATGTAGCTTGCCTGTACAGTACACATCACATATACTATTGTATAGAGTCCAGTGAAGATATAGCTTGCATGTACAGTAGACATCACATATACTATTGCATAGAGTCCAGTGAAGATATAGCTTGCCTGTACAATAGACATCACATATACTATTGTATAGTGTCCAGTGAAGATATAGCTTGCCTGTACAGTAGACATCACATATACTATTGTATAGAGTCCAGTGAAGATATAGCTTGCCTGTACAATAGACATCACATATACTATTGTATAGTGTCCAGTGAAGATATAGCTTGCCTGTACAATAGACATCACATATACTATTGTACAGAGTCCAGTGAAGATATAGCTTGCCTGTACAGTAGACATCACATATACTATTTTATAGAGTCCAGTGAAGATATAGCTTGCCTGTACAGTAGACATCACATATACTATTGTATAGAGTCCAGTGAAGATGTAGCTTGCCTGTACTGTACACATCACATATACTATTGTATAGAGTCCAGTGAAGATATAGCTTGCCTGTACAGTAGACGTCACATATACTATTGTATAGAGTCCAGTGAAGATATAGCTTGCCTGTACAATAGACATCACATATACTATTGCATAGAGTCCAGTGAAGATATATCTTGCCTGTACTGTAGATATCACATATACTATTGTATAGAGTCTAGTGAAGATATAGCTTGCCTGTACAGTAGACATCACATATACTATTGTATAGAGTCCAGTGAAGATATAGCTTGCCTGTACAGTAGACGTCACATATACTATTGTATAGAGTCCAGTGAAGATATAGCTTGCCTGTACTGTACACATCACATATACTATTGTATAGAGTCCAGTGAAGATATAGCTTGCCTGTACAGTAGACATCACATATACTATTGTATAGAGTCCAGTGAAGATATATCTTGCATGTACAGTAGACATCACATATACTATTGCATAGAGTCCAGTGAAGATATAGCTTGCCTGTACTGTACACATCACATATACTATTGTATAGAGTCCAGTGAAGATATAGCTTGCCTGTACAGTAGACATCACATATACTATTGTATAGAGTCCAGTGAAGATATATCTTGCATGTACAGTAGACATCACATATACTATTGTATAGAGTCCAGTGAAGATATAGCTTGCCTGTACAGTAGACGTCACATATACTATTGTATAGAGTCCAGTGAAGATATAGCTTGCCTGTACAGTAGACGTCACATATACTATTGTATAGAGTCCAGTGAAGATATAGCTTGCCTGTACAGTAGACATCACATATACTATTGCATAGAGTCCAGTGAAGATGTAGCTTGCCTGTACAGTAGACATCACATATACTATTGTATAGAGTCCAGTGAAGATATAGCTTGCCTGTACAGTACACATCACATATACTATTGCATAGAGTCCAGTGAAGATATAGCTTGCCTGTACAGTAGACATCACATATACTATTGTATAGAGTCCAGTGAAGATTTTGCTTGCCTGTACTGTAGACATCACATATACTATTGTATAGTGTCCAGTGAAGATATAGCTTGCCTGTACAGTACACATCACATATACTATTGTATAGTGTCCAGTGAAGATATAGCTTGCCTGTACTGTACACATCACATATACTATTGTATAGAGTCCAGTGAAGATATAGCTTGCCTGTACAGTAGACATCACATATACTATTGTATAGAGTCCAGTGAAGATGTAGCTTGCCTGTACTGTAGATATCACATATACTATTGTATAGAGTCCAGTGAAGATATAGCTTGCCTGTACAGTAGACATCACATATACTATTGTATAGAGTCCAGTGAAGATATAGCTTGCCTGTACTGTACACATCACATATACTATTGTATAGAGTCCAGTGAAGATATAGCTTGCCTGTACAGTAGACGTACATATACTATTGTATAGAGTCCAGTGAAGATATAGCTTGCCTGTACAGTAGACATCACATATACTATTGTATAGAGTCCAGTGAAGATGTAGCTTGCCTGTACAGTAGACGTCACATATACTATTGTATAGAGTCCAGTGAAGATATAGCTTGCCTGTACTGTACACATCACATATACTATTGTATAGAGTCCAGTGAAGATATAGCTTGCCTGTACAGTAGACGTACATATACTATTGTATAGAGTCCAGTGAAGATATAGCTTGCCTGTACAGTAGACATCACATATACTATTGTATAGAGTCCAGTGAAGATGTAGCTTGCCTGTACTGTAGATATCACATATACTATTGTACAGAGTCCAGTGAAGATATAGCTTGCCTGTACAGTAGACGTCACCAGCTCCTTGTTCAGTGCAAATACACATATTACTGTGTCAGTTCATTAAACAAAATGTTATTGTCTCTCTGACTAATGGATAACAAGAATCAATGATAATTGCTTCTGACAAATTAACTGTTGTATAAAAAACACAGAATCAAATTTGTACTTCAGCATTCTGCTTGACTCATCGAACATCATTTTTTCATTATAAACAGAGCAAAGCCCAACACTGAATGCAGTGATTGTTATGAAGCACTAAGGGCCTCAGGGCTGTTTCTCACAGACAACCGTGATAACAGTCCTGTGATACATTTCATCGGCTTGAACTCACCCTTCAACTGCTGTCTCCCACCAGAGGTATAACTACAAGCCACGGAGTCCTGGTGCAAAAATTGCCATGGGCCCCCCAACCACATTAGCCCCCAATGTCCTTTCTCCACATTGCCCCCTCAAGGTCCTTTCTCCATCTCCACATTGTCCCTCAATATCCTACAGTGTCCACCTCCTACCTCTCTGGTGGTCCAGCTGCGTGGGGGTGAGGTCTGTGCCTCCTGCCCAGACCTCTATTAGGACTTCAGAGCTCCTGCACAGTCCTCTCTATAATAATGCAGAGTGTTGGAAGATGTCATCTCCCAGCACTCTGTGCATTAATAGAGTGCCAGAGGGAGCTCAGCTGCTAATAGACGTCTGTGCCAACGAAGGCACAGACCTCTTCTTTTAGTGGGTGCCTGGCATGGGGGGGTCGCAGGGGGTGGCTGAGCCCCTGGAGTCACGGGCTCAGTTGCTACCCCTGCGATCCCTATGGTTACGCCACTGTCTCCCTCCAATCCTATCACAGGCCAAGCTGCTGACAGCTGGACCACATGAGGTTAGTGTTGAATATTATTGGCTGGTGCACACAAGGGTTGGCCATTCACTGGAGGTTGTGATGAGATCATGTGATCACAGGCTCATACAGGTTCCTTCAGCTAAAACTATGGCTCTTGGGAATACAAGGTGAGGAACCCTGAAACAGGAGCCCCCCCCAGCACACGTCGGGTTCTCGATTTATTATCATGTGCCTGTGCTGGGAATTCATGTGGCTGGAAGCCCATTCTACTCAGTGGGACATTTTATTTAAGTGCTTGGCCCCTGAAGACTTCCAGTCTCCTATCATTCATAAGACTCTGAAACACAAGCCTACATAACCCTTTGAATGCCAAAGATGTATCCAAGACACTGGGAACCTCTCTGGCATTAAGAGGGTTGAAGTGTTAGTAATGTCTAAAAAATAGTTTTAATACACTTGTAGAGGGTAAAAATAATCGGATTGCCACGAACCCCATCTCTCAAACCTTTACAGTTTGAGAGATATTAGGAATCAAAGTTCCCCCCTCCTCTTCTCCTGACATCAGTGTCTAGCTGACAGCATTACATCCCGGTCCGGGGATCAGCCAGATGCTCTGCAGCAGAGCTGAAATCCCGTTATTGCAAACAAATTACTTCATTGTAAAGGTCTACAAAGTGTGCCTGGCTTGCAAGCACACTTTGTAGACCTTTACAATGAAGTAATTCATTTTAACGTGGAGATGAAATGGTCATGTCCAAATGAGATTGATGCTGCAACATTTCTATGAAGAAATTCACTAATTGAACCAACAATAAAGGCAGTTTTAGTAATTAAATATTTAAGCCAGGTATGACCCCTTCTTAGTGGACCTGAATATTGACAGCTACTTATATGAATAAATATATATCTGTCAGGTTCCCTCCCCATGTATGTAAGCCATATCCCCCTTACCAGTCTGTGTGTTTTCCAAATGAAATGTTACTTTGTATGTTAAATCCATGATGGCACGGTGTGTTCTACATGGCTGTTACATAGATTGTGTGCACTACGCTCACTTGATCACATGAAGAACGAGGGGCGAGATGTTCAGAAAGTGGTGATAACTGAAATTCTCTGTAATCAGAGTAAAAAAGTTCTTACACCACGATCCGTCAATTCTCAGACACGTTTCCGTCATTTTTTGCATCCAATTCCGCCATCTCTGTCAAAGGGAAAAATCCATCTTAAAAGTGGGTGTGGTTTAATCTTCCGTCATACTGTAAGGTATTTTCAGAAAAAAAAACATTCCTTTGAACGTCATTTTTTGGTCTGATCAACGTCATTTTTTCCCGACATAATAAAAATGGTCTAAATTTGTAAAAGAAAAATTTGTTTCAAAGACAAAAAAAATTGTCTGTTTCTTTGAAAATTTTCATTTCAAAGACAAAATGAAAGAATTTTTAAGATCAGAATTTTTAACGGCAATGTTCAATGAGTTCTTCTCAACTGTTCAGTTAAACTACGAATGATGGAAACTGTAAGGCAAAAAGTCATAGTAAAGCAACAATTATAGTTCTCACTTAACCCCTTAAGGACCCATGACGGTCCTGCACCATCATGGGTTGTTATACCCTTAACGACCCATGACGGTCCAGGACCGTCATGGCTTAAATGATAGCAGTGTGCCTCCGTGCACGCTGCTATCATTAAATCCAGGCTGAGACTGAGCGCTCCGAGACCGGGGCATTCAGTCTCAGCCCTTCTTGCTTCTTCCGGCTCATGCGATCGCCGTTCCAGCGATCACATGTACCGGCATAGTGACAGACAGAGGCAGCATGCAAAGCATGCTGTCTGTGCCTGTCTCGTCTGCCTCTGTCTCCCTTGCTCTCAAAGTAAGGGAGACAGAAGTAGACGGGAGACACCTAGTGGTTAACAAAAATATAGCAGTTGGGGGTATTAACTCCTTCACTGCTGGTGCAGGAGGCTGGCTAAATGCAGGTCAATTTTTGACCTGCAATTTTACCCTTTTTTTTTTTTTTTTTTTTTTTTTAAACACAACACACTTTTTTTTTTTACAAAAACATATATTTAAAAAATATATATATAATTAAACAATATTGCAAGTGTGATTGTTATGGAGCCATGTAATAGACTTATATACACCACCAAATGCCAGGGACAAAAAAGTGTCAAAATAGGGTGGGAAAAAGGGACATGGGGATTTTCACCCAGGGGGGACAGTGGCCACTTTAAACTGCGCATTTTGTAGGTATGACTGACTGGTCATACCTTTCATGCAGTCTCCATAAAAATGTAACCCTTTGTGGCCAATTGATCCCAAGAGAAAAATCAAAAATTGTTTTTTTTTTATATTTTTTTTAATTTTAATAAAGCGAATGGTGGGTTATCCATATAAATAGGGTATCAAATGAAAGCCCTATTTGTGCTTAAAAACACAATATATAACTTATGGGGGTGGAATAAAAGCCTAAGAGGGAAAACACTGTTGAACAAAGACATAGTCAAAAAAGTCAAAATTGCTCCGGTCCTTAAGTCAAATCTAACTCAGATTTTCCCGGTCCTTAAGGGGTTAAGGGGTTAGATGATCACAAGAATGGTACTGTTGGTTATAGTTTGGAGAGGACAACTTTATCGTCATGGGTTAGTGTGATTTGCACTTATTGATATGTATTAAGTAAAGAACAAAGCACAAGGGTCACAGCATTAAAGTTCTCCTCTCTGAATGCTAACCATCGGTTCCACACCTTTCATCTCGAGTGTCAAATACAACGAACTTTTGTCCTTATAATACAGAACTGAATCCATAATCTCTTCTAATAAGTCACACTACATAAGCTCGATATTCCTCTCACATAACCAAAATTTTATATGAGGTTTATTTTGTTTTATTTCATGTTTACCCATCTTCTTCATATTATTGTATTTATTTCCATGTACTATCGATCTGTTTCTCTTCTCCTCCCTCCTGACTGCCATCTCCTGCATTCCACTCTCTATGAACTTCATTAGATCTGTAACTTATCAGCCTGTGTTTTCCATAGCAAGGCTTTTAATGGGTATGTTTAATGTTTTAACCCAGTATGTTTCTGACTTGATAAAGGGAGCGTTGCTCTTGAAAGCTTGTCACTAAAATCAAATATTAGTCCAATTAAAAGGTGTTACATACTGACATCTATACCACCGGACTGATACAGCTATCCTAAATTAAATAGCCAATAAGTCGTATACATAAAAAACGGAAACAAAAATTAATGACAAATTAAGATGAGCTGGCACAAGTGATTAACCATGTGATGAGTCAGCACTGACAAACTAAAACAAGTACTGGATGGTAATAAGTAAAAAATGTCAGCAGAGTGAAATATCACGTAAACAAGAAAACAAATAAATTAGCCTTGAAAAGCAGAACAGTATAATAAAAAGAATCAGCAGGTATCTCTGTAGTAGGCAGGTCCCAAAGAGTCTAATTAGAAGTGTGTCAGGACATAGTGTAGTCTTTAATGATGGTTCATGGAAATAACAAATATAAACACAACGATTTTTAAATAAGTTGATTTGTAGGTGGATTCTGCACATGGATCCTATAATCAATTATATACTAAATAATGTGCAGGTCCATCCACTAACTCAGTAAACTCCCAATTCTGAGGGGATCTCCACTGTACTGTGCTGCTGTGTGTTAGACAGCTTTATAACATTCAAGGGGTTCATTTATTACACAAGTAGCTAGAAATGTAAAATTCCAGGGTCATTTGGGAATATAAAAATAATATAATATATTGTGGCATATTTATGCACACAAAATCAGAGATATTGTAATGTGAATCAGCATCACCGTATGGGACAAATAGAAAAAAAAATCACTGAATTAAAGGGATAGTAATACTTCGTTTTAACTTTATTTTATTTTGTAGGCATTACAAAAACATGAAGAACGATAAAAGTCTTATCTCTCAAACCTTTATGGTTTAAGAGATATACACAAGTAAAGTTTCCCCTCCCGCCCCTTTTACCTAGTGTAAGCCATCTCTTCTCAGATGTGGAATCCAGTAGTGATGAGCGAGCACCCCAAAGCTCGGGTGTTCGGGTGCTCTAACCGAGCACCCCCTGAGGCTCGAGTGCTCGGCCGAGCACCCGAGCCCCATTGAAGTCAATGGGAGGACTCGAGCATTACACCAGGCACCCCCTGCTCTGATGAGGGGAGGGTGCCTGGTCCATAGGAAAAGGGCAGAAAAAGATGGAAACACTACAGAAATGGTTCAGGGACAGCATAGGGAGGATGTCTGGATGCATCTTGGACTCCAACATCGCTGCTGGGAACGATCTTTCGCCCGTAGTACGCCATTTTTACAGACTGACCGTAAAACACACAAAAAGGAAAATAAAAACGACTTTAGGCGAAAAATTGTTACCAAACAATATTTGCTGTATATTTACTTGTATATCATCTGCAAATTATCCCAAAAATTTCCTTGATTTTCGGAAGTGAGGCCATGATTAAGAGGGAAACGTGCGCAGAGGCAAATTCTCCCCAAAATTTCCTTGATTTTCAGAACTGAGGCCATGATTAAGAGGGAAACGTGCACAGAGGCAAATTCTCCCAAAAATTTCCTTGATTTCCAGAACTGAGGCCATGATTAAGAGGGAAACGTGCACAGAGGCAAATTCTCCCAAAAATTTCCTTGATTTTATTGAACTGAGGCCATGATTAAAAGGGAAACGTGCGCTGAGCTGACCATCTAAAACATTATGGGTGAGGGTCTGCAGCAGAGCTGACCATCCTAAACATTATATGCGAAGGCCCGCTAGTGAGCTGACGCTATAAAACATTATATGAGAGGGCCCGCTAGAGAGCTGACCCAATAAAACATTATATGAGAAGGCCCGCTGGTGAGCTGACCTATATAAAAATTGTCAAACAGGGCCCGCTGGTGAGCTGACCCTATATAAAAATTATATCACAGGGCCCGCTGGTGAGCTGGCCCTATATAAAAATTATATCCCAGGGCATATGGAAGAGGAGGAGGAGGATGAGAAGATTAAGAGTCAACCATATACCCGTTTTTTGGGTGGAAGGGGTGAATGGGAATACAGAGTATTCCCATCATTGTAAATAACATATATAAAGTGAGTTTATGTTCCCCCGGGGCTTTCCTCCAGTGGAGTGGAGAAGTCAGGGGAAATCCAGGCCTTGTTCATTTTTATAAGTGTCAACCTATCAGCATTGTCGGTGGAAAGGCGGATACGCTTATCTGTTATGATGCCACCAGCAGCACTAAATACCCGCTCAGACAGAACGCTGGCGGCAGGGCAGGCCAGCACCTCCAAGGCATAGAGTGCCAGTTCATACCACGTGTCCAGCTTGGACACCCAGTAGTTGTAAGGCACAGAGGGATCATTGAGGACGCTGACACGGTCTGCTACGTACTCCTTCACCATCTTCCAAAACTTTTCCCTCCTTGTGACACTAGGCTGCGCATCAGGGTGAGGGTGCTGGCGGGGTGTCATGAAGGTGTCCCACGCCTTGGAGAGTGTTGCCCTGCCTTTCTCGGAACTGCTGTGTGCTCCCCTTTTCTCCCCTTCTCGGTTGGCCAAGGTAGCACGTACTCTGCCGCCAGCGTTGTCAGATGGAAAATTTTGGAGCAATTTTTCAACAAGAACCTTCTGGTATTGCACCATTTTGCTTGTCCTCTCCACCGGAGGAATGAGAGATGAGAAATTCTCTTTGTAGCGGGGGTCCAGAAGGGTGAACACCCAGTAATCCGTGTTGTCTAAAATGCGTGTAACGCGTGGGTCACGGGAAAGGCAGCCTAACATAAAGTCAGCCATGTGTGCCAGAGTACCAACAGGCAAGATTTCGCTGTCCTCACCAGGAGGATGACTCTCAATCTCCTCATCCTCTTCCTCCTCTTCTGCCCACCCACGCTGAAGAGATGGAACTAAAGTTCCATGGCTACCCTCTGTAGCGGAGACAACCGTGTCTTCCTCCTCCTCCTCCTCCTCCTCCTCCTCCTCCGCCTCCTCCAATTGTCGCTGAGAAGACGAAGTGAGGGTGCTCTGGCTATCACCTTGTGTAAGCTCTTCCTCCCCCATTTCCACCTCTTCCACATGCAAAGCGTCGGTTTTAATTGTGAGCAGCGAGCGTTTCAGTAGACACAGAAGTGGGATGGTTACACTGATAATAGCGTTATCGCCGCTCACCATCTGTGTCGATTCCTCAAAATTGCGTAAAACCTCACAGAGGTCTGACATCCATTCCCACTCCTCACTTCTGATTACAGGAAGTTGAACGGAGAGGCGACGACCGTGTAACAGCTGGTACTCCACTACTGCCCTCTGCTGCTCACAAAGCCGGGCCAACATGTGGAAGGTGGAGTTCCAGCGCGTGCTCACGTCACACAGCAGCCGGTGAGCTGGCAATTGTAAGCGCTGCTGCAGCTTCAACAGGCCGGCTGAAGCTGTTGATGACTTACGGAAATGTGCACACACGCGGCGCACCTTGGTCAAGAGATCATGCACATTGGGGTAGGTTTTTAGAAATCGCTGCACCACTAAATTAAATACATGCGCTAGGCATGGTACGTGTGTGAGCTTGCCGAGCTCCAAAGCCGCCACCAAGTTACGCCCATTATCACACACAACCATGCCTGGTTGCAGGTTGAGTGGCGAGAGCCACTGCTCGGTCTGGTGACTAATCCCCTGCAACAGCTCTGAGGCCGTGTGCTGTTTGTCCCCAAGGCAGATCAGCTTCAGCACGGCCTGTTGACGCTTCCCCACTGCAGTGCTACACTGCTTCCAGCTACTGGCTGATGGGGGAGTGGCGCTGCGTGTAGAGAATTCGGAGGTGGAAACGGAGGAGGAGGAGCCAATAACGTAGGTGCTGGTGGAAACCCTGATGGAGGTAGGGCCCGCAATCCTCAGCGTGGGTAGCACCCGTGCCATCCCAGGGTCCGAGTCGCTCCCAGCCTCCACGACATTCACCCAGTGTGCCGTCAGGGAAATGTAGCGTCCCTGGCCACAAGCACTTGTCCATGTGTCAGTCGTTAAGTGGACCTTCTTAGGAACTGCGTTGGTCAGGGCACGGGTGATGTTACGGGACACATGGTGGTGTAATGCGGGGATGGCACACCGGGAAAAGTAGTGGCGGCTGGGGACCGCGTACCGAGGGACAGCTGCTGCCATCAGGCTGCGGAAGGACTCAGTGTCCACAAGCCTAAATGGCAGCATTTCGATGGCCAGTAATTTGGAAAGGTGTGAGGTTAGTGCTATGGCCTGTGGGTGGGTGGCTGGGTACTTTCTCTTGCGCTCAAATGCCTGGGGTAACGACATTTGGACGCTGTGCTGGGACAGGGAAGTGGATGTGGTCGCTGATGGTGCTTCAGATGCTACAGGTGCAGGGCGGGAGGTATGCGGCCTGCGCCTTCGACAGGCGATTGGCCGGCACCGAAAACAGGGGAAGAGGAGGCAGTGGTGTGGCCTGCAGACACAGATGGGCGATCCAGGCGTTCCTCCCACTTACTACGGTGCTTGGATGCCATGTGTCGGATCATGCTGGTGGTGGTGAGGTTTCTAGTGTTCATGCCTCGGCTCATTCTGGTGTGGCACAGGTTGCAAACTACAATTCTTTTGTCGTCCGCACTTTCCTTAAAAAAACGCCATACCGCGGAACACCTACCCCTTGGCAAGGTAGATTTACGCAAGGGGGTGCTCCGTGGAACATTTGCGGGCCGGTTTGGTGCGGTCCGCCTTCTTTCTGTAGCCACACCACTGCCTCTTCCAGCCTGTTGCGGTGCTGCAGATGGCTCACCCTCAGGACTGCTGTCATCGCTCGGCTCTACACCTTCCCAGGTGGGGTCAGTCACCTCATCGTCCACCAAGTCCTCCTCCACTTCCTCACTCTGATCATCCTCCTCAAGTCTTGATCCCACCACATACTCAGTCATTGACAACTGTATAACATTCTCCTCAACAAGGTCTTGAGACGGAAATAGTGGTTGATTTAATGGCAACTGTGTCTCATCATCATCATCATCATCCACTACTTCCTTTGACCTTAAATGCCGTTCACATCTGTCATCTTCTTGAGATTGGGTAGCCTCTAGAGGTTGTGAATCAGGGCACAAGATGTCATGTTCCTCTGCAAGCGTGCTTGGAGAGAGGGTCAAATGAAGGATTGGTGATGAGACGAGCTCCTCACTATATCCCAGTGTGGGATCACTTCTTTGACCAGACCGTGTATGGTGGGAGGAAGGATGATCAGAGTGAGGATTATGTTGACCAGACTCTTGGCTACTGAGAGTGGACTTGGTGGAAGACAGGGTGGTGCTTAACCGACTGGAAGCAGTATCAGCTGTCATCCAACCGACCACCTGTTCGCAGTGGTCGGACCTCGAGAGTGATGTCCTGCGACGCCCTGTAAAATTACACATGAAGCTAGGTATGGTGGATGTCTTTCTTTCTTGTGCTCTGGCACCAGGCACAGTTTCTCCGCGTCCTGACCCGCGCCCTGAACTTTCAGGATCACGTCCACTTCCCCGTCCCTTTTTACCCGCCTTCTTCATCTTACACAGAATATGTGACTTTAATATTTGAGTTTGAAAACTTAACAGTATTTCTTATTATTCTGCAACTCTGCAGAGTACACAGAATAGGCTGCTAAACTGCGGTGAAACACACTGAATGGAATATGTGAGTTTAATATTTGAGTTTGAAAACTTAACAGTATTTCTTATTATTCTGCAACTGTACAGAGTACACAGAATAGGCTGTTAAACGGCGGTGAAACACACTGAATGGAATATGTGACTTTAATATTTGAGTTTGAAAACTTAACAGTATTTCTTATTATTCTGCAACTGTACAGAGTACACAGAATAGGCTGCTAAACTGCGGTGAAACACACTGAATGGAATATGTGAGTTTAATATTTGAGTTTGAAAACTTAACAGTATTTCTTATTATTCTGCAACTGTACAGAGTACACAGAATAGGCTGCTAAACTGCGGTGAAACACACTGAATGGAATATGTGACTTTAATATTTGAGTTTGAAAACTTAACAGTATTTCTTATTATTCTGCAACTGTACAGAGTACACAGAATAGGCTGTTAAACGGCGGTGAAACACACTGAATGGAATATGTGACTTTAATATTTGAGTTTGAAAACTTAACAGTATTTCTTATTATTCTGCAACTGTACAGAGTACACAGAATAGGCTGTTAAACGGCGGTGAAACACACTGAATGGAATATGTGACTTTAATATTTGAGTTTGAAAACTTAACAGTATTTCTTATTATTCTGCAACTGTACAGAGTACACAGAATAGGCTGCTAAACTGCGGTGAAACACACTGAATGGAATATGTGACTTTAATATTTGAGTTTGAAAACTTAACAGTATTTCTTATTATTCTGCAACTCTGCAGAGTACACAGAAAAGGCTGCTAAACTGCGGTGAAACACACTGAATGGAATATGTGACTTTAATATTTGAGTTTGAAAACTTAACAGTATTTCTTATTATTCTGCAACTCTGCACAGTACACAGAATAGGCTGCTAAACGGCGGTGAAACACACTGAATGGAATATGTGACTTTGATATTTTAGTTTGAAGACTTAACAGTATTTCTTCCTATTCTGCAACTCTGCACAGTACACAGAATAGGCTGCTAAACTGCGGCGAAGCACACTGAATGGAATATGTGACTTTGATATTTTAGTTTGAAGACTTAACAGTATTTCTTCCTATTCTGCAACTCTGCACAGTACACAGAATGTGCTGCTAAACTGCGGCGAAGCACACTGAATGGAATATGTGACTTTGATATTTTAGTTTGAAGACTTAACAGTATTTCTTCCTATTCTGCAACTCTGCACAGTACTCAGAATGTGCTGCTAAACTGCAGCGACGCACACTGAATGGAATACGTGACTTTGATATTTTAGTTTGAAGACTTAACAGAATGTGCTCTAATCTGCAACTTTGCACACTAAACAGAATGTGCTCTAATCTGCAACTTTGCACACTAAACAGAATGTGCTGTAATCTGCAACTTTGCACACTAAACAGAATGTGCTCTAATCTGCAACTGTGCACACTAAACAGAATGTGCTCTAATCTGCAACTTTTCACACTAAACAGAATATTTTTTTTTTTTTTTTTTTTGTTTTTTTCCCCCCACACACAATATAACCTGCTGCCCCCACACACAGTAGTCCTAAAAAGGACTTTTGGTTCTTTTTTGTCACAATTTTTGTTTTTTCCTCCCTACACTGCCTTTCCCTTCCTATCCTCAGCTCTCCCTGGCTCAGACTGAGCCGAACTCGATGGTCAGGTGCTATACAGCACCTGACCACGGGTTCTGGCCAGCCAATCAGTGTAATGCCAGCAGCCAACATGGCTGCTGGCATTACACCGATGTCAGAGCCTCCCTGCACGTTTATTGGCTGCGCAGCAGCCGCAAAACGTGCGGGGAGGAGACCCGAACATGGCGGGCGAGCACATGCGGTACTCGTACGAGTACCGCCATGTGCCGAGCAGAGCGATGCTCGAGCCGATCCGAGCATCGGCCGAGCATGCTCGCTCAACACTAGAATCCAGTCCATAGACCAGACAGATAACAGAAGGGGACAATCTTCTTCCTATGAGAACAATGAAAGCCCTTCCCCCCTTGACAAGTTTTTCAGCTTTTTCCCTTATCTTAATTGAAGATTGTCCTTCTCTGTAGTCTACCTGGGCACCTCCCTTCTGATCTAGCTGAACTGGGGGGGATACTTTGCTTGTGAATATCTCTTAAACCATAAAGGTCTGAGAGATAAGACTTATATTGTTCTTCATGTTTTTTTAATCCCTACAAAATAAAATAAAGATAAAATTTAGTATTACTATCCCTTTAAGTTGGAAGTTTATCACCTTGAATGGTAGAGAAGTTTCCACTGAATTGTGGGGCATCTGAGAGGTTAATTTATTTCTATCAATGGTTTAGTTGTTTGGTCCCAGAGTTACTCCACACTTGTTTTATACATCTACCCCATAACCATTTACGTCCCACAGGCGTATCCAATGCAGTGTGTTGGATGGCTCTCTGGAGATAACGTGGAGATGACTTCTCCAGTGAGATCACTTCTCCAATTCCTATGTTATTCTATAGAGCCTAGGGAGAAGTGATCTCAATGGCAAAATCATCTCCACTTTATTATCTCATTATCACACCTTAGTGCATATCCCCCAAAGGGTTAAATGCTTTTAAGGAGATTTCAGATGATTTTTTAGCATGGCAGATTGTTCTACTAATAATCTTTATATGTCTGAAGTGTTACAGAGAAGGGAGCAAATATTTGTACTGAAAATGTACAGACATCTGAATAAAAAAATTGCTCAACATTTTGAAGCCTATTATTCTACATATAATATAGAATTAGTATGTAACCTTATACAGTGTGCCTGGAGTGTCAGATGTGGGCTAGGAGGTTCCTGTTGCAAAAAGCAAGAATTACATTTGTTTTAAGGGCCACAACTTAGACAACTGTTAATGAGCATAAAGCGTTGAGATAAGCGAAATGCATTGATCTGACGGCATACACATCTGTTCATGAAGACGTCTCCCCATCTGTAAACTTTCTTCATTGTATACTCAGCAGCCCTACGCTTTTAATAAATATGTTTGGTGCTGCCAAACCATTCCCTGAGGGTGAGGAAGCCCTCACTGTTCATAGGTATTTGGCCAGGTACACAATCTCAGAAGAAACTCATTCAGATGGTAGGAGAGAGGGCAGCACCAGTGGGACTTGTTCAATTGAATTTATTGATGAAATAGAGTGATACAGATGTTTCACTAAGAAAGACCTTTATCAAAACCGTATTCCGTCTGGTGGGAGATACATATTTCTAGAGTTGGTACAGTATAAACGGTGGGGTTTTCTTTAACAGTGGCCTCTAGCAGCCAGATTTCAATTATTTATTCTGTTGCATTCCATTGGAGAGGTGAGTCACTGACAGCTTTTCTCCTCAGAACATTATAGTAACCTCAGAGTCACTTCCAGTTCGGATGAACTTTCAGGAAGTTAAAACGCTTTCCCTCCCTTTCTGACCATTTGAATGGCTACAACTTTTAATAAAAGAGCTGACAGCAGTGGGTGTACCCTTGTGTCACTTGGGAGGCAAAGGCCTGTAAAAGGTTTTCATATTTAAGTAAATTACATATAAAACATCATCGTATTCACCTTTAGGTTTCTGTTCCTGATCACAGCAGGACCTCTTCTTTAGGGCTGAAGTAAAATAAAGTTGTTGTCTTTACCTCAGGCCGACTCCTGCCCCATTCCTATTGTGGTCCTTCCTTGTTAGTTTCTGGGTCTGGTAACATCGCACTGGACAACCACAGGATTCAGTGAAGCCCATGATTCCCTAGAAGTGTTGAGCCCATGCCTGGTTTTGTTCACTTTATTATCTCCTATCATGAGTGATAGAACCAACCATAAACCATTCAAGGTGTGAAAAGCACCACTTAAATCACTGGATATTTTGTGAATGTTTCTTTGTTCTCAATGGGGCAGTAGAATTGCTCCCTTTTACCTTCTGCATATGGCACCTACAGTATAATCAATCAGTGACAATAAGAGCAATGATGTAATATATAGAATGATGTAATAGAATGATGTCATGGAATGATGTTCTAAATAGAATATCATGGAACCATGAAATAAATAGAATTATGTAATGACTAGTTGAAGTGCCCGTTACACAGGCCACAGTGCCACTGCCAGCCGGTCGCGGTGCAGTCATGCGCAGTAGAGACTGCCCGCACCACAGCTGATACAGAGCTGGACGTGGAGCGGGCAGTCTCCACTGCGCATGACTGCGTCATTATAGACGTTTTAGAGAATTATTATATAGGATAATGGAATCATGTAATACACATAGTCATGTAATAAATAAAGAGAATCATGCCTTTTTAGGAACAGAGACAAGACCTGTACATGTTTGTGTGGTAAGACACTGCTAGATCAGTTAGTACCTTTACTACAATAACAAATAGAAATGTGATCAGATGTTCACGTCTCCTCCTGTTATTCCCTTCCACACGTATTTGTCTGAGAGTTGAAAGTTACTTCTGAAACGTTAATGTCAAATCTGTTCTCTTTTGCTCAATCTTTAATCTGTCAGATTTCACTTTTTTGGGTATTTTTTTCTTGTTGCTGTCTGAAATAATTGATTGTAACATTTTAGAAAACACTAAGATGAAACTAAACAAAAAAAAGACATGTAATCAAAATTCTGTCTCCTGGAATCTGAGTTAAAGAAACATTTTTGGGGATTTAACAAACGGAACTATGGCATAACTATTATTTAATTCTAATACTGATAAATGGACTGCATATACTAACATTGGACTGAAATCTTTTTCAAAGGATCCATCTCTTCTCTGAATAATTTTTAAAGTTATTTTTATACTAGTTGAAGATCTCATTACACGGGCCACAGTGCCACTGTCAGCCGGTCACGGGGTAGTCATGAGCAGTAGAGACTGCCCGCTCCATGTCTGATACAGAGTGGGGCGCTCAGAAGAAACGCCCATCTCTGTATCAGCCGTGGTGCGGGCAGTCTCTACTGCGCATGACTGCGTTGTTACACACGTTTTAGCAAATTATTATATAGGATTTTTTCAATTCAGAAAAAATATTCCAAAAACAAACCCACACTTTATTGATCTGTCAAATAACACCCAACCCCACCCTAAAACATTAGTGATAAGGATGTTTGACTGTTTTAAGTCTAATTTTCTTTTGCAGATACTCTCACAGAAACACAATTTGACACTTTTGCTAAGGACATTCAGGTGCATAGATAATTGACGGAGTTCCCATGAAAACGTGCAGTTTTCCATCTATGCTTTCTATGGGAGGGAGAATTTCTACCGCAATAACTACTGCTTGTGAATTGGAGAAATACACACTTGAAAGTAACATTTTTATTGGGATGAGTCCTACATCAATATAAGCCTCGAAAAAGTTGTCAGCAAGCTGAGTCCATTTATACTTTGCTCATGACACCAACCAGGTGCTTGCACAAATCTGGCACAGCCGTCCTTGAGAAACAACTGCTGCTTGGGATATGCCAGCAGGATGCAACACAGGGTACCGGTTCTTTAAAACCTATGATTTCGACAGAAGAATAGGGCAGCATGTCAACTGTAAACATACAGGCATGTTTGCCATTTCACAGGTCCACTTTTGGATTTTGCGTGTGTACATTTTGACTTCTAAGAACTTGATAAATGTAGGTAGCACACTGAAGAACTGGGAATCCTCATTGTTTTAACAACACGACTAGTGGTAGTGATAGTGAGGACTAAATGTCTCGTCACCTCAAAATAACTCAGTCATCCTTCTCCATGCTTTGCATTTGTTCAACAGCAGTAGGAGACATGACTGTTACAATTATGTAAGAAAATGTTGTCCCACCCCGTGGTATGTCTACTAGTCTACTAGGAGTGCTTGTTCTGCTGGTAGTTGTTGCATATCTGATGTGCTGCTAGTTTTTCTCTAAAACAGACCTGCGGTTGTGCTTCAGGTGAGATCTCAATGAGGATGCTCCTACATGTGATACCAGCATGTTTAGATCAGGAATAAAGTATCTTCATACTGTATATTTTTTGTAACTGGGGGGGGGGGTTCTTTATGGACAACTACAGGGCCAAAACACATGAATAGTATTAGCAGTAATCGTCAGTGGAACTGCACTTTAAACACAAGCACCCATATCTAGATCTAATAATTTTTTTTAACTAGGTCCTGTTCTACGTGTTTCCTCAAAAGAATTTCATCAGGAGCCATTTTTTTTATTTGAATTATCTTTAATTGTAAGAGTTATGATATTTAGATGTATCAGATAGGACTCGATTCAAATGGGGTACCTTGGCACGGTAAAGCAAAATTCTTTAGTCAAGTTATGCTACAAAACCCTTATTTGTTTTTAAATATATATTCCAGATATGTTTATTACATACTCTACGTAGGGTTCACAATTGTGAGTAATCTGTATGGATTACTAAATACAGGATTGCTTCTGTCTTTTGCTCTTGCTTTAGGTTCTATACCAATATGGGGACTTGGATAATCCCCTCATTCCTTGTTGCTTTCCATATCTTATTCACTAGGCATCTTATTTCATGTATATTATTCATGTTTATTTATGGTGTGTTAGAGGTGAGTTATTGTTTCTTTATATCTAGGTCTGTGGATGTTGATGACCGAGAGGGAGTTGGACTTCAAGAGGTGAGAGAAACATAGAAACTGATGGCAGATAAGAACCATTCAGCCCATTTTTCCTATTGTAAAAACCTCAAACCTTAAAGGGATAGTAATACTTCGTTTTAACTTTATTTTATTTTGTAGGCATTAAAAAAACATGAAGAACGATATCAGTCTTATCTCTCAATCCTTTATGGTTTATGAGATATTCACAAGCAAAGTTTCCCCTGCCCCCCTTTTACCTAGTGTAAGCCATCTCTTCTCAGATGTGGAATCCAGTCCACAGACCAGACAGATAACAGCAGGGGACAATCTTCTTCCTATGAGAACAATGAAAGCCCTTCCCCCCTTTTACCTAGTGTAAGCCATCTCTTCTCAGATGTGGAATCCAGTCCATAGACCAGACAGATAACAGCAGGGGACAATCTTCTTCCTATGAGAACAATGAAAGCCCTTCCCCCCTTGACAAGTTTTTCAGCTTTTTCCCTTATCTTAATTGAAGATTGTCCCTCTCTGCAGTCTACCTGGACACCTCCCTTCTGATCTGGTTGAACAGTGTTACATCAGTAAAAGGGGCGGAAGGGGGAT
Organism: Rhinophrynus dorsalis; assembly: GCA_037306005.1. Classification (NCBI taxonomy): domain Eukaryota; kingdom Metazoa; phylum Chordata; class Amphibia; order Anura; family Rhinophrynidae; genus Rhinophrynus; species Rhinophrynus dorsalis. Next base: position 127,556,823 of record CM074728.1, read on the forward strand.
ACTTTGCTTGTGAATATCTCTTAAACCATAAAGGTTTGAGAGATAAGACTTATATCATTCTTCATGTTTTTTTAATGCCTACAAAATAAAATAAAGTTAAAACGAAGTATTACTATCCCTTTAATGGCCTTGGTCTTATCTTATCTCCAAACTCAGTGAAGTTCACTACATCTTTCACTACATCTAAACTATGATTTGTCCTAACATTTCTAATTCTTTGAAATGTACTCTCCTGTATTTGTCTGAACCCCTTCACATAATTAAATGCTTCTATCATGTCCCCTCTCTTCTCTCTTACAAGGTGTAAATTTTCAGATCCTTTAGTGTACCATGATATTTTTAATCCTGTAAACCATTCACCATTTTAGCAGCCCTTCCCTGAATTATCTCCAGAAAATCTAGATCCTTCTGGAGATGGGGCTACCTATCAGGTCTCATGTTTCTTACAAAATTCTTCTCTCCTTTAGGTCGTTCTCTTCTTATGCACCCTCTTACTGTCATGCCTACCGTCCCCATCGTTCCCTCGGCGGCTTCTGTGCGCTTCCGGGTTTCGGTCTGTGCATCACCACGCTAGCATCATCCGTCGCCCGCACTTCCAGGTTCGGGCTCGTTATAGCCGTGCGCTGCTTCTCTGCGGCGCACGATTATAGCGTTCCTGAACCTGTGGTTTGAATCCTGCCTTGTCCTGTATTCAGTGTCCTGCAGCCTGGTCCTGGTGCCTTCCAGTCTCCCTTACTTCCAGTGTTCCTGGGTCCTGGTGCCTTCCAGTCTCCCTTACTTCCAGTGTTCCTGGGTCCTGGTGCCTTCCAGTCTCCCTTACTTCCAGTGTTCTTGGGTCCTGGTGCCTTCCAGTCTCCCTTGCTTCCAGTGTTCCTGGGTCCTGGTGCCTTCCAGTCTCCCTTGCTTCCAGTGTTCCTGGGTCCTGGTGCCTTCCAGTCTCCCTTGCTTCCAGTGTTCCTGGGTCCTGGTGCCTTCCAGTCTCCCTTGCTTCCAGTGTTCCTGGGTCCTGGTGCCTTCCAGTCTCCCTTGCTTCCAGTGTTCCTGGGTCCTGGTGCCTTCCAGTCTCCCTTGCTTCCAGTGTTCTGGGTCCTGGTGCCTTCCAGTCTCCCTTGCTTCCAGTGTTCCTGGGTCCTGGTGCCTTCCAGTCTCCCTTGCTTCCAGTGTTCCTGGGTCCTGGTGCCTTCCAGTCTCCCTTGCTTCCAGTGTTCTGGGTCCTGGTGCCTTCCAGTCTCCCTTGCTTCCAGTGTTCCTGGGTCCTGGTGCCTTCCAGCTTGCCTTGCTTTCAGCCTCCCCCTGGTCCTGGTGCCTTCCAGTCTCCCTTGCTTCTTGCTCTAGAGTGTCCAGTGTCTCCCCGCCTGTCTCCTAGGCTCCCTACCTACTTCCCTGTTGCAGTCCTCTCTCCCTAGAGGGTATCTTGCCCCAGCTTGCTCCCCGCCTCTCCTGCCTGGGCCCTGCTCCTGGTTCCCTGGTCTCCTGCTCTTGTATCCCCTCCTCTGCCTGTGCTCTACCAGCACCCTGCCTTACTAGCCACTGTACTTCCTTGGGCTAGTCCTCTTTGTCCTAGCAGTTGGAAACTGACCTTTCCTGGGGTTGGTGGTGGGTGTCCTCACTGTAATGCGTTATCCTGGGCCTTCTTCGGCTCAACCGGAGGGGGCCATCTGGCTTCGCGGCCAGCACCTTTACACGGCCTCGGCCGCAGCACAACGCACTACAGGGGGCCTGCGCACACCAGCTACGCTCTCCAGCGTCGCACTCAAGCCTTCACTCCACCAACCCTTGTTGGAGGCGTTGCATATCCCTGATAGCCTATACCACTGTTAGCAGAGTATATGTGTCGTAGAGTGTGAGCCAGGGGTGTCTGACACTTACATTCCTGCTCTTATCTCCTGCTACACCCCTTCAGTCACCTGTGTTCTTCTCAAGGATTCTCTGTCCTCTCCTTACGCATCTCGAGCCATCTATCAGCTGCAATCATTTTCTCTGGCTGCCCCTCACCTTTGGATTGCCCTCCCTATCACCATTTGCCAGTCATCCACACTCATCACTTTCACGTTTCTCCCAATATCCCACCTGCTTAAGAAGGCATCTCAGTCACAATATTCTCCTGGCGGACATGGACAGTCATATTAGAATCATTCTGCACTTCCTTTAATGCAGCCTTTTGATTTGCACTTATGATCCTCCTCCTCCTGTATCTGTATGTGGTCATGATTTCTAATTAGATCGTAAGCTCACTGGGGCAGGGTCCCATCCCAGTGTATGATTCCCTTTGCTGCACTTTTCCCCCTACTAATAATGCAATGATTGCACTTTATCCTGATGCTCTTAACCCTGTCCTGTATTTTTGTATTGTGCTATTACTATTTCTGTAAAACTCTGAATACGTGTATGGCTCTGTACAAATAAAGATCCATACATACATCCGGTCTCTAGTACTGTACACAATACTCCGGGAGAAGGCCAACCAGACATCTGTAGCATGGGATGACCACTTCCCTCTGTTAGTATTGTTCCTATACAACCCTGTTCCCTGCTTGCATTCCCTGCCACTTTGTTACTTTACCTGTCTACCTTTAAGTCATCGGAAATAATTACTCCCAAATCACTTTCCTCTGTTGTCACTGATAGCATAGTACCCTTAATACTAGTTTCTACCTTTGGATTTTCACATTTATTAGCATTAAACTGCAGCTGCCACACTCTCGTCCATTCTTCCATTTTACCTAAATGATTTGTCATTTGACCTATAAACCCAGAAATGTCTACCATGTTTCAGATTTTGAAATCAGCTACAAAAAATACTTTAGTGATATTGCTAAAGGTTTTAAAAATAATGTAAATATTAAAAAGAATGGGCCCAGGTACAGATCCCTGAGGAACCCCACTAGTTACATGACCTCCATCTGAATATTCTCCATTGACTACCACCCCCTGTCTCCTGTCACTCAGCCATTGCCTTATCCATTTAACTACTTTTACATCCAGACCCAAACACTGTAATGTATTAATGAGTCTTCTATGTGGGACAGTGTAAAATGCTTAACTGGTATCTAGGAAAGCTATATTTACTGCTCCCTCATTGGTCTATTATTTTAGTTACCCAGTCAAAACAAAATCTGTGAGGTTAGTTTGACAAGATCTCCTTTCTCTACTCTAAACCTGTACTGTTTGGGAGCTTGAAAATAATTTAAATTCAGATATTTAACAATTATTTCCTTATTATGGTTTCCATTCCATTTCCCATTACTTATGTAAGACTTACTGGTCTGTAGTTGCCACCATACTCTCCCCTTTTACCTTTTTTGTGAAGCGGTATTACATTTGCTACCTTCCAACCTTCTGGAACTACTCTTATAAATAGTGACTGATTGAATAATTTTGTTAAAGGTTTTGCCAGAACACTCCTAAGTTATTTTAATAACTTTGGCTGTATCTCATCTGTTCCTATTGATTTATCTGTTTTTCCTAAGAGAGTTGAAGTAGAACGTCTTCCTCTGTAAACGTGCATGCCTCCCATGTCTTGCTATTTCTTTTTTTCTAACAGAGGTCCCTTCCCCTTCATCTTAAATATTGGGCAGAAATATTCATTGAGGTAATCAGCTAGACTTTTATACTCCTTTACATAACTCACATCTTTAATCTTCAGTCTAACTATTCCTTGTATAATTTTTCCTCCTTTTGGAGATGCTGATTGTGTAGTTTTAGGAATGTTTACTCGTCCACAGTCAGACTTTCATTTTCAGTGATGGAAGATTGAGTCTTTTCCTTTCAGATAATGTTTTTGGCCATATTACCATTGCTATTACTCTCACTCTCTAATTCCTCTTTATCAGAAGAAGCGGAGGACTGTGCAGAGATATATTCTAAATCAACAACTTCATCAATGATGATGTCATCAGGAGAAGCATCATCCAATTATTTCATACTAGTTGAACAGCCCGTTACACGGGCCAGAGTGCCTCTGGCAGCCGGTCGCGGGGCATTCACACGCAGTGGAGACTGCCCGCGCCTCGGCTGATACAGAGCCTCTGGCAGCCGGTCGCGGGGCAGTCACACGCAGTGGAGACTGCCCGCGCCTCGGCTGATACAGAGCTGGACGCTCCTTCGGAGCGCCCAGCTCTGTATCAGCCGTGGCGAGGGCAGTCTCTACTGCACATGACTGCCGCACGCGCAGCAGTGTCTACTGCGCATGTCGTGCGTTACACACAACTTGGCGAATTATTATATAGGATTCTCCTGGGCATTTTTGAAATCTGTTTTTTTATTTTACTTTTCCTCTTAGGGAGATTTATAGAACATTGACCATGAGTTTGCTGTGGGGTGTTACTGTCATTGTCTGATGCAGTATTCGATCTTATTGCTAAATCTTCTCTGCTATGGCAACAACATTCGAATGGGACTAATCATTGTGTTTATTAAGAAGGACAACCTCAAGATACGACCCACAGCAGAACACAGAATGAAATAAGGCAGTTAAAGTAACATAGTACCATTTCAGACATGCATATTAATTACAGAAGTATTCAAGCCAATGAAGATACAGGTCAATCATCTTGAGGCATCTTAAAACTCTTTTCTAAACAATTTAAACGCACCCCCAACAAAAAAGAAAAAAAAAAGTAAAGAAAGGGTATCAAATGATATCTTCCCCCAGCACTCAGATTCAACTAGAGCTTATTCACTCAACCAAGGAGCAGAACCTTCCCCAAAATGAAACATCCAAGCCCCCCACAGAGCATGGAACCTGCGCAGGATCCACCTGTGAGAGAAGACCAGGAGATAATGAGCAAAATTTTGGGCATCCAGATTCTCCCAGTGCTCGTGATGTGGTCTTTGGCAGACATCCATGCCATAGTGACTACCTTACGTGCCAAAACCAAAGTCTCATTCAGAAGAGTTTAACAGGTCAGGAGTTTAAATCATCAGGAAAATTAGACAGGATACCCAATCAATGTCATTAGTGTTGTTAAAAGGTTTAGTACTGCTGCTGGTGGAAGTTATTATGTCACTTTTACAAACAGCCTTCTCAGGAGGAAGAGATGGATCATCACCATTTATTGCACACGCTGCAGCAACCAGGACCACAGTCAGTTTTTGTAGTACAACCTTACTACAACCAAAATGTCCATAAACCTTCCTAGTCCTTTCCCCTGCCCTTAGCACATTTGGTTCCCTCATTCATGGTTACAGTTCTGAGAATGTTAATTCTGAGCCTTCCGTGCTTTGGACAATGCATTGGGCACCCCACTGGGCCTCAATGGGTTAATTTTACTGATTCCCATGTTATATGTGATGTAAAGAGGATTTCCACCAAAAGGTATAAGAGGGACAGAGTGAAATGGTACATCTAGATACACAGGACTCTACGCCTCACCAAGACTCAATGCTTGTTGCTTCACACGACATGTTGCCTGCACTGGGGATAAAGGGTGAGTGCCAGTTCATATATAATATGTGTTGGAAGCCCTGTCCCTTTCAGCTCCATTCATACTCAATTACACCGATGGTCAAAGGCATGCTACAAGTGATTAACCCCTTAAATTCCAGCAGTCCTGGTGTAGAATTACCCTTAAGCACTGCATACACATCATTCAGAGAGCTGGCACACGTGAATGATATCGTTCAAGTGCTCACCAAGAAAGGATGAAACTGACCGTTCTGGTCTTGGAGAGGTCAGCGTCAGACTCCCATAGTGATCACCGCACTCCTGCCACAAGCCATGACGTGCCAGGACCATCACCCGTCATTAAAGGTACAGACACCCATGATGGTCCTGGTTAATATTTATTAAACAGGAGAACTTACCCACAGTATAAACAGGCTGGGCTGGCCCTCAGCAATATTATGGAAGCACAGTAACCAACAGCTTGTGAATGTTGCCGAGTCACAGACTAGGTACAGATGTAGAAGACAGGTCCTTTTTGTGGCAAGTACCCATTGCCTCTATGCCAAGTACCCCCTAAGACACCAGTACCACATTGAGAAAAACAATAAACAACAGGGGTGAGGAAGAGATAACCTTCTCATAACAGTGAATTTCCCAACCTGGGTGATAACCATGATGTCGGCTTTGATCAAAGTTTTTTATCTTTTATGTTAATAATATTATTCCCTTAAAATAAGAGCCACTTATTCCTATAGGTACAGTTCCCCATTAAGGAGCATGTTTATTGCTGTTGCATGTAGAGATCCACCAGGCATGAGACTCCATCTTGTGTTTAATGTCATCATTACTTCTAGTTAGATTTTAACTCTCTCATGTTAGTCGGGGGGGACATTTATAGTTCATAAAATGGTTCGCTTCATTTCATCTGCAGATCAATAACACTGAAAGGAAGTATGTTGCATTATATAATAACTAGTTGAATAGCCCATGTACACGGGCCACAGTGCCACCCAGCAACTTTGGTTGGTGACCGGCTTGTCTGTTGTGACTGGTTGAGCTGCAGTCATGTGCAATAGAGACTGCCAGTGTCACGACTGATATGGAACGGGGAGCACCGAATTTAGAACATAGTCCTCTCTGTGCACCTTCCTGGGGCCGCTTGCGCCCACTCCGTATCAGCCGTGGCACGGGCAGTCTGTACTGCGCATGACTACAGCGCGCCCGCCGTCTCTATTGTGCATGACTGCTTCTGACAAACATCCTAGCGAATTATTATATAGGATTTTGCAGCTCACTTATATGGGGGGGTCAGACCCCACATAAAAATGGAAGGCTAAGGGCAACATTCAGAAAGATAAAGGCAATTCTGGAGTAAAACAACGTCCATACAGGGGGCAAATGAAAATCCCCATTGATTCATATGATACTTAACGTCTTGAATGTTTTTTAAAGGAGCAGTAAACTTTTTTTATGAAAAAATATATATTGTAGGGATTTTCCTATTGAGTAAAATAAGGGTACTCCCACTGCCGAGAGATTTATATTTCCAGAGTTATTACAGTTTAAACCCATGTTTTTTTACACTAGCAGTGCCCTCTAGTGGTCAAATTCTAATTAGATTTCCTGTTAAATTCTAATGGAGAGGAAAGTCAGAAAAGTCAGAGACATAACAGTTCTCCATAGAATGTGACAGAAACTGCCTGTCAGTTAGAACTATCAGGAAGTAAACACAGTAAATGCACTTCCTGTCAGTTAGATCTATCAGGAAGTAAACACAGTAAATTCACTTCCTGTCAGTTAGAACTATCAGGAAGTAAACACAGTAAATTCACTTCCTGTCAGTTAGAACTATCAGGAAGTAAACACAGTAAATTCACTTCCTGATTATTTAAACTGCTATAATTTTTGAATAAAACACCTGACAGCGATGGGAGTGACCTTGTTTTATTCAGCAGGAAAAGCTCTATAAAATATGTGTTTTCATAAAAAAAAGTTTACTGCTCCTTTAACATCTTGAATTGCTTCTTTTCTTTCTGACTATTGCCCTATGAGTCAGTGGGTCCTCTCACTGACCTCTGGATCACCTTTGGCCATCCCTGAGTCTTTATGTTTACTTCTTAAATTATTAAAATCTACACTGAAATAATCCCATAAGAGCAAAGATAGAAGTGCAGTATTTATCAGCGCATAATTCATGAGCTTGTGCTATCATAGTTCACACCCCTCACGATCATTTTGCATTAAACAATAATGTTCTTACAATAGCAATTATCATCCTCTGGGTATCTTAAGAATTAAAATGGTAGAAATGTAACAAGAAAGTATTTAGGGGAGTGTTATTTTAATGGCACTCTTGGCCATGGAGAAAATTAACTTTTGCTGCATGTGCTAATGACTTTGTAAGGACCAACTTGGTGTAATGGCCCCATAGGTAGTTACAGATTATAATTCCTTTTACTGAAATGTGAATATAAATTAGTCCCTATTCAAACGAAAAGTTCTTGTTGCTGTTAGCATTATAATAAGTTGATTGAGGGGATCATTTTGTGCTAAGTGCTTCTTATTTGTAAGTGTAGGTTAAGGAACGTTTTTAAAGGGATAGAAATACTTAAGATGTAAAAAAATATATGTTGTAGGGTTTATGTCCCTGAATAAAACAAAGGTACTCCCGCTGCTGAGATATATTTTATTAAAATATTACAGCAGCTCAAACTTGTTTTTAGGTGCAATACCACAGTGGCCTTAAAATTTACAGTGGCGCTGTTGCTACACCATCCTATGGAGATTTATGGTCTATGGACCAGAGCAGTCCATAGGATGGTGTAGCAGCAGTGACACTGTAAATTTTCAGGCCACTGTGATATTGCACCTAAAAAAAAATAATAATAAAGTTTTAGCTGTTATAATATTTTAATAAAATATCTCTCAGCAGTGGGAGTACCCTTGTTTTACTCAGGGGGATAAACCCTACAACATATATTTTTTTACATGTTACGTATTATTATCCCTTTAAGGAGTATTAACACGCCGTTATCCTCAGAGTGGAAGCACATGCAGGAAACTAAGCAAAATCTGGTGGTTTATCATGTCGTCTGCAGCGACTAAAGGCACAAAGTTCATGAGGTTGTGCTAATGGAAAAGGTCAGTAATTAGTCTGGAGAAGTATTTACACACACAGAGACAGACACAGAGACAGACACACACACACACGCAGACGGACACACGCACGGACACACACAGTCACAGACACACACACGCAGACACACACGCAGACACACACACGCAGACACACACAGGCAGACACACACGCAGACACACACACACAGACACACACACACACACAGACACACACAGACACACACACAGACACACACACACAGACACACACACACAGACACACACACACAGACACACACACACAGACACACACAGACACACACAGACACACACAGACACACACAGACACACACAGACACACACAGACACACACACAGACACAGAATATGAACACATGCTCATAAGCTATCCAGTAAGCTATATTCATGGGATCTGGTCTGAAATGCGTTAGTTGACAATCAAGAAAGAGAAGAGCAAAGGAAGTCTAGATACGAGAGAAAAGAGAAAGAAAGAGAGAAAATTACATGGACCGAGTGACAGGACAACGTATCCTATACCCTCCCTGAATATCATGCAGACACCTCCAAGAGGTCCGGGAACGGGAAGTAGAAATGTATGTATCATGGACCATCAGTAACATAAACAAGAAGCCAAGGCAGTATTAATGGGTGTGTATGAGTAAAGCTGCATGTGGTGCAAAGTAAGAGAAGCAAAGGATTAAAGGGATAGTAATACTTCATTTTAACTTTATTTTATTTTGTAGGCATTAAAAAAACATGAAGAACGATATAAGTCTTATCTCTCAAAAATTTATGGTTTGAGAGATATTCACAAGCAAAGTTTCCCCTCCTGCCCCTTTTACCTACTGTAAGCCATCTCTTCTCAGATGTGGAATCCAGTCCATAGACCAGACAGATAACAGCAGGGGACAATCTTCTTCCTATGAGAACAATGAAAGCCCTGCCCCACTTTTACCTAGTGTAAGCCATCTCTTCTCAGATGTGGAATCCAGTCCTTAGACCAGAAAGATAACAGCAGGGGACAATCTTCTTCCTATGAGAACAATGAAAGCCCTGCCCCCCTTTTACCTAGTGTAAGCCATCTCTTCTCAGATATGGAATCCAGTCCATAGACCAGACAGATAACAGCAGGGGACAATCTTCTTCCTATGAGAACAATGAAAGCCCTGCCCCCTTGACAAGCTTTTCAGGTTTTTCCCTTATCTTAATTGAAGATTGTCCCTCTCTGCAGTCTATCTGGGCACCTCCCTTCTGATCTGGCTGAGCAGTGTTACATCAGTAAAAGGGACGGGAGGGGGATAGTTTGTCATTGAATTACTCTTGAACTACAACTCTGACAGAACTGATATAACACTCTCCAAAGTCTATCCCTTTAAACATGAAAGATGTGTGTTAAAAGCAATTGCTTAAGCATAAAAAGTGGATGTTCCCCCATCAGACTGGCTTTACATGACAGTTTGAGTTATCTTGAATATATCAATCATTTTTTTTCCAGTACAGCTGCAAAGCTTGTGTATATTATTGGATTGTGCGCTTGTTAGCATAGCCTGGACTGATATGGAGATGAAGGTGCTAAGTGGAGTCTGTATTAGGGTAACAAACATACCTGACCATCACTGTTTCTGCTACATCCCAGACATCTCCCTCCCCACCCCAATTACTCTTGAACTACAACTCTGACAGAATTGAAATAACACTCTCCAAAGTCCAAATACTATGATGATTAATTAGAGCTGCTTTTATTATGAAACATTACTATCCCTTTAAGTATATATAAACATAGTTAACCACACTAAGCACCAAGGAAACAAACACAGTTCTTACTAAATAAGATTTAAATATACGCTGCACAAAAGTATGTCTGAAATCTCTAGGATAGCAGTAACTATATGCAGTTGGTCCGAAGCAGATGGGAGACATACAAGCAATAGTGCATCTAGATCTAAAGACATGTCATCCAAATACCAATGCAATGGCACACCAGCATCCCCACGAAACAATGCATGAGCATGTAGAACGATATACAATTTATCAATCCAAAGCTAAATTCAAAGTACATTATAGGGAGGACAGATGGAGAGAGAGATAAAGAGAAACTGGAATGCAGAAAGGTGAAGAGAGAAAGAATAGAAGAGGAAAAGAGCCAGCGTTTCAAATGCTTCAGGTAGGAGCTCAAATAATTACAGGAGAGAGAACAGAGCCTGAACCAGAAAGGTAATAGACACTATACGTGGACAGAGTAATAGGGTAGATACCCTACGCCCTCCCTGAATTTCACGTGAGGACCTCAGAGAGGTCTTGGTGGGGGTAATAACCAACGACACCTTATAACTGAGAGTGTAGGTGGCCAAGCCTCTAAGACTTGAACAACTTATAGGCATCAAAACTACTGTCTATAACAACAATGAGGTGAATATAAACAACTGAAATGTCCCAACGAAGTAATGATAGGAAGCTAAACATCCCCAATACAATTAATCCCCAGGTCCCATTAATAGCATCATACATAGCAAATAACAGTAATAAACGCCAGTTACTGCTCATTTTACAGTCCATCATCTGGAACTATGGATGGCCCTCCGGGCCCTAGAGGGTCTCCCCACAGTCCAGCAACATCTGCACGGTGCATTAAAGGGTGCGAACCCCACTGGAGACTACATAATCCACTTAACACTGCTTGAAACAAACGAGCAGGGCAAGGGCTGAGAAAAAGCAAACTAGAAGGGTGGTAAGGGGATCCAAGTAGATAGAGTCAGAATATTCAAAGTCACTACCCCTTGAGAGAGGGTACAATCTCTCCTCTGGCACACACTAGAAGATGAGAGAAGGTTTCAAAGCGATATAGCCCTGGAGCAGAGCGCAAATCCCAGGATCCCAGGGCGAAGCTTCCCATCCAGAACTCACTGTCTCCAGTAGAAGGATTGGACGGTTAAGGCTCAGCAGCAGCAGAACAACAAACAGCAGCTGATACATATATATCGAAACTTACAGGTAAGAATATAGGACACTTTACGGGGTAGGCTTCCTGTCCTTCCCAAGAGCAAAAGCTGGTGCGGTACACAAGTACAGAGAATCTCTCTGGCCTCTGTTAACCAAACCTGAAGAGCGATCCACAAGACTAGCAGAAGTGCTCTCCTGCCCATACAGAGTGGATTCCAGAAGCGCAGGACCAGGATTCAGATCGACAGGCCAAGTCTCTTTTCCAACTTGGGTCTGACCCGACTGCCATAAGGCAGAACGAATATTCGCCAGCTGCCCTGATATCTTCCACTAAGGTACGAAGGTCCGCTTTGGACATCAAGTGCACAACATCCTCCCTTCTCAAGGGAGCTCCAGCCGCCATGACACTCAACTGTGCCACCAGAGCTGTGCCTCATGCAGGTAAAATAAAACCCAAGGAATCTCGGCTTTCGCTCTGTGTTACTCAAGCTGAGTCCTCAAAAAAACATCCCGGATATTAAAGTAAGAAGTTGACACCCATAACAAGTAATTTAGAAATTGCAGAAAGGTAGTTTTCCTCAAAAACATTGACAGCCTCAGAGCTAATTCAAAAAGCAGCCATCTTCTTTGACAGATCACCCCCCATCTAGTATCTAAAGTATTACACATGCTTACACAGTAAATTAGGGTCCTATCTAGTATGTAAGGTATTAAACATACTTACACTGTAAATTAGGGTCCTATCTAGTATGTAAGGTATTACACATACTTACACAGTAAATTAAAGTCCTATCTAGTATGTAAGGTATTAAACATACTTACACAGTAAATTAGGGTCCTATCTAGTATGTAAGTCATTAAACATACTTACACAGTAAATTAGGGTCCTATCTAGTATGTAAGGTATTACACATACTTACACTGTAAATTAGGGTCCTATCTAGTATGTAAGGTATTAAACATACTTACACTGTAAATTAGGGTCCTATCTAGTATGTAAGTCATTAAACATACTTACACAGTAAATTAGGGTCCTATCTAGTATGTAAGGTATTACACATACTTACACAGTAAATTAGGGTCCTATCTAGTATGTAAGGTATTACGCATACTTACACGGTAAATCAGGAGACCTATCTAGTATGTAAGGTATTAAACATACTTACACTGTAAATTAGGGTCCTATCTAGTATGTAAGTCATTAAACATACTTACACAGTAAATTAGGGTCCTATCTAGCATGTAAGTTATTACGCATACTTACACAGTAAATTAGGGTCCTATCTAGTATGTAAGGTATTACGCATACTTACACGGTAAATCAGGAGACCTATCTAGTATGTAAGGTATTAAACATACTTACACTGTAAATTAGGGTACTATCTAGTATGTAAGTCATTAAACATACTTACACAGTAAATTAGGGTCCTATCTAGTATGTAAGGTATTACACATACTTACACAGTAAATTAGGAGTCCTATCTAGTATGTAAGGTATTACACATACTTACACAGTAAATTAGGGTCATATCTAGTATGTAAGGTATTACACATGCTTACACAGTAAATTAGGGTCGTATCTAGTATGTAAGGTATTAAACATACTTACACAGTAAATTAGGGTCCTATCTAGTATGTAAGGTATTTCACATACTTTCACAGTAAATTAGGAGACCTATCTAGTATGTAAGGTATTACACATACTTACACAGTAAATTTGGGTCCTATCTAGTATGTAAGGTATTACACATACTTACACAGTAAATTAGTGTTGTATCAAGTATGTAAGGTATTACAAATACTTACACAGTAAATTAGGAGACCTATCTAGTATGTAAGGTATTACACATACTTACATGGTAAATGATTAGACCTGTAATATGTAAGTTATTAAACATACTTACACAGTAAGTCATCTAAATCGTATTGAATATGGCCCAAAGTCTACTGGATTTGTGCAATTCACAAACTTATTTAGTTTTATTTCTTCAATATGCACTGAAATGTAGCTGTATACCAGGTCAGTGTAATGAAACAGCCCCCCATTGTTATATCGCCAACTGAAAAGGTTAGAACATCCTCATTAAGAATAGAATCTGTCCATCAAACCTGTAAACACTTTGGCACATTCAATCGCTCTGTAGATAATCAATAATTTCTGACAATACCCTTTGAAAAATATGTTTGTTTGTACTTTGAAATGTTAGTATCCTATATACAATAGAATTATCCAGAGTTGTTGAGGACCAGGATTTCAGACATTCTGCATTATTTACTAGATGTGCTTAAGTTAAAAAATAGCTCCTAAATAAAAGATGAATTCACACATCTCCTTTTTATAAAGTTTATTTAGAAAGTCCTGGGGTGGGAGGTTATTGAGTAGTTCTAAGTAATAGTGCTTCATTATGTCCAGCGCTAGTAGTGATCTCACATCAGACTTTATAAACATCTCTTCTATATTATCATAACATAGTAATTAGAGTAGATCAATTCAGAAGCAAACCAACTACTCCACATAGGACCAAAGTATACCCACCAACTCCCCGGTGATTTATATCAAGGTTATACAATTTTTGGACCTACAGTTGTTGAAGACTAATTGTAGCTCAGTCCATTCTTCTGAGGAGTACAAGGGATGTCAAACCATTGCAAAGATACATATCTCTGGCATCATATGGGTTAAAAGTACAGAAAAGAAAGTGCATCGGAACACCTAAGTGTAGATACGTTAGAGACTTCTAGAGACTCCAAGTGCTCATACAGTGAACTGAAGAATGCATTGAGACTAAGGGGAATGAAAAAAGTGAAGATCGACTGAAACTATAAGGTTGATTAGATATGGGCAGGGAATTGAGGATGACTATAGACTTGGATATATGCTATTAAACATATTTTCCATTTATATATTCATGTGGTGGACAGTTCATCAATTGGTATTAACATTTTGCCTTTGCTTCCTCTACACACTATATAATACTGTACGAGGTCCGGTAAAGGGCGAGCAGTATGTTTGGTTTTATATCATACGGGATAAATATTTAAAATGTCCTGCTAAGAAGATGCTTTCACAGGAATTTTCATTACAGAACATAACACGTATTAGAAGAGGCATTATTTATCCTAATGGTTTGCAAGTGTTAAACTGCAATGGTCATAAAAACAATGTCACTCACCCACACAAATACATATTTACGTTGTATTTTTTTTTTTAAATGAAACATCCACAAGTAGTAAATATATCTATGTTTTATTATATCTGCCTGTGTATATATATATTGTGTGTGTGTGTGTGATTGTACACCCACATAACTTTACACACAAACTGGGGTCAATATAACTAACAGAGGAATTGCGTAGAGAGAAGCACTCACAGGAGCTTTATGGGGAACTGAATACACATTTATTAGGTGAATGGCAAAGGTAAGGACCAAAACATTGCTATTTTAAGATCATATTCCAAATATTATTACAAAGAGGTTGTGACTAGCATTACTTTTAGTGAGCAAGAAATAAAAACTGTCACACAATGACTTCTGGCTTATACTTTACTATTCCAAGTGAAAAGTATTGCAAAAATATAATGAGTTGGATCTTCTCCATATAATGCTTCTCTGGCTGAGTTTCTTACTGTGGCACAAATGAATTGTGAGCCACAAGATTGAAGTATGTCAGAGCTCTGCGGATGGTGCTACAAGAATGGAAATGCAAATATACTCTCGTCAGAAGCTCCAGTAATGAAAGTGCTCTATTCCCTCGATAGGTCACTATTTCCTCTTCAAAATAAGAGTACCTGAGAGATAATGTGAAATGATAAATATAAAAGCAGATACAATATACACACCAGAAACTAATACAGTCAAAGCTTTTATTTAGAGATGTCACTAGCATTGAAAGGGTAAAATTATCATGAATATCTGAAAATGTAATGGGATTATATAACATTAAATACCCTCTACTCCAGGCTAGAATCAGTATATATTCTTTATTTGTAGCAGTGTACGGGTATCCATGTGAGGTACCAGGAACGATGTATGTTTAATAAAAAAACAACTTGATAGAAGCCTCAGGATAATTAGAGATGAACAAAACGATTCTGTAATTTTGGTTTCCAGACTTGTTTCTCAAAACCTGAAACACATTTTGTGAAAATAGGTGCTTTGTTTTGCATTTTGTTTGCCATTTTAACCAATCACATTGGAAGAAAAGCAATCATGTTATGTACAAGTACCGAGAAACACTAAACACGTTTACTTACTCTCAACATCAATCACGACAGGTTCCTGCACAGGGAACACGAAGGAGAAATGTGTCAGGTTACAACAATTTACAAGGCAGGTCGATCTGACGGATGTACAACCCCTGCCCCCCCAACACATCTCTTACATTTCTCTCTGAATTTATTCAGATAGAACCAGAATTTTCTCCATTTCTTCCAAATCAAATCACAGAGTTTGACTCCCCCATAACAGTCAAATAACAGTCAGAGATAAGACAACATTGTATGTGAATAGAAGAGAGATAGGAACTAATCTCCATGAATTAACTATCTTTCATCCTATCACTCATTATATGTTTGTGCAAATAAAATATGTAAAATACTAGTTGTTCAGCTATCTGTAGAAGAATTAGAAAGGCAAATGTGGGATTCCCATTTAGGACACAAACAATGGGTCCACTCAGGGCAGTGAAAAGGTCTCCCAGATAAAAAGGTACAAATTACTGACTTCAGGGAATATTGGGGTGGGGAGGGAGATGTCTGGGATGTAGCAGAAACAGTGATGGTCAGGTATGTTTGTTACCCTAATACAGACTCCACTTAGCACCTTCATCTCCATATCAGTCCAGGCTGTGCTAACAAGCCCACAGTCCAATAATATACACAAGCTTTGCAGCTGCACTGGAAACAAAATGATTGATATATTCAAGATAACTCAAACTGTCATGTAAAGCCAGTCTGATGGGGGAACATACACTTTTTATGCTTAAGCAATTGCTTTTAACACACATCTTTCATATTTAAAGGGATAGTAATGTTATATAATAAAATCAGCTCTAATTAATCATCATAGTATTTGGACTTTGGAGAGTGTTGTATCAATTCTGTCAGAGTTGTAGTTCAAGAGTAATTGAATGATAAAGTATCCCCCTCCCGCCCCTTTTACTGATGTAACACTGCTCACCCAGATCAGAAGGGAGGTGCCCAGGTAGACTGCAGAGAGGGACAATCTTCAATTAAGATAAGGGAAAAACCTGAAAAACTTGTCCGGGGGGCAGGGCTTTCATTATTCTCATAGGAAGAAGATTGTCCCCTTCTGTTATCTGTCTGGTCTATGGACTGGATTCCACATCTGAGAAGAGATGGCTTACACTAGGTAAAAGGGGCGGGAGGGGAAACTTTGCTTGTGAATATCTCTCAAACTATAAAGGTTTGAGAGATAAGACTTATATCGTTCTTCATGTTTTTCTAATGCCTACAAAATAAAATAAAGATAAAATGAAATATTACTATCCTTTTAAGCAATTGCTTCCTCAGAGTCAGTGTGAGTAACACACATACACCATCTCTCCTGTTGCCCCATCAACTATTTACTTTTTGATTTTTAACTGGTAGAACAGTGATGTTTGTGTATACTCATTCCATTTGAGGGATCCAGAATAAATAATGTTTAGAGATCTAGCTGTGTAGCCTCTGATTCTATAGAATGGTTCACACAAGCAATTTTATTGCAAGATGTTGAAGCAACACAAAGTGCCATTGAAAGTAACATAATTCACCATGTGCGTTACCTCAAAAAAAACAATGACATTTATTCTGTGAAATGAATTGCCTTAAAGGGATAGTAATGTTTCACAAAAACAGTAGTTCCAATTAATCTTCATAGTATTTGAGCCATAGAGTGTGTTATATCAATAATGTCAGAGTTGTGGTTCAAGAGTAATTGAAGGATAAAGTTTGTCCCTCCCTCCCCTTTTACCTAGTGTAAGCCAGTCCATAGACCAGACAGATAACAGCAGGGGACAATCTTCTTCCTATGAGAACAATTAAAGCCCTGCCCCCCTTGACAAGTTTTTCAGGTTTTTCCCTTATCTTAATTGAAGATTGTCTCTCTCTGCAGTCTACCTGGGCACCTCCCTTCTGGTCTGGCTGAGCAGTGTGACATCAGTAAAAGAGGCAGGAGGGGGATACTTTGTCATTGAATTACTCTTGAACTACAACTCTGACAGTATTGAAATAACACTCTCCAAGGTCCAAATACTATGAAGATTAATTAGAGTCCCTTTTATTATGAAACATTACTATCCCTTTAAAGTCGCCTATGTGAAGCAGACTTTCATTTATAGAAGTACTTATCAATTTATAGATGTTAGGGTCATGTAAAATTTTCTTGACTTCTACAAGATTAAAAATTCAAAGTAATGAATTGTTTTAACTGAAAATGGAGATCTGCAAGGTTACAAATTGTTGACATAATCATCTCTACTTCCTCCCAGCTCAGTTCCAAATCCCTAGAGTTTGGCCCCAGTTAATGAATCACTTAGCAGAAAACCATTCCCTTTGCCATAAGTCAGTGGCTGTCACATCAAGGCATTGCTGTACACAGGGAGACACTTAACTCTACATTCAGTAGATAATAATAACCTGCATTGATTGCTATAATCTGATATTGATCTGTGAGGTCTGTGCATGGATATTACACTACATATATAGAGTGTTTTGTTTATCAAGGAATTCATTAAGAACATGAGATACATTATTTATCCTTTCCAAAATGCAACGTAATCCTTCAGACTGCATCACGGAACACTGATCTGCAGTTTGGGTCTAAGTCATCCGGATAAAGCGCATCACTTGTGGAGCCAACCAGAGTCCCCCTGATTCAATTGGGACTTTAACCCATTAATTACTAAAGATGTCTCCGATGAGTTGCTTCACAATGCACTGGAAACCTTTCTAGCATTCAAGGGGTTAAAAAAGCTCCATTTAAATCAATAAGTATTTGCAGAACTGTGGTGCAGTTGGTTTAATTCAGAAGTGCCCCCTTAATCTTGATGAATAAAACTCTTTATCCCATAATCCATGTAGACTGTAAACTTGTCTGGGCTCTCATCGTTACCTGTGAATATTTAAAGACGTGCACCATTATATGTATGATGATCGTAATTCCAAGAATTAGACAAACTCATGTATAAGGAGCTCTTGCGCAATTCTAGAGAGAGAAAATCCCCCATATTCAATTGATATAAATGGGGGTTTAACCCCATTGAACACAAGAAAGGCCTTAAACAAATTATAAAACAACATAGTAACATAGTTGATGAGGCTGAAAAAAGACATGCATCCATCATGTCCAATCTATGCAAAGTCACCCCTGTTGATCCAGAGGAAGGCAAAACACAAACAAACATCCAATTTAGCCCCAGGTGGGTAAAACAATTCCTTTCTGACTCAACAATCTGTCTGCATTGAAGTCATCTGTTAGAATTCTCTATATTGTTCTGTGCTAGATAGGTATTATGTTTTTGAAAGCAGTTAAAGTATCTGCAAGAACATCCTGAGGCAAAGAATTCCATAGCTTTATCTCCCTTACTCTAAAAAAATCCCTGCCTTTGGCTCAGTTGAAAGCACCTTTCCTCTAGTCCTAATGGATGACCTCTCTTTCATAGTTCAGCTCTTTGCATAGGAGACTTCTGGCATTCAAATGGTAAAAATAAAACTAAATTTAAATCAATGGGCAGTTTAATATTTCCATATGGTGCAGCTGAATTCCCTTTTCTTATTGTGTTCCTGTAGTGCACACCTCATAGACAGCAACAGAGTCTGTTGAGCCTCAGCAGTTGTTTTCTGTATCAGATGCAAGTGAAATTTGTATATAAAGCCCAACCTCTGACAATTACAGTGACAGCCCTGGTTAGTCACAGACTAAGTCACTTATGATAGTTTACTGCTAAAATTTTAGCCCTTGTAAAGAAAGCCCCCCCCAAAAAAAAAAAAAAAGTTGCGTATCCCTGTGGCACTCAAACATTTAAAAGAACATAGACAATTTTTCTTCTGGAGTGCAAGGTATTTAAAGATGTATAACCCCAGATCTTTTTTTATTTCTTTTCTTCGGTCTAAAATCTACTGGTACACATGGTCTAGTCAGAGGCGTAGCTAGAGGACACCGGGCCCTGGTGCAGAAATTGCCATGGCCACCCCACCTGACCACATTACCCTCCATTGCCCCAATCTCTACATTGCCCTCCATTGCCCCCAGTCTCTACATTGCCTCTTATTGCCCCCAATCTCTACATTGCCTCCACCTTGCCTCCTAATCTCCACATTGTCCCCCAATTTCTACACTGCCAACACATTGGCCCCAATCTCTACATTGCCCCTATTGACCCCCCCCCACACCAGAGTCCATCTCCTACCTCCCTGGTGGTCTAGAGGAGTGGCAGGAGAGGTCTGTTACTACTCCTGCACAGACCTCAGAAGCTGGAGCTCCCGTGCGGTCTTCTCATCTCCCAACGCTCTGCGTTACTAGAGCACCGGAGAGGGAGATCAGCTGTTAGAGGTCTGTGCTGAAGAAGGCACAGAACTACTTGCTTCAGGAGCTAGGGCAAGGGGGTCGCAGGGGGCGGCCGGGTCCCTGGAGTGACGGACCCGACACAGGTGCGACCCCTATGGTTACGTCAGCGTCTTTAGGCACCCCTCTGACACTGAAAGGGTGAGCGATATAACGTAAAGCTTCACTCTACAGATTCTAGCTAGAGGTACATGATATTTAAAATTACGTAACCCAATTTTATTTTTAGGTGTTAATGCCCTTTAACAGGGATAATTGTGTTTTAGCATCTTCTACAATTTGAACTGTAAGATGTCTATGGTCCGTGTAATCACCAGACTGCCCTCTGATTTCAATGCTTTGAGTTCCATCAGGGGTGTCCAACAGATTGCAGAGCAATGCACTGTACACCGCTGTTTATTACAGGAGAAAACAGATCTACTATATGAATACAACGCTGATATAAACGAGTTCTTTAAACATAAAAGAGAAGGTTAGCAGTGTAAATAATCTCCACACACACACACACTGCACATACTTCCCTACACTCCCTCCAGTAGATCTCCCACCGCCCTCCTCTCCAATAACCCTCTTACTGACATCTCCAAGACTTCGCACAGATACAAACAAGCCTCACAGACCCCTCCTGCTCTCATTTCTCTCTCCCATGGGCTTCTTACATTGAAACGCTCCATTAATGAGTCATTCAAAGTCTGTCTGCCTCGACAAGTACAGTCATTAGCTCCTAAGCACAGGAGGTGTGTGTGATGCATTGTGAAACAAATGCACTGCACACCGCTCTGGTCTTCCATGGGTTAAAGAGCTAAGTAAAACAACAGTACTGCCGTTTCTTGGAGATTTTTTTAAATTCAACTATTGTATCAGTTAATTTTTTTTTTTTTTTTTTTTTTAATTCAATGGCAATTTTGTACTCTAGTGACTAGGTGGCGCTATTCTTATGACTTACTATGGCGAGCTGTAGTCAGTGACAATTTCTTCCATAGGGATCATTATAAGAAGTGTCTGTTGGACACCATTTGGGTTAAAAAATACACCCCAGCTGTAATAACCTGTTTGACTCAGAATGAATAGGCCTTTAACATGGATTTAAAAATAAATTGTTTTTTAACCCTTTGCGTGCCAGAGGTATCCAACTCATTGTAACGCAATACGTTGTATGCCTCTCAGGTCCTTAGTTCAGAATTGCCCCACACCAAATTCTGGTTGGCCTGCACGAGCGCTGTGTATAATCTGTATTAATGGTCCCACACAGCCCCTAATCCATAGACAGCCAACCATGGTCCTCAATCGCTACACACAGTCCATGTTATCAGGATTAGATGGGTTTGACCCCTGAAGAAGTGATAGATATGTCACAAAACGCGTTGGGTCTAGTATTTGCAACGTATGTCTTTATAAATAAACCTTTGAAGATACTGTTAATAAACTGGAGCACTCATGGTAATTGTCTGCAGCAGAGACCCCCAATCTAATCTGAAGTATCACATTGTTTTTCTGGAACACATTCCAGTGCAAGCACTTATCCATGGAGGCAGGTTACAGCCTCCGTTTCCTGTAAGTACAACTATAGGAGCGGGTGCTCCATTTGCTTTCTAATCCTGCACTTAGAGGCGAACTGCGCTCTCTTGTTTCTGTATATTGGTCTCAGGATCAGGTCCTGATTTACATCCCTGGCACCTCTAGGCAAAGAATTATTGATGCCCATAGTCACACCCCCATTCCGCACATGATCCCGCCCCCAGTACAAAATCTTTGGCCTATAACAAGCAAAGACAAAAAGAAGATTTAACCCCATGATTGCTATAGAGATTTCCAAAGCATTGTGATCTCTCTAGCATCCAAGGGGTTAAATGATAGCCTGTAAAGGAGAAAAGTAGAGACACTGAAATTTCCGTAACCACATCCACAATTCAAATGAGGCATATCCCTAAAAACGTGCAGTTCAAGGCCGTCGCCTGCTTTGCCTATTGGGCAGAATAACCCTACATAGTAACAAACATAGTAAAGAGGCTGAAAAAAGCCCTGTATCAATCTAGTCCAGCCCATGCCAAATCACCCCTGTTAATCCAGAGGAAGGCAAGGGGTAAAAAGTTCCTTCCTGACTCCAAATGGCAGTCAGATGTTCCCCTGGATCAACAACCTATCTGCATTTAAGACAACTGCAATCATTCTCAATATTGTTCTGTGCTAGATAGGTATCCATTGCTTTTTTGAAAGCAGTTACAGTGTGTGCAAGCACAACATCCCAAGGCAAAGAATTCCATAACCTTACTGCTCTTACTGTAAAAAAATCCCTGCCTTTGTTTTGGTCAAAAGTGCCATTCCTCTAGTCCTAATGGATGAGCTCTCGTTCTTAGTTCAGCTCTTTGGGTAAGTAATTTGTTGTATAGATCTTTGTAATGACCTTGAATATGTGTGTAAACGGTAATCATATCACCCCTTAGACATCTCTTCTCTACTGTAAACAAACCCAGTTTGGCTAGTCTCTCTTTATAACTCAGATCCTCCAATCCCTTTATCAGTTTTGTTGCACGTCTCTGTACCTTTTCCAGTTCAGCAATGTCTTAAAGGGATAGTAATGTTTCATAATAAAAGCAGCTCTAATTAATCATCATAGTATTTGGACTTTGGAGAGTGTTATTTCAATTCTGTCAGAGTTGTAGTTCAGGAGTAATTCAATGACAAAGTATCCCCCTCCCGTCCCTTTCACTGATGTAACACTGCTCAGCCAGATCAGAAGGGAGGTGCCCAGGTAGACTGCAGAGAGGGACAATCTTCAATTACGATAAGGGAAAAACCTGAAAAACTTGTCAAGGGGGGCAGGGCTTTCATTGTTCTCATAGGAAGAAGATTGTCCCCTTCTGTTATCTGTCTGGTCTATGGACTGCATTCAACATCTGAGAAGAGATGGCTTACACTAGGTAAAAGGGGCGGGAGGGGAAACTTTGCTTGTGAATATCTCATAAACCATAAAGGTTTGAGAGATAAGACTTATATCATTCTTCATGTTTTTTTTAATGCCTACAAAATAAAATAAAGATAAAACAAAGTATTACTATCCTTTTAAGAACTGGTGCCCAAAACTATGCTCCGTATTCTAGATGAGGCCTAACCAAGGATTTTTCTAAACCCTGCTTCAGTGCAGGTGGATCAAATACAGCTGCCAATTCCTTCACCTGTACTATGGCAAGGATAGTCTAAAACATGCGCTGTCGGTAGATCATGAGGACCAATATTGGCTACCGCTGCCCTATTCCATGTATGTTGTAAACTTGTGTTGGGCTCTCATCATTGCCTGTTAAGCTTTAAGCTTGTGCACCATTAAGTTTGTAATAACAGTAACTGTCAGCTTTAGATGGAAGTCACATATGAAGAACAATTGGCTCCAATACTTTTCTCACCCATGGTGCGTTTCATTTGCCCCAGAATTGCACCAATATTTCTTGGTACATTATTGCCAGTGAAGGATTTTTAAAAGCACCAACAACAAACAGATCTTGTTTTTCACTATATATTTCAGCCTAATAAAGGAAAAAGACCAAAGTAAACTAATATGGACAAGATATGTATTGTGCTCTCCGCAGAGGACCAAATCAATACTCTGCCTGACAGTAAATAATAAATGTTCTATGCGGTAAAATCACTTGAGAGCATTGACCTTGCGATAGGAGCTATTCAAGGTCTTAGGTTTTCAAACCAAATAAATATTTTTATATAAACCAATACATTTTACTTGGATCTGTTCCATTGCAGAAAAAAAGCCAACAATAAAAAGAATATATGATAAACATCATTTCAAAGGATTTTTGTAACACATTGTGTGCACTGAGGCCAATAGCAGGACTCTGTATGGAGAGTTAAAGGGGACATGTTCAGTTTGTCTTATGGGGAATTAAAATCTGCCTATACATTGCACTGGACATTTTTGACGAAATAACCTTTATGTGCTGGTGGCACAGTCTGGCACTTTATGCTAATGTGTTCTGTCCCTCGCTGTGCTATAAGAAATGTCCCCAATGTGTGGACTCTGCCTTGATCCATTTATATCACAGTGTGGGACCTCTGCCTAGATCCATTCATATCACAGTGTGTGGGCTCTGCCTAGATCCATTCATACCACAGTGTGTGGACTAGATCCATTCATACCACAGTGTGTGGACTAGATCCATTCATATCACAGTGTGTGGACTAGATCTATTCATACCACAGTGTGTGGACTCTGCCTAGATCCATTCATACCACAGTGTGTGGACTAGATCCATTCATACCACAGTGTGTGGACTAGATCCATTCATATCACAGTGTGTGGACTCTGCCTAGATCCATTCATATCACAGTGTGTGGACTAGATCCATTCATACCACAGTGTGTGGGCTCTGCCTAGATCCATTCATATCACAGTGTGTGGACTAGATCCATTCATATCACAGTGTGTGGACTCTGCCTAGATCCATTCATATCACAGTGTGTGGACTAGATCCATTCATACCACAGTGTGTGGACTCTGCCTAGATCCATTCATACCACAGTGTGTGGACTAGATCCATTCATATCACAGTGTGTGGACTAGATCCATTCATATCACAGTGTGTGGACTAGATCCATTCATACCACAGTGTGTGGACTCTGCCTAGATCCATTCATACCACAGTGTGTGGACTAGATCCATTCATACCACAGTGTGTGGACTAGATCCATTCATACCACAGTGTGTGGACTCTGACTAGATCCATTCATACCACAGTGCGTGGACTCTGACTAGATCCATTCATACCACAGTGCGTGGACTCTGACTAGATCCATTCATACCACAGTGCGTGGACTCTGACTAGATCCATTCATACCACAGTGCGTGGACTCTGACTAGATCCATTCATACCACAGTGCGTGGACTCTGACTAGATCCATTCATACCACAGTGCGTGGACTCTGACTAGATCCATTCATACCACAGTGCGTGGACTCTGACTAGATCCATTCATACCACAGTGCGTGGACTCTGCCTAGATCCATTCATACCACAGTGCGTGGACTCTGCCTAGATCCATTCATACCACAGTGTGTGGACTCTGCCTAGATCCATTCATACCACAGTGTGTGGACTCTGCCTATATCCATTCATATCACAGTGTATGGACTAGATCCATTCATATCACAGTATGTGGACTAGATCCATTCATATCACAGTGTGTGGACTAGATCCATTCATATCCCACTGTGTGGACTCTGCCTGGATTTATTAATATCACAATGCACAGCTTTGAAACAAATTAATATATAATATAATATAAGTAAAAGCGGTCTATTTTTGGCACACTCTGGCAATTTAGACTAATTAATCTTACCTTAAGGTGACAGGCCCACTTTATCCAATGTGAAAGAGGTAAGCATGGCATAACTTGTAGCCGTGGTGAGTGAATCTCCCACTGACCCTTTCTTGGAAAGAGTCTGAAATTCCATTAAAAAAAGCTGTGTTTTGTTCAAACTCTTTCTAGCAAAATGCCATGTGTTAACCCCTTAAGGATTGGAGGCGTGTGGAAAGCATAAGTTTGCAATGCGTTATGTATCCCCTGTTCCTAAATGGTGTACATTTCATTTCTTACACACAAGCTCGTTATGAATCCAACATCCCCAGAAAATGTTTTTTTTTTTCTTGGCCACACGTACAAAACGAAAGGTTCTCAATTTTGTAGCATGTTAACTGCACCCTGAGAACATTCAAATTCTTCTAATTCCCATTGATTCACCTGGAGCGTTTCCCACTGACTTGTGAAAGACTCATTTAAGTCACTGAGGTTTGGAGATTTTCTATTTGTTCCTTATTGTGCAGCTGGTTATCCCCAAAATCTCTTCACTGTTTGTTTGTCTGTGACCTAGGGTCTCATGTACAGAGACAAACTGGAGTGGTTCTGGAGCAACCCAGCTACACCAAAGGGAACATTTACATACCTCCACAAATTTCTGTTGACTTCTGTCCTAAAGCATTTAAATGTAATGCATCTGAGGACATTTATTCGCGTGTATTTTATTGGCATAACTTGCAGTATAATGATTGAAAGAAAAAATAAGAAAATATGTCATGTGAAATGGTTTGGGCACCCTTCCAGTCAGTACCTAACATCACCTCTCTGACAGAAATCCCAGCCTCCAGAAGATTCCTGCAGACAGCTAAGTCTTTCTATTCTTGCTTTAGGAATATTTTCCCTACTCTTCCTTGAAGAATTCTACTAGTTTAGATATATTCCTAAGTCTTCTTGCATGCACTGAATATTTGAGATCTATTTTTAATATTCAAGTCTGGGTCTGTGAAGGCCATTCCAGAACCTTACGATTTTGTTTCTGTAAGTAGTTCATGGTTGATTTTGAGGTATGTTCTGGATAATGGTCTTATTTTAATATACAACTTCATTTCAGCTTTAGTTTTTCACTGACTGTGGGACATTAGCTTTCAGGAAGTGTTGATACTAGTAGAGTCCAATCACAAGCTAATAAGTGAGGGGTGTCATAAGTTAGAGCAAGAGACAGGTATGGAGGACAGGCACCCAGTGAAGGGCTTGTATATTAATACTGGTGGAGCCCAAAGATGCAGGCCCAAAAGAGGACAGGCAAAGGGCAATCCGAGGTGACAAGATTACAGGAGAATCCAGAAGAATAAACAGATGTAGCAATAGATCAGGACAGGCAGCACATAAGAATGGTCAAGGCAAGCTAGGGGTCAGGGCAGGCAGCACATAAGAATGGTCATGACAAGCTAGGGGTCAGGGCAGGCAGCACATAAGAATGGTCAGGACAAGCTAGAGGTCAGGGCAGACAGCACATAAGAATGGTCAGGACAAGCTAGAGGTCAGGGCAGACAGCACATAAGAATGGTCAGGGCAAGCTAGGGGTCAGGGCAGACAGCACATAAGAATGGTCATGACAAGCTAGGGGTCAGGGCAGGCAGCACATAAGAATGGTCAGGACAAGCTAGAGGTCAGGGCAGACAGCACATAAGAATGGTCAGGACAAGCTAGAGGTCAGGGCAGACAGCACATAAGAATGGTCAGGGCAAGCTAGGGGTCAGGGCAGACAGCACATAAGAATGGTCAGGGCAGACAGCACACAAGAATGGTCAGGACAAGCTAGGGGTCAGGGCAGACAGCACACAAGAATGGTCAAGGCAAGTTAGGGGTCAGGGCAGGCAGCACATAAGAATGGTCAGGGCAAGCTAGGGGTCAGGGCAGACAGCACATAAGAATGGTCATGACAAGCTAGGGGTCAGGGCAGGCAGCACATAAGAATGGTCAGGACAAGCTAGAGGTCAGGGCAGACAGCACATAAGAATGGTCAGGGCAAGCTAGGGGTCAGGGCAGACAGCACATAAGAATGGTCATGACAAGCTAGGGGTCAGGGCAGGCAGCACATAAGAATGGTCAGGACAAGCTAGAGGTCAGGGCAGACAGCACATAAGAATGGTCAGGGCAGACAGCACATAAGAATGGTCAGGACAAGCTAGGGGTCAGGGCAGACAGCACATAAGAATGGTCAGGGCAGACAGCACACAAGAATGGTCAAGGCAAGCTAGGGGTCAGGGCAGGCAGCACATAAGAATGGTCAGGACAAGCTAGAGGTCAGGGCAGGCAGCACATAAGAATGGTCAGGACAAGCTAGGGGTTAATACACAATAAGCAGAGATATATCAATTGGACACTATGGAGAGCACAAAATAACTGAGCACCAAGCCACCGGTTCTCAGGACTATATATATTACTGACGCGGGACGTCACAACATCCTAAGTCACCCCATC
Organism: Rhinophrynus dorsalis; assembly: GCA_037306005.1. Classification (NCBI taxonomy): domain Eukaryota; kingdom Metazoa; phylum Chordata; class Amphibia; order Anura; family Rhinophrynidae; genus Rhinophrynus; species Rhinophrynus dorsalis. The sequence continues at coordinate 127,584,640 of CM074728.1, forward strand.
GAGCCCGGAAGAAGTGGATAAAAAGGACAGAGCAAGAGGGCCAGCGGGGCTGCGTGGAGAGACAAGATGCACACCACCAGGCTATCGTGCGCGCAACTAGGAGGTAGGGAGAGCACGCCGCTAACGGTCCAGACAAATCCATTCTTCTCTGTATCCACACAGTATTTTATGTACCACTGGCTGCCACAAAACGCAGAAGCATAAAAAGATCCACCCCTCTCTTAATAGTTGGCAAGATGTTCTTTTCTTCACATGCTTTTTTTTCTCCAAACATACCTTTGGGGATTGTAGCTTTTTCAGACCACAGCATTTGGTTCCAAAACACCTCTAGCTTATCTAAGTGCTATGTCACATACTCCAGATGTTGATTTTTGTGTAGCGATCTCAGGTGGTAAGGTTTTATTCTAGTATACCCTACTCTTGTTACCTTTCCTGCAGGTCGTTTGCAGTAATACATGGGGTTCCAACACTAAGTCCATATGTTGAAAGAAGTAGTGAAATGGCTTTTGTCATTTTGTAACGACTTTTCAAAGTACAGTGTCGCTGGGATCATTAATATTTTCAGAGAGTGTCTGTTGTGACTGGAAATATGTTGTATGTCCTGACTGAAATTGTCATATGTAACGACAAAAAAAAGTCTTAGCTAAAGACAAAAATGTCTTTAAAAATATCTTAACAACAAAAATGTCTTAACTAAAGACAAAATTTCTCACATTCAGAACACATTCCCTCCACTTTTTTTCTTAACGTACACATTTTGTCTTTTGAAAGACTTTTTGTCGTTAGTTACGACAAATTTTCTTTTCCTCTAAACGACACTGGAGAATAGTTTAGCCACTCCCTAGCCACGCCCCTTTGCCCGTCAATTCTGGAGTTGTGTCGTACACAACAGACATTACTAGTTTTTTGTCATTTACTCTATAGAAAATGTTGTTCATGCATTTAATGACTTATTTTTGTCTTTCATACAACAATTTTTTTATCCCTTTGAACATACAGCCTTAAAGGGATAGTAATGTTTCATAATAAAAGCAGCTCTAATTAATCATCATAGTATTTGGACTTTGGAGAGTGTTATTTCAACTCTGTCAGAGTTGTAGTACAAGAGTAATCCAATGACAAAGTATCCCCCCTCCCACCCCTTTTACTGGTGTAACACTGCTCAGCCAGATCAGAAGGGAGGTGCCCAGGTAGATTGCAGAGAGGGACAATTTTCAATTAAGATAAGGGAAAAAACCTGAAAAGCTTGTCAAGGGGGGCAGGGCTTTCATTGTTCTCATAGGAAAAAGAGTGTCCCCTCCTGTTATCTGTCTGGTCTATGGACTGCATTCCACATCTGAGAAGAGATGGCTTATACTAGGTAAAAGGGACAGGAGGGGGAACTTTGCTTGTGTATATCTCTTAAACCATAAAGGTGTGAGAGATAAGACTTCAGACATAAGACATCATTCTTCATGTTTTTTTTAATGCCTACAAAATAAAATAAAGATAAAATGAAGTATTACTATCCCTTTAAGTGTTGTTCACTTTTGGCCTTCAACCCCCCATCTAGCACTGTGGATAATGCACGACAGGAAGTCACTTAGGCTGTGCCACCTATAAAACAGTTTCTGTTCAGCCATCCCTTCTGTACCTGTCAGATAAAGCACCATCCATGGACAGACAGACAAATATCTGGCATTAACCCCCTCAATGCCAGCAATATAAATAATTTGATTTACAAACTGAGACCTTATAACAGAATGTTTTCCTGCAAATGTTTGCATTTCTGTAAAGTCTTAACAAACAGAACCAGAATGCAGTGATTTGATTTGATTGGCTACACTCTGAGCATTTAATTATCTAAAACTGGCTGCCTTCCTTCATGTGGAGCATTAGTGTTTGGACTGTAAGCTAATAGCTGACTGGTGTCTCTAAGGCAACTGATCTTTTCCTTATACGAGTCTAGATCTGCAAAGAAATTCCCAGATATGTGATTTGGTCCCATCTGTTGAACAAAATGGAAAAAAAGTACTCCTTCAAAACGTGTAAAGGTTTATTTAATTAAAGAAAGCATTTAAATGCATGGACACGCACACATTCCCTTTTAAACTATTAGACAAGTAACATTGTTAATCATGTCATACACATAAAAATTGTTCATAAGAGGAGATTATGTTAATTATTAATCATTTTCTATTGATTGCTAGATTTGGACGGTGTGCCTTCTCCCATCTGATTAAACCCTGTAGCACTGCAATATTCTGCTGTCTACAAGACAAATGTTTTTGAGCTAGAAGTGAATGCACAATACTGTTTACTCCAAAACTGAATGTCACAATATGCTGTCTCTCTAGAAAATATAACGTATAATAAAAATATATATATAAATGTATAGGGCCAGGCGTATCAGGGAAAACTGGAGCAATTCTAGAGCAATGCAACAGCAGCACAAGGACAAGTAAAACTTCCCATCGGAATGAGACTTAATTACTTGAAAGCTAGAAAGATACTTGTTGGGCAAAATGTCAGGGCACCAAATAGCATTCAACCGGTTAATACACCTTTTTTAGGAATTACTATTTCTTCCTTACGACACAGCTGGTTTGTTCAGTAATTTCTATAGTTTACATTGGCCCTATTTTTTCCTATGTGCCTTTATAATGAACACAAACAGCTGTCTGCGTGGCCGGTCACCGAAGTTAGTGTCATTTAGTGCAGGTCCAGCGGAGAAGTTCCACTGTCTCTCTTTCTGGATAGTAGAAATGTGCTCTCCTGTTCAGTAACCCAGTAAATGACAGTTATTACATGTAAGAAGTTCCACTGTCTTATTTTCTGGATAGTAGAAATGTTCTCCTGTTCAATAACACAGTAAAGTTCCACTGTCTCTTTCTGGATAGTAGAAATGTGTTATACGGTACGGTAACATAGTAAATGACAGTTATTACAGGGGAGAAGTTCCAGTCTCTTTCTATATAGTAGAAATGTGTTATGTTCGGTAACACAGTAAATGACAGTTATTACAGGTGAGAAGTTGCACTCTTTCTGGATAGTTGAAATGTGTTCTGTTCAGTAATACATTAAATGACAGTTATTACAGGGGAGAAGTTCCGCTGTCTCTTTTCTGGATAGTAGAAAAATGTTCTGTTCGGTAACACAGTAAATGACAGTTATTACAGGTGAGAAGTTGCACTGCCTCTCTTTCTGGATAGTAGAAATGTGTTCTCCTATTCAGAAACACAGTAAATGACAGTTATTACAGGGGAGAAGTTCCACACTCTATCTTTCTGGATAGTACATGTAATAGGCTGGGCCTGTATTTGTGGGAATGGCTTGTAACTAGTGTTGAGCGAGCGTGCTCGGCCGATGCTCGGATCGGCTCGAGCATCGCTCTGCTCGGCACATGGCGGTACTCGTCGAGTACCGCCATGTGCTCTCCCGCCATGTTCGGGTGGCGGGGATCTGTGCCGGAAGAGGCACAGATCTGAAGACGCTCCGCTGGACCACCAGGGACTGGAGGTACGGGGGCATTGCGGAGATGAAGGGGGCATTGCGGAGATGAAGGGGGACATTGTGGAAGAGGGGCATAGCGGAGATGAAGGGGGACATTGTGGAAGAGGGGCATAGCGGAGATGAAGGGGGCATAGCGGAGATGAAGGGGGACATTGCGGAGATGAAGGGGGCATTCGGAGATGAAGGGGGGCATTGACCAGGCACCCTCCCCTCATCAGAGCAGGGGGTGCCTGGTGTAATGCTCGTGTCGCCCCATTCATTTCAATGGGGCTCGGGTGCTCGGCCGAGCACTCGAGCCTCAGGGGGTGCTCGGTCAGAGCACCCGAGCACCCGAGCATCGGGGTGCTCGCTCAACACTACTTGTAACACTAAAATACCGGCTCAATCCTTTCCATCAGGGCTCGACTTCGATTGAGCTAGACTACGTTTGATCGGTATTTAGTCTGAATAGTGTCTTCAAGCACCATACAACTTAGGAAGTTATTCCGATAATCGTATCATCAAGTACCTTCAAGTACAGTAAGAATTTTAACCTGACCATAGCCCATTATTCTACTTTACCTCCCATCACAAGTCTTCCCACTCGTTAGTTACCGTTTAACCCATAGACGCTAATTACACCACGAGCTATACTTTATCCTTGGATGCAAATACACAGCCACCAGTGTTTAATCAAACGCCTCTTGTTCATTCACTCACAGTCAAATCCACTTCCTATTACAGGTTAATTACGTAAGATTTGTTCTCATGTTACATAGAAGAGCGGCTTATAGTCTCATAATATCCATATGGCCCAAACCATCCTCGATCATAGCTCCCAAAGGGCAATTACAGCAGCGAATCACGCTGTATACGCCTGCATGTCAGTTACAGCAGGAGTTTTTAAATACAAACAACCACTATTATGATTCGATCCACAGATCATAAACTGATGATTTTATAACATTGACATCAAAAGTGGAAATAAAACATGTCACTCAATACTTGCACCACCTACGTAACCTTATGCAACCTCTTTCACAGCATTCAGAAGTGGCTGAAATTAATATTTTCCCAGGCACGAATGTAATCCTATATACATCCTGTCAGACCGGTAGAACTACGGCCTATACGGGTTTCATACGGCCACTAAACCCCCAACCAGACTCTTTCGCATGTCATATATTGTAGACAATCATTTTGCATTATACACATATATTGCACATAACTCTAACCACCATATCAACACTATGTACTATTCAAATAACTTACATAACGTACCATAAACCACTGTGTCGTAGTACCATGAGGTATCATAGGAACTTCATTTATAGGCAGACCCGTTTATCATCAGATCATGAACAAGAAGTTCACCCGTTCCTCCTGCATACAGCTGTTCACAAAGAAATAGTGCATTGTTTCACACTCCCACCACAAATAAATGAAAAAAATCAAGATTTCTGTCATTTTCTTATGTTCATTATCGTCCCATTTTTGATTTATGGCCTAACTTCTTAAACGACACTCCATCATACACATGAGTTTTAATTCAAACCACGCAATTAACAGTCATACAACATTATCCCATACGTTTACATTTACTAATGTTTTCCACTTATTTCACCCCCTCCACCTCGGAATGTAGCTTTAAAAGGCTCTCATACTCCAAACAACTTCCTCAAAAAGAGAACTATCAATTTAAAGGTTTTCTCCTCTAATTCTATGTCACGTACCCGGTAAGTATATATTTCTCCGTTTTTTCCTACTCTTTCCCCTACCATAACCATTTATTGCTTCACTCCTACTACCGAACACATTCACTGTATGTTTTTTGTTTTTCCCCATCACCTCTTACAAACCTAGCTATGCTTAAAAAAAATAATAATAAAAAAAAAGATATATATATAAAATATAAATCCAGTTTTGCGGGGTGATATTAGTGAGGAAACTGACCAAATTGTTGAGTCCTTGTGGGTAGAAATTGAGACTAAATGTGGTATAAAATGTAAAAAAAAAAGTGTTGATGGGTATATGCCACAAACCACCAAATATTGATAACAATGTTGAGGCCCAACTGCTATTACAAATGAGGAAAGCTGCCCAGTTTGGGCATACTATAATTATGGGAGATTAATTATCCAGATATCAACTGGAAAAATGAGACCTGTCAGAGTGCTAAGGGAAGCAGGTTTTTGAGCATACTTCGAGAAAACTACATGTCACTATAACGGGATCCCAAGGCACTGGGAAGTCCTGGGCCATCGTATCCGAATTCTCTCTCCAGAGGTCAACTGGAAACAGTCAAATTGGCCGGTCAACCAGGGAAACAGATGCATTGACTAACTCCGCGGCAGTCGCTTCCTAGTTTAGACACCAAGTCGATAGACAAGTTGTCAAATCTCTGAAGCCAAGTCGAGCAGCGCTGGACGAAGCTCGAGAAGCAAGTGGGTCGAAGTCGTAAACAGCTGGAACAAACAGTGAATTGGTCTGTACGCCTTTAAGAGGATTACACACATTTCTAGCAGATGTGGACATAACATGGTTATTTATTTAAAAAATGTTTTACCAGGAAGAATACATTGAGATTTCTCTCGTTTTCAAGTATGTCCTGGAGAGTTTTCAGTAAAGGGTTACATATTTACACCAATTGTGAGACATTATATACAAACATACATAAATATACATACTTATTAAATAATGGGATTATTTACAGTTATATTGTGTATTAATTGATTAAGTTGGAAGGTGTTCTGGAAAACAGACAAAATAGTTTTGGAGTCAGGAAAGTTTATGTAGTTGTCATTTTCTGGGATATAATGTGGCAGAGGTTGAACTTCTTTCTCCCCATGTAATAATACTGTATAGCCCACAGAACGGATACAATTCTAATGTTAGTTTAAGAAGCTGTCCGACTCCTCAATAGAGGAGGGAAGAGGGGCAATGGTGGGGCTTTAACTAAGGAAATCAGGCTACACGGCATTGCTAGTGAATATCACGTTATGTTTTTATCATATGTATCACATTATGAAGACAGCTCTCTAAATGTGATTTCATTTTGGAACCATTGCACTGAGCATGAAATTTCATCTCCATATTTATTTGCAGTCTGTGATTGCGGCAGGGTTGGACGGCTATTAAATAAGCATTAATGAAATGCATGCTAATGAGGTGAGGAGGCATGAATGAATTAACATTGTATTCTATTTGCAAAGATAATACCTAGGAGCTTATTAAAATGCAGCCCATTGATGTACTTAGGAGTATTTTAGGCTCCAGCTGTTAACTCGGAAGCATTGTGCAATTCATTTTATTCTTTATAAGCCATGCGTATATATTCATTGTACTTTAAAAATGTCCTATTTATAAAGTGTGCAGTGATACCCCTTTGAGAGGTAAGAGGGTGCCCAGTGCATTGCTTTGCACTGCTCTGGCACTCAGAGTTAACGGTGTAATAATCCAGACCCCATGTAGTTCGTACATTCTGTATTCCAGGTTTATCTGGACTCTAATCAGCAATATATGCAAATGATCCTCTTGACAGACAACGGATTAGGCTGATGGACATTTCGGTAAATATCCAAGGGGTTTTTGATTAGGTAAATTTCCCTCTGCTGTAAAACTGCTTAAAGGGCAAGTATTACATTTTTCTAAGTGTGAGCCTATGGGAACTGGAGCAATTCTACTGAACCATTGGGAAAAATACACATTTCCCATTATTGTAATTGAGTTTTTAACTCATTGAATGTAGGGTGACCACATTTCCCTTCTGCCATTCCGGGACGTGGTCACCCTAGAACTTGCCCCTTCATGCCTTACCTTGAGTCCCTGGTGGTCTAGCGGCGTGGAAAGTGCTCTGTGCCTCCTCCGGCACAGAGCTGAAGCTCCCGCGCGCTGTGCTCAGTAATGCAGAGCGCTGGGAGATGATGTCATCTCCCAGTGCTCTGTATTACTAGAGCGCTTGCCTCCAGGAGATCAGGTAAGCTGCATTGCCGCCCTGGATGTCAGCCTGCAAGCGGCGTCCATGATGTGACACACCGCTTGCAGGCTGACATCCAGGGCGGCTTGGCTTCATTCCGGGACACTTCATTGTCCCGGTTGAAGATGACCCGGGACGTGGGACATAGCCCTGAAATAAGGGACAGTCCCGGACGTTCCGGGACCCGTGGTCACCCTAATTGAATGTTAGAGAGGTCTCCAAAACGCATGCGTCTGGGAAGTTTGTAGCTGAAACGAGTGGCGTTTCTTACCTACAATGAATCCAGCCGTAGATCAGATTATTAGTACTGTGCCACCCTAGAGGGGCTTCTATCAGCTATCATGAGAGCCAGAAAGCTGCCCATTTGCCTGGCAAAAAGGTGCTTCACAAGGGACTTGGCAGTGTTGATCAGACTTCTAATTTTTAGGGATTAAAAAACTCCATCCAAAGGAATACTATTGAGTAAACACAACTTTGGTGACTTTGAAAGAAATTTCAAAATCATGTATATGTTGTATTAGCCACTTTGTATTTTGAAAACTATCATTTGTGTTATTTAGATGTACTGATGATGGCAATTAAGGCCACGCAGACACTGTGTCTCAACCCTACATTAGTTCTTCCAAATACTGACATTTTCAGTGCTGGGAGATGTGAGTAATGCATAACAGTGAGTGAGTGGGGGGAGGTAATGAAGGGATAAGACAGGAAGTCAGTGCTAGGGGAGGTGGGTAATGTATTACTGATCAGTGTCAGTGAGTGGGGAGGTAATGTAGAGATAAGACAGGAAGTCAGTGCTAAGGGAGGTGGGTAATGCATTGCTGATCAGTGTCAGTGAGTGGGGAGGTAATGTAGGGATAAGACAGGAAGTCAGTGCTAGGGGAGGTGGGTAATGCATTACTGATCAGTGTCAGTGAGTGGGGAGGTAATGTAGGGATAAGACAGGAAGTCAGTGCTAGGGGAGGTGGGTAATGCATTACTGATCAGTGTCAGTCAGTGGGGGAGGTAATGTAGGGATAAGACAGGAAGTCAGTGCTAGGGGAGGTGGGTAATGCATTACTGATCAGTGTCAGTGAGTGGGGGAGGTAATGTAGGGATAAGACAGGAAGTCGGTGCTAGGGGAGGTGGGTAATGCATTGCTGAGCAGTGTCAGTGAGTGGGGAGGTAATGTAGGATAAGACAGGAAGTCAGTGCTAGGGGAGGTGGGTAATACATTACTGAGCAGTGTCAGTGAGTGGGGGAGGTAATGTAGGGATAATACAGGAAGTCAGTGCTAGTGGAGGAGGGTAATGTATTGCTGAGCAGTGTCAGTGAGTGGGGAGGTAAAGTAGGGATAAGACAGGAAGTCAGTGCTATGGGAGGTGGACAGCGCATTACTGAGCATTGTCAGCATTCTCTGACTTAAATAGGAATTTTAACCTCTTGAATGCAAAGCAATGAGTTGGAGACTCCTCTGGAATTCAAGAGGTTAAAAGATTAGTTTAATCCAATAATATGTTTGGGTCATTCCCCCTGTTGGTGCAGTTGGAATGTTGTCTAATTGAGGCTCTTTTTCTTTCTAGATAGTGCCTGGTAAATCGAGGGTATCTAGCCTTCAGAAGAACTGTGCAGAAGGTGAGAAGTAGAATTCTGTGATAAATGCTGTGCGGTGAAGGATATGACACATTCCGAGGCCAGTGCGAGTTGCTGGTGGCTATGTGATCACACTCGTTTCATGGCCAGTTCTCAAGCTGCTGTGCAAAATGATCGTGAGACCAATTCACACATCAGTACTAAATGAAGATCTTCATTTTCTTGTTAATTAACTTTTTAAAACTCTAATGAAATGACAAACTAAAAATGTTAAGAATATGCCTCCCTGTTTGATTAAAATTCCCTAGACTTTTATTAGATTTAAAAAAAGTGTTTTGGGGTTGTAGAACCAGACGCAGTTCTGTGAGTTCAGTATTTGTAGGAAACGGGCTGATTCACAGGGGCTGCACATTCTGCAGAATTGGTGTTTATGTAAATTAGTAAACGTTTCATTAAGTGACGCTGATGTACAAAACCAAATCAATTCCAGAGGAAAGGAACCGCACCATAGGGGGAAACTGAAAGTCCCTAAGTCTTCATTGGTATGGATAGGACTTTCTACCCAGTGAATATGTTGGAGACATTGCTAGAACTCAAGGGGTTAAGAGTTCAAATTTAATTCCATGTTAATGTGTATTTCTTGCTTGGGGTGCAGCTGCTTTGCACCAGAATTGCTCCAGTTCTTACTAGCACATCAGTCCTTCTGTTTTACCCATTATCTCTAGAAAATTGGTCACAGGATAATAAAAACATATATTTCCTATGATTTCCTGTGGATGTGAGCTTATCAGAAGTCTGTCAGGGAATGTGTGATACAATAACAGCCAGACAACAGCACCGAGAGGAAAGGGGCATAGGGACGAGACAGGAGACCAACACAGGGTCCCATAAAAATGATTTACAGTATCTCTCACACTTTTCATTATATAACACATTAAAACAAGTATTGTATTTCAACAGATACCTTGTGTGTGTGTGCATGTGTACATGTGCATGTGTGCACGTGTCATGTGTGTGTGTACGTGTGTGTGTATGTGCGCATTTGTATATTTCTTAAGGATAGATTTTTCAGAAGCAGGAATTCTTTACAGTCAGATAGCTGATTGTCTAGACTGCTTTCAATATGAATACATCAGCCCAAAATTTTCTTATTTCACTTATATTAAGAATTGCATGTTGTAAATTCTTCAGATATAAAGAATGTTTTAAGTTGTAACCAAGTAAAATTGCAGAAACAAAGAGCAGCTTTCTACATGTGTGCCTGTGAGTGTGCCTGTGAGTGAGCCTGTCAGTGAGCCTGTGAGTGTGCCTGTGTTATTAGGATAATGTCCCAGCGTGGACTGATACTCCCGTGGCCAAGACAGGAGATAAACCTGCAAAAAAATGGAGTTTTATTCTACATTCTTAGAGCACAGAATTTTGGAGAGTGAAATGTAATCCCCCAAATAAACATATAAACAACTGATTGCAACTTCGTGCAAAGAATAGTTTTACATGTAACATAGTTGATGAGGCTGAAAAAAGGCGTGTGTCCATCAAGTCCAGCCCATGCCAAACACACCCCTGTTGATCCAGAGGAAGGCAAAAAAAAGCCCTCTGGAGCCATTTCCAATCTAGTCCCAAATGTGTGTGTGGGGGGGAATTATTCCTTCCTGACTCCATTTGGTAGTCAAAATAGTTCCCCGGATCAATATCCTATCAGCTTTCGTAGCCATCTGTCATCATTCTCAGTATTGTTCTGTGCTAGATAGGTATCCATTGCTTGTTTGAATTCAGTTGCATTATCTGATGTAAAATCGTAACTAGAGCCTAAACATCCCACAGATTGCGTACAAACGCACTGAAAAGATTTATAAGAGATGCAGTTTTTAGGGAATCTTCTCACAAACAAAATCAGATTCGGTTCCTCTCACCCCTTCCTTGGCTGGTTGCTCTCTCACCCCTTCCTTGGCTGGTTCCTCTCTCACCCCTTCCTTGGCTGGTTGCTCTCTCACCCCTTCCTTGGCTGGTTCCTCTCTCACCCCTTCCTTGGCTGGTTGCTCTCTCACCCCTTCCTTGGCTGGTTGCGCTCTCACCCCTTCCTTGGCTGGTTGCTCTCTCACCCCTTCCTTGGCTGGTTGCTCTCTCACCCCTTCCTTGGCTGGTTGCTCTCTCACCCCTTCCTTGGCTGGTTCCTCTCTCACCCCTTCCTTGGCTGGTTCCTCTCTCACCCCTTCCTTGGCTGGTTGCTTTCTCACCCCCTCTTTGGTTGGTTCCTTGGGAGGCTTCTCCAGTATATCACTTGTCGATACAATCGAAATGTTCTAGCATACAAAGGGTGAGATACATAAGAATAAGAGAAATAAAATTCAGGTAAATTGAAGTGTGTATGAACCTGAGTTTTTTTTTTCCTTAAGTGATTGAGATGATTTTCTGCTGTTATTGTATTAGAATCTTTGAGAATTGCCAATCCACAGGCCATTAGATAATGTTGCCTTAACATTTGTATCAATTCCTTTGGGTGTATGTGTGGGCTGCTCCATTAAAATAAAAATATGTAAGTTGGAAAAAAAGGCAATTATGGAACTGAAAATGTTTGACTTATAAATGTGCACTCCACTGTGTGTTCCAGGAACTTATTAGCGTCCTTTCTTTCACAAATGAATGCATTTATTATTTCCAACTGTTCCATCTTTAACTGTGTAGAGATATGGGGAAGAGGTGCTCACAAAGGACTTGTGAATCTGGTCTTGATGTTAAATTCACAAGTGGCTATAAGGCTTATAGAGAGAGCAATGTAAATCTAGCATACTTCATGCATTGCTACGGTCATCCATTGTAGATTACATAAGGACTGATGAAGGTTCAGCAGAGTAAACCAGATATCCGAGAAAGTGTGTTGGATGTTATATCGTGTCACTTGAGGGTTGTATTTACTTGTGTATTATATATAAGGTCTAGATACACCTCCTGTGTGGCACTATCATGTGTCGAATCTTATTAGAATATATCTACAGTTCCATCATTATTTATATTCCGTCATACTTCATCATAGAATCTCAAAAGTTTTGTTTGTTAAGCTCTATTCATCATAAAACTATGTTGATTGTCACTGACAGTTGTGTTGTTTCCCCAATATATTCCTCAATAAAATCCTTTATTATCACATTCAGTAATTTCCCTACTACTGATGTCAAAATAACAGTTCTACAATTCCCAGCATCCATTTTAGGCCCCTTACTAAATAAGGGCACCACCTTTTTAAAGCACTTAGAACCAGATATTCATAAACCCACATAAGGATATGGTCCAAGTGTTATGAGATTAATATATTTTGGACACTATTTATATAATAATTATATTTTATATAGATTACACTGATGCAAATTTTACATTGTATAGTTACCTAGTTACTAAAATTGCCTTCAACCTTGGATTCAGTGTATTCTGTTGCTGTCTAAGCCCAAGTTCCTGGGACAAAAATATATTTGATAGAAATGTTTATATCCACGTTCTAACAGGGTATTAAATAACCAATTATACAATTACCAGTCCCATAAGGTAACATAGATCACATTTGTGAAGGTCTTATAAGTAAATAAATCATCTTGGGGTTTGCTTAAATGAGACTGAACGGCAGTGTGACCCAGTCAGGAAGGTTTGTTCAGTTAATAGAAGTGAAAGATCAGAAGAAACAGATACATTTCCAGAATAAAAATATGTACATTTAGCTATTTACAGAGAATGCACTTTAGATAGAAATATAATCAGTTTGTCTCCCATTGTGTCACTTTTTATCCCTTTAGACTTTCCAACCATATCATCGTCTAGCGCAGTGGTTCTTAAAGGAATAGTAATGTTTAACAATAAAAGCAGCTCCAATTAATCTTCATAGTATTTAGGCCATGGAGAGTGTTATATCAATACTATCAGAGTTGTAGTACAAGAGTAACTGAATGATATAGTATCCCCCTCCCGCCCCTTTTACCTAGTGTAACACTGCTCACCTCAGAGCAGCAAGACTGTCCGGATGGATCACAGAGAGGACAGTCTTCAGAGAGCATAAGGAAAAACCTGAAAAACTTGTCAAGGGGGGCAGGGTTTTCCTTATAATCACAGTAAGAAGATTGTCCCTTGCTGTGACCTGTCCAGTCAAGAGACCAGATTACACATCGGAGGGGAGGTGACTTACACTAGGTAAAAGGGGCGGGAGGGGGATACTTTATCATTCAATTACTCTTGTACTACAACTCTGACCGTATTGATATAACACTCTCCATGGTCCAAATACTATGAAGGTTAATTGGAGCTGCTTTTATTGTGACACATTACTATCCCTTTAATCTCTTCTTTCTTATGATACCCCTAACACACAATCTGGAACTTTGGGTCCACCCCTAACATAACGAATGTAATTTATGAGGGGCATAATGAAGGGTACAAAAGATATACAGTTATGATTAGGTATTAAAACCATAATAACAAAACATTCTGCATAACAATTTCCATAAATCTATATTTAAAAGTCAATATTCACATTTTTGTCAAAGTTTCTTTGAAAGCATGGGGCACCCTATGTTGATGCCACGTCACTCGGGTTGCGAATTGCTGCTCTAGCCCTTTGAGTGCCAGAGGGGTACGCAACGCATTGCAAAGCACTCAAAGGGCTGGAGGGCATATTGCACATCAATAGACAAAATGAATAGCATTGTCAGCAAGGTGCGATTCCTTAGTACCAACTAGATATCAAAGTCCGTCCACGGGTAAATCTGCAATATTAGTGTTGTCCCATCAACTTTTTTTTTTTTTTTTTTTTGTAAATAAAATTATAAAAAATTACAACAAAAATGATTTTGTTGTAATTCCAGGTAATAAACTAAGAGTATATATATACATGGAGGCTGGATGTCCACACCTTTTTCCCCCACATATTCACACAAGAATAAACTGGACAACTGGAGAATGGAGGTAAGGCCGCCGCATTTATCAAATAATTTGCATGTTCATTTAACATGAAAAATTAACAGCAATACCAGTTTGATAATTAAACCACAACACCAAGATCTAGCTCCATCCAACCAACCAGAATCCATCCCAAATATCAACTCCTTCATTAACATGTTTATCAACAACCCTCAATGCCACGCCAAATAAATTATTCATCACTAATAAGCAGAATATCACTTAATTTATCCTATTATATACCCATAAATGTATATATATAATTTTTTGGGGGGTCGGGGTGGGAGCAGGTAGCTGGAACATTCACAGTGCTCAGTTTCCACAAGGTGAGGGTCCCGGGTGGGGGGCATACAGGATTATTTATACCCTATTTGCCCACACAACATGGCTACCTGGTGCAGGGTAACTCGCCTTCCAGCCAATACCCGTTCAGGTCAGGACAATCACCCATTCTAGATTTTTCTAACTATACCTCCACTATTAGTAACTCAACTACTAGGTGCTTAAACCCTTATCTTATCCTATGACTAAAGTTTATTTAATTACCATTACTATGAACTTGGGGTCCCCGTCCATCCATCTCCATGTGTCCCTTCATAAATATTCTGGTCCCTTTCAGTTTTAAATATTAGAGCAGTGAAGTCTAACCTTAGGACTCTTTCACATAAATAAGAATGGGAAGGAGCAAGTTAGTGCAAAATACCATTGAAGTGTAGCATAAATTTAATATAAACACTTGTGAATACATGAAACCATGAAGATATAATAAAATAAAAATATAGCAGAAGACCTGAATATAAGATTCAATAAGTCATTAAAATCAAATACTAAAGAGATGACATATTGGCAATATATATATTAAGTTTGTATTTGGAATTTATGGAGAGTAATTCATGTATTAGGGCATATATGGAGTGTTACCTAGGTGTGGGTGAAAGGTCCCGCTGTGAAAAAATCTGCTTTAAAAACAGTGTTTAAAGGGATAGTAATGTTTCATAATAAAAGCAGCTCTAATATAGTATTTGGACTTTGGAGAGTGTTATATCAATACTGTCAGAGTTGTAGTACAAGAGTAATTCAATGATAAAGTATCCCCCTCCCGCCCCTTTTACTGATGTAACACTGCTCAGCCAGATCAGAAGGGAGGTGCCCAGGTAGACTGCAGAGAGGGACAATCTTCAATTAAGATAAGGGAAAAAGCTGAAAAACTTGTCAAGGGGGGAAGGGCTTTCATTGTTCTCATAGGAAGAAGATTGTCCCCTGCTGTTATCTGTCTGGTCTATGGACTGGATTCCACATCTGAGAAGAGATGGCTTACACTAGATAAAAGGGACGGGAGGGGAAACTTTGCTTGTGAATATCTCATAAACCATAAAGGTTTGAGAGATAAGACTTATATCGTTCTTCGTGTTTTTTTAATGCCTGCAAAATAAAATAAAGATAAAACGAAGTATTACTGTCCCTTTAAAATCTTTGCATTCATCGCCCTTTGGCAAAAATTCTTCCCCATTTTCTCAGTGGCTAGAAGGTTTCTGCCCATTGATTTACATGTTTTTCGCCTTTTAGCTATAAAAACGTGACGTGTTCCAGGGAGTGGAACACAATAGAAGCAGCTACAGCCGAGGTAGACATGCTGTTCTGCTGAAATCTTTTAGCAAAAGTGAGGAAGGAGAGGCTCATAGTGACTGCTATCACTATGAGAAAGTTTAAAAGTGAGCACTACAGAAGCAATGCTGTCCAGCACTCCTAAATCACCCCTAGAGATCACGGGGAAATTAATGTCAAGGGATGAAGAAAAGGGTAGTAGTGAGAGCCGGACGGGTCAGCTGCCTGTGCCTCCTGCCAGATGTGCTGCCCCTGTTGTTAAATATGCTGTGCCTGCTGCCAGTACTTCCCAGATGTGCTGCCCCTGCTGCCACCGGTGTTGTGCCTGCTGTCAGATGTGCCTCCCCTGCTACCAGCAGTGTTGTGCCTGCTGTCAGACATGCTGCCCTTGCTGCCACTGATGCCAGTGCTAAATCTGCTGTCCGTCTTGTAATAATACTCAGGAGGGGAAGCAATTGAGACCATCCAGACTAGTGGTCAAGGTAGCCCACACCATTCCCTTGACCCTGGGAGTCCCCTTCCTCCCACGGCTTTGTCCATATGGAACATGATCCTGAAGAAAGCAGAATTGTTACCACCATGATAATACCATAATAATAATACCACCACCAACAGGAGCACAGATCAGTTGGCTGTGTCTGCTGCTAGTGCTGCCAGTCTGCCTTCTTCAGGTCAAAAAGAAATGGCAAGTGCGACATTAGGGGACCCTCTGTCACATTTCTCATCACCTCCTCCAATCAGCAGTGAGATGTCTGTAATAGAGTAGCAGCAGCAGCAGCAGCAGCAGCACATAGGTACTAGTGGTGGTGATGATGATAGCGGAGAAGCTGGGGTGAAAGAGACATTGATGGCCGTTTTAGAAGAAACTGAGAAGGAATGGGAGACAGGTATGAGGATGGGCATCACCACCAGCAGTGAGCTTTTGGAATTTGCAACTGCTCTAATTCCTTCTGCTGCTGAGTTGCAAGGGCAGCAGGATGCTGAGGAGCAGGTTAGTGTGCCACAGACCACCATGGACACAGTGGGAATGGGGTCAGCAAGTGATCTGGGCCTAGGAAAGGTTCCATTTACCAGCAGCAGCAATACTCATGGTCCAAGTTGCAGTTCTTGTTTTCAGGTAGTAGCAGCAACAGCATAAACATCATCCTCTGCCCCATACAGTGAAGGAGAAGAAGAAAGAGGCCATTCTTCTCCACCCGTTCCCTACTACCTGAAGTCATGGATGTGGGACTATTTTTCTCTTGGGGCAAGCACAGTGCAGTCATCACCAACTGTACTGTGCACAATTTGCGACAAGTCAGTCAGAAGGGGAAAGGAGGGAACACACCTTGGCACACATGACAACACACATGAAACATAGACACCATGACATTTATGTTGCTGTACCCCCTGACTCTCCAGAAAGGCAACAAGAGGCAAGGGTAGAGATCAAAGAGGAGGAAGAACAGAGAAACCCAGACAGAGACTGGAAGTCCGATGACTAGTGAAACAACCAGCTCACCATCACCTTCTTCCTCTAGGGTACCTACATCTTCTGCCAATCCACATCGCTCATCATTACCTCCCCCGCCAAATGATATCCACTCTGTAGATGTTAGGATGTGGCAGTTCATGTCCACCCATTGCACACTGTGTGGTGCATTGACCACACATGCCAGTGTGGTACAGGAGAAATCGCAAGCAGGCCATCAAGCAGCATCTGAGGAGATTCCATCCCACAGAATATGCTAAGATGATGGCACGCAGGGTTCATCACTACTATTAAACTGTCAGCAAGTTGTCATGTGTCCTTAGCGGGGTCTGGACAAGGGGTACAGTGACAGTACTTGGTTTCGGGTGTCATGCTGTTTGGATACAGTTGTGCCCCCGGGTGTTATTTACCACACACACACACACACACTGTGCACATTGCAGTTGCTGATGGAAGCCACAGTCTCTGCTCTCAAGGGAAAAATGTATATTCTAATAAGAATACACCCGTGATTTTGGAGGAGGGGCTGGTGGATAAGAATTATTGGCCAACTTCTTCTTTTCTCCACACAGGCTGGGGACTACTTATTGTGCTGTTACTGCCTCAGTAGATAGTTGTGGCAAGTGGAACCTTCATCATCCATCTTCCATGTTACTGCTATTGTTGATCCCATTCCCTTTCAGCTGCCTAATCATCCTGCTGCTTAAACAACTCAGCAGCAGCAGTAAGAACAGCAGTTACAAAGTCTGCAATTATGGACTCAGGACTACATTTGACAATGGCCAGTGGCCAATACAACATGACCTGCTGTCACTAGACCAGTATGGCTTTTTTCCCTCAGTGCTTGTGCTTTAAAAAATAAATTAAAAAATAATTAAAAGAAATATAGTTATACAAAAAAATTAAACCATTTTTGGGGGTTTGTTTCTAACAAGCCTAAATCCTACAAATCAATGTTTCCTTAAGGCTGTGCCAAACAAGCTTAAGTCCTACAAATCAATGTTTCTTCAGGACTTGTGCCTCTAATTAATCTAAATTCTACAAATCAATGTTTCCTCAGGGCATGGGCCTCTAACAACAAATCTATTAAATCATCCTCTACAAAATACTCTGCCAAGTATAAGTCCACCCCAATGGCAGCTTATATCAGGGGGTTCCTGTCTATCTCTTTTCGTACAAATTTCTTTTATATTTTTTTTTATAACTGTCCCCCAATACCAGTCAAGAAACTCCCCAAAACAAATTCCCTGTTGAACGGATTCATTCCTCAGACTCCACCCGCCAGCACACCTTCCTCAGAATCCTTTTATACCATGTCTTATTGTTTGGTTTTTTTCAATTGTAATTAGTGTTTTTTTTTATTAACTGCCCCAATCCCAGTAATCAATCCCCCCCCAAAAAAAAAACAAGAACATTCCCTGTTTAACTGATCCTTTCTCCACACCCCACCAACGCAGGCACCCTCATGCCCCTTTTATACTATGGGAAATAAAATAATATCTGTTGTGTGTTGTGTGTAAATTCAATGTTCCCATTAAATTCAATGGAATGAGCTAGGCGAAAAAAAAAGTGGAAAAACTGAACTTTTCAAAGGGAAATTATTCACCAAGCTGTAAGTGCCATTTTTTGCCGATTTCAGTTTGAGATGTAAATTTTCGCCTATCCCTAGTGTTACACAAATATTGAATGTGTATTTATGTAATCCGGTGATATTAAGGAGGGGCTATGGACAGAACAGATGAACTGTGGGTGTAGAAGTAAATGTAAAATGTCCCCTTATTATCAAATAGCAGTAACAGATGCTATAGAATAATTCTGGCTTCTGCATTGAGTAGGTGTCCATTTACTTGGAATCAATGAAGTGTCTTAGCATGTCACACAGTTACATGTCCTCCCTCTTGACTCCACTGAGGTCACTGGTATCTCCATCTGGGGTCTCCAAATTGGTGTCCTCTTGCACCAGGCTGCAGCTGACTTCAACGCGTTTCAGCACTTCAAATGCGCCTCTCTTTGGTAGTACCATAAAGCCCAGTCTCCTCTCCCTTACTTATTCTCTTATGGTGTAACGTTTGCCTCACTATTTCAGAACAGCACCCATGTGGGTCTGGCATTGTATGGCACCCATATGCATTAGTCATTCATTGGAGGTTGAGAGTGCCACCACAACCCCAAAAACGTTTGTGTGAAAGGTCTGTTGGAGGACACATAGTTGTATGCTAAGACTTCCTGTGAACGCAGTAAAGCTGCAGTAAGCTGGACTTTTGTGCTTCAAACCAGGAAAGAGTCACCCTTGCAAATGGCACCATATTGTTCCTTTCACAGCAGGTGACATTACCAACGCAACATTGTGAAAGGGACCTTAAGCTTGTTCTGTTGTCTATTAAAAAGCCAGCGGTCATTTATACATGGCTTAAACTAGCTCTTCTGACTTTCTGCGTCCATTGAGTGGCACAATGGAAAGAGATAACAGTAAACACAATCCTAATTTTCTTACATATTTAAATTCTCTTAAAATAACACTATGAATATATAGGTATCTAACAACTTATTTCAACTAAAATACAGATCATCAAAAGGAAAAGACTAAAACTAATGTATAAAAATGTATTATGTAAACTGCACATTACACATATTAGATTTGGTCTTCATACACAGAAATAGCAGAGATTCTGGGGCCAAACAACTGCACTATAGGATACGAGAGAATTTCACTAATTCCTATTGACTTAAATGGTTCTTTAAACCCCTTGAAATTTAGAGAGATCTCCAACCTATCTGCTCCCTGTGGTGCTGATGGTGTGCTCCAAAATGATCCCACTTTGTTTTGCCCTTAAGACCGTAAAAGTTTTATTTAAAAAAGTTACCTAAATAAAGTAGCATCCTTTAGTCTTGAATCACAGTCTTCTCTGGGAAACGTTAGTGAAATGTTTTCTTCTTTCCCTTGAGGGTTTGTTAGAGAAGAGAATCAGCCCATTGACGACGGTTATACTTTCTAAATGACATGCAGAGCACTTTTCTACTGCCACGGAGACAGGAATGCAAAACTTCTAGATTTAAATATCGACATAAATGTGTTTGTGAGATGAAAATGGATTATTGTTTTATTCATGTAACACATTAATTCTGACTCCAGCTGTGCCTTGTTTCTAACCTAAATCAGCTCTTTCTCCATGATGATCACTTGATTTATAGAGGTGATTTCTCAGTATCTTTACTCTGCTAACGCTCACCTTTGTAAATGTGCAACTGTACACATTAACCCTTTGAATGCAAGACAGGTGCCCAAAGTATTGTGCAGCAATATGTTTGGCACTCAAGTGGTTAAACATTGATATTCTCTCTTTTCTAAGAACCTTAAGAAAATGTAACTCATGGTAAGCATCCATATAATTTGACATGGGAAGTAATTCCATGTGTTACACACAGGGTGCCAAACATCTCAAATAGACTAGAAATGAAAAATGAAAGACAGATAATCTTATATAATGCAACGGAGCATAGTCCATTACTGGAGCCCTTACCTGGGCCTGGAACTGTTATCCCAAGAACCCCAGAGACTGTGGACATTTCTGGGCCCAAAGAGACTGACAACCATGGACTGCTGGCTTGATTCCAAGTAAATGGACGGTAAGGGGTAATTATTTGAGTTTGGGCAAAGTTACCTCCAATGTGTATTCTAACCACTCAAGCCAGTGTATTGTGAACTGTATTAAGACCTCTGCAGTGTGTTAATTCATTCAAGCCCCTCAAGTCGCTGTGTCCATTGCCTGAGTTCAGCAACCCTTTTGTGTTTGAAATGTAATCATATCTGAGTCATTGTATTTGCTAGACCATTTGCTGCTGGTCCTTTGTCTTACATGTTGTGATTGAATTATGTCCCTATTGTATCTGGATGGCCCATGTATTCCAATGTAGCTGAGTTATATAAATATGTGTGGTTTGTTCCAATAAATTTGAGAGTTATTCTGAGTGAACAAGGAGTCCTGGTGTCTTATGTTCATACCTGGGAACTTTCCATTGATGTCCACCCAGAGGGGAGTCCTCTGGTGCAGCAGGGGGTGAGAATAATGACACAAATTGCGTCAAAAAGCGGCAGGGCTTGACACGAGCAGGGGGGGGCACTTAAAGGTGTGATGCAGAGCTCAAAAGAAGGCTGGGGAAGGAGTTACAAACAGTAGGAGTTGGTAGAGTTTCAATAGAAACTCCCCACATCCGGAGGAATCAGCCTCTGCCCAGGAGACCCAGTAAAGCAATGTCAAAACCGGAGTCTCCGGGGCAAATCTGGAGAGTTCCCAGGTATGCTTATGTTCCTATGGTATAAAGTGACCCCTCTGACGCCCATCTGAGCTGAGTATCCTGCATCGCTGACCGCCTGCTGCCAGCTTCCTGCAACTCAACTTCGTATGCTGTCATGTGGCGACGTGGACTCCGTCTTCGACCTTCCTTTGGTTGTTGCGACACTTTTCCTGTTATCCGTTTGACAGAGTAGAGACCTCAGTCTCTACAGCCCGTGGTACCAGTTTGTGACCCAGCTCTGGCTGTGCATCACTTCGACTCTTTCCCTGTTCACCTGGCTGTCCTCTGACTCCGACACAAAGTCAGCGCCACTACCACTTTGTCAACTTCGACACGGAGTTTGCAATACCACTGTGTTTGATCAGTCCGTCCATTTGTTCGACCTGTGCATCTGACGGTGCCAATCCGGCATCGAGAGGGAGAGACCCGGGAACGACGGCGGAAGGCGAGTCAGTCCCTTCTTGCTTCCATTACAATTGGCACTCAGACTTCTTCAAATTTATTGATAAAATATCACAAATATAAAACTCAATTAGTATCACAAAAATATAGTACCCGTTCAAAGCAAGGAACTACTATCTAAGCCCAAAAGCCCATCCTCTCCCAGAGATCCCAATAAAAACAATACTAAAGTGCACAACCCCTACACATCCGAAACTACTCATCAAAAAGTATGCCAAACAGCTGAGCCCAGTGCATAAGAGGTTAATAAAGCACAGTAGATAAAAAAAAAGGATTAGAAAAAAATCATGGTAGTGTCTTCAAAAACATCTCAATATTATAAAGCGCATGTAATAACGTATACATCCTGTATATAGTAGATCCACTTGTATCAATGTCCAGCAGAGGTTAATCAGCAGAAATCAGGCAAAGTGTTAGTGACGGCCTGAAGCGGTACATATGAATATTTTATCAGGGATAGAGCAGAATATCTCTCGCTCACCCATTTATCTCAAGCTGTATGCATAAGCACAGAAGCATAAGTGCAAGTGTTTCAATACAACAGTAGCGAGAAGTATAGTAAATACACAGTATCAATCTCTCCTCTGCTTCAAATCGCAACTGCTATTGATCTGCATCTGGGTCTTCTTCATCATCATGTGCACCTTGAGGGAGAGTAAAGCGATGCACATAAAGGTGTTTACCGCCATGCAAAATGCACACCAGAGGTATCCGTTATGCCGATACAAATGTCACTGCCTATATTGCAGACTTTCTTCACAAATATGGTAGAGCCGGGTGTGTAGGTTAGAACCTTCTAGTAATTTGATCATGATACTCTATGTCCTTAGCATTCTGTGGACCAATGCATTGCACTCCCCTGTGGTCATCAGTGAGGATGATTATTCTTTTTCCCCGTGCTCGTTATACCAGGGTACCCCAGGCACTAAGACCCTGCTGCAGACCTTTTGCACGCACGCCTCATGGGTCTCCATCATCTCCCTTTTTAAGGGTGAGGCGTTGGCTTGGGCATCACCCTTAGTGGAGCAGCAGTCTCCACTCTTGGATAATTCTAACGCCTTCATCATCGCCTTCAAGGCTGTCTTCAACGCGCACGGCTTCAGCAGAGTTGGCTCTCCTGACCTTACGACAGAGTCCCAGAACCATTAGCCAGTACACAGTGGAGTTCCTCACACTCTTGTATGAGACCGACTGGAACCAGGGGGCTCTGATGGCTGCTTTCCGGAGAGGGCTTAGCGACTCTCCTGAACTTATGACAAGGTCCCAGAACCGTTAACCAGTACGCGGTGAAGTTCCGCACACTCTCGTATGAGACCTATTGGAACCAAGGGGCTCTGATGGCTGCATTCTTATCACGGTGCCCGTGATTCCTCCATTTGCGACATTGCTACTTCCTGGTCGTTTCCTTCTAGCATTCTTATTGGCAATCAGTTTTACTCCTCCCACTTGTTACCTTTATATGCTAGCACTGTCATTATGGTGGCGCTCTTTCGTGGTGTTCCAGTATCTAGCGTTTGTTCCTGTGGTTCCTGGTATCCTGTGTATGACCTGGCTCGACTGACCACGTTCCTGAGAGATCCTCTGTTCCTGAGTTCTGTTGCGACCTGGCTTTGCTGACTATCCTGCTCTGTGTACTGACCCAGCGAGGCTGACTATCCTGCTCTGTTCACTGATCCTATTGGCTCCTTAGCCTGTCCGAGTTCCTACTCTGCCCGTTGCCTGTTCTGCTCCATCAGTGCCTGTCTGGCACGGTGTGTTCCTCCTCTTGAGTCACCCGCACCTGTATGCTTGACCTGGCACAGCTGTCCGATCCATTTCTACAAGGTTGGCTGTCGCTCCATTGCACCTCGCTAGTCCTGACCTGTGCGGTCGTTCTATCTGTCCAGAGGTCTCTTAGCGTCCTTAGCCTGACTCGGGCTGGTGCGTGGTTTAGTTATTTCAGTCACTTGTCATTGCTTTTGCTCCCAGGTTAGTTCGGTTGCCTTGCCTTGTCACTGCCAGTACTGCACTACCACCTAGCATACTAGGTGTCCGGTTGCCTTGCCACTGCCAGTACTGCGCTACCACCTAGCGTACTAGGGGTCCAGTTGCCTTGCCTTGTCACTGCCAGTACTGCATACCACCTAGCGTACTAGGGATTCGGTTGCCTTGCCTCGTTGCTGCCAGCACTACTCCTCCTCCTAGCGTACAAGGCGTTTGGTTGCTTTGCCTTACATTTGTCAGCTATTCTCTTCTCCTGGCTTCCTGGTGTATGGTTGCCTCCACTCCTGTCAGTCCTGCTGACCTCCCTAGTGCATTAGGGATCCAGTTACTCAGTTTGGGCCTCCTCCTGTCTTTCCGACCACCCGGTGGGATCTGCTGTTTCTGTTCCCGTATTTCACTACTGTTGTACTATTCCTGATCCTGGGTCCACAGGAGTACCTCTCTGCCTCATTGTATTCTCGTATCTGTGCCTGTATTGCCGATACTACTATTACTATTGTTTAGCCTGTACTAATGTACTTAATTCTTGTTTAAATAAACTGCGTTTTACTAAACCTAACGTGTCTGAGTGTCTGAACACCGTAACAATTCTGGAGAGGGCTTAGCAAATGTCTTAAGGATGCCCTGACCTGTTGTGACATCCCTGATGAGCGGGAAGACCTGACCTCCTTATGCCTTGATCTAGACAGACGTCTCCAGGAAAGACAACAAGAACGTGACTGCAGCAGGAGGAGGTTGACCCCAGCCACTCCCCCTGCAGAGGAACGCATTGTGGCTTAAACACAGATGGAGGTTGGGAGCGTCTCGTAGTTAACTGATGGAGAGATGGAGATGCTGCACTCTTGGCTTATGTCTGTATTTTGGTCAGGTGGGACATGTACTTCGGCAGTGTCCTCTTCGCCCGGGAAAAGAAACTGCTTAGCAGATCCCAGAGGCAGTCAGCTAAGCTCAGTTCTTCAGCCTCCCCACAGCTCATCTAGGCTGTTTGTTCCAGTGATTATCCAGTGGGCCGCCAGGACTGTGACCACCGCTACCTTTATTGGGCTATCATGGTCTCAACCAGATAAATGTTAAGAAGAAGTATCCCCTGCCTCTCATTCCCGAGCTGTTCGATCTCCTTCAGTGGGCCACCTGGTTTATGAAATTAGATTGAGGGGGGCCTATAACCTGGTCTGTATATGGCCTGCGGATGAGAGAAAGATGGCCTTTAACACCAGATACGGGCATTACGAGTACCTAGCTATACCCTTAGGGCTCTGCAATGCCTCTGGCTTTTGTCAGTGACGTGTCCTGAGACATTCTCACCTCCCATGTAGTGGTATATCTAGACAACATATTATTTTTCTCCCCCAAGCTCTAACTTCACAGACAGCATATGACTGCGGTTCTTCAACTGCTCTGAGAGAACGGCCTCTGCGCCAAGCTCCAAAAAAAATGCAAATTAGAGAAAAATCAGCTTCCCTTTCTTGGATACATTATCTCCAGCACTGGTCTCGAGATGGATCCTGGTAAAATCACAGCAGTCACCGACTGGCCACAACCCACAGATTTGAAGGCGGTGCAGCATTTTCTTGGATTTGCCAACTATTACAGGAGATTTATCCGGAACTATTCAACCCTTGTGGCTCCCATCACAGCTTTAACCAAGAAAGGGGCCAATCCAAGGCTCTGGTCTACGGAAGCCACTGCTGCCTTCTCTGCTCTCAAGACCGCCTTCACGACAGCCCCCATTTTCTGGTATCCCAACGTCACTCGCCCTTTCATTCTGGAAGTAGACGCCTCCGAGCAAGGCATTGGAGCAGTTCTGTCTCAGAGGAATCCTGACTCCAACATCCTCCATCCATGCTCCTACCTCTCCCATTGCCTGTCTCCTGCTGAGAGGAACTATGACGTGGGCAACCACTAGCTGTTTGCCATGAAAGTAGCCCTTGAAGAATGGCACCATCCCCTAGAGGGGTCTGGTTTCCCGTTTGTCATAAAAATCTACAGTATGTGGAGAGCGACAAGCGTTTCACTGCTCGCCAAGCTCGTTGGGCGCTGTTCTTCCAGTTTCAGTTCTCTGTCACATACATTCCGGGTACCAAGAACATCAAAGCTGATGCCCTGTCTTGTCTGTACACTGCTCCCGTCATCGATGCCCTGCCTGAACCCATCCTCCCTTCCTGCAAAATCCTGTCAGACTTGTCTATCACTACCCTAAGATCCAGCACGCTCAGAAAGACATGGACCCCACTTGTCCTTCAGGAAGCCTGCGTGTGCCCGTTCAGCACTGCACCGAGATATTGCTATGGGAACATCAGTTTCCTACTTCTGGTCACCTGGGGATTGACCGCACTATGGATTTAGTGCAGCTCCAGTTCTGGTGGCCCTCATTGCCGCAGGATGTTAAAGACTTTGTTCGGGGCTGTCAACACTGAGCCAGACATAAACAGCCTTGTTCCCAGCCTACTGGTCTGCTGCCACTGCTTCCCATGGAAGCACATAACCATGGACTTCGTGGTGGACCTCCCTCCTTCCAGAAAGAACACAGTCATCCTGGTCATTGTGGACCGCTTCTCCAGTCAAGCACACTTTGTTCCCCTACCCAAGCTTCCCACCTCCCAGCAGTTGGCCGATATCCTCCTTCGGGATATGTTTTGATTGCACAGTCTTCCGCAACAAGTAGTGTCAGAGAGGGGTAGCCAGTTCACCTCCCGGTTCTGGAGGACTTTCTTTGCCAATCTTGGCATCTCAGCACAACTATCTTCCGCTTACCACCCACAGTCCAATAGAGAGACCGTGAGGACTAACCAGGCACTCCAATAGTACCTCCGACTGTTCATGGAGCACCTACAGGACAACTAGACTTACCTCCTTCTGTTGGTAGAATTTGCATACAACAGCTGCTGTCCTGAATCACTCCAATGTTCTCCTTTCTTTGCTGCTAGCTGGTACAGTCCTGCATCCCTCCCGCTTTCCTCTTCTTCTGGATGATCTGGAGAACCACTGGCAATGGATCTGCAGCCGCCTGGTGACTGCAGCCGCATGTTACAAAACATCTGCAAACCGATGCTGGACACTGGGTCCCATTTACTCAGTGGGTGATGAGGTGTGGCTCTCCACAAACAACTTGCGCCTTCCGCAACCATCTGCTAAGTTCGGCCCACTCTTTGTAGGACCCTTTAGGATCCGCTCCCGGATCTCTCCAGTGATGTTCACCCTGGACCTCCCTTCATCCAAATGGATACCTAATTCCTTCCATGTATCCTTGTTGAAGCCTTTGGTATGCACCCGGTACTCCCCACGGCTGCAGTTTCACCTCCTGTTCTTGTCGATGGGCAGGAGGAGTACATCGTCCAGAAACTACTGGATTCTCGCTTGGTCCGTGGTTCACTTCAGTATCTGGTGGACTGGAAGGGCTATGGTCCTGTGGAGCGGTCTTGGGTTTCGGTCCATGACCTTCATGCCCCGGCTCTACGGCGGGCTTTTCACAGTGCCTTCCCATTCAAGCCTGGTTGTCTGGGGGCCTCTCGTTGGTGGGGGTTGTGTCTCCATTATTTCCTCCTCAGGTTTATGGCGGGGCAACTCTTCTGGGTGCCGGCATCATATGGTTGTGCATGCTCAGGACGTCGCTGCTTCCTTCCTCGGCGTCTGCACATGTGCCTGGCTCAGCTCGCTATTGGTGCACCTTTTCCCTATTGCTCTCAGCCTCCAGGGGAGCCCCCCTCCTGGCCTCTTTCCATTAGCCATCTCATATATTTAAACAGGCTGCCCTAGCCCTTGGGTGCCTGTTCCATGAGCATCACAGTGTCTGCTCTAAGTTTGTGTGCTAAACAGTCTCTACTGGCTACTGACCCTTGGATATGTTTGCTGATCAGTCTATGTCTCCAGCTCCTGGCTTCTGACCCCTGGCTATGTTTTTGACCATTCTGTATCTTCAGCTCCTGGCTACTGAACCTTAGCTATGTACTGACCATTTTGTATTTCCAGCTCCTGGCTACTGAACCTTGGCTACGTATTGACCATCCTGTGTCTCCAGCACCTGGCTACTGACCTTTGGCTACATACTGACCAGTCTGTGTGTTCAGCCCCGGGCTACTGACCTTTGGCTACGTCTTGACCATCCCTTGTCTCCAACTCCTGCATGCATGCACTAGCTTTTGTCAAACAGCACTTGAACTCACAACACCTCACACCCTCATACCCGGTTGTCTGCCTCCTATTACCCATTTAGACTAAGTTTTTTGGAGCAGGGTCCCCTCTCCTATAATTTCTATGACTGTAGCACTTTTTTTATCCCCATTTATTTATTCTAACATACTACTGTTGTAAGGCACTACTTGAACTGTGCGGCACCATATAAATAAAGATATGCATATGTACACACACACACACATACATACATGCTGCAGCAGAGATTTTCAAATATATGAGTTGAAACAGTGATGTTCATCATATCTGTAACAGTTTGTTCAACACTCAGACACAGTGGTTTAGGATAAAACACAGTTTTATTGAAAACACAAATAATCAAGTACCCTTCACATGCCTTGTTGTACCTCAGCAGAAACATACAGAGATAATACAGGTATATGATGCATATGCCTACACAGGCCCAGTATAATAGGAAGCAAGAGAGGTCTTATACTGACACAGGTCAGGCAGGAAAGGTTGAATACCCAGAGCAGCAGTACAGCATGAGTTAAAGTCCCAATAGGTGTAATCAGTCTCTGTGTAGAGAAGCCTGTGGTGAGTTTTCTTAGTAACACCCAGTATGATGGAATAGCAACAAGTAGGAGACTGCAGTGCAAGAATGGAGACTAGAGCACTTGTAATCTGCCAGAGCTGA
Organism: Rhinophrynus dorsalis; assembly: GCA_037306005.1. Lineage (NCBI taxonomy): Eukaryota > Metazoa > Chordata > Amphibia > Anura > Rhinophrynidae > Rhinophrynus > Rhinophrynus dorsalis. The sequence goes on from CM074728.1 coordinate 127,613,245, forward strand.
GACTAAAACCCACTGCCGTGGTAGTAACAGAGGCAACAATGATACTCTGCAAGAGCCAAACGGGAGTACAGCCAATGGAACACTGCCATAGCAGTAATGGAGGCAACACGGAGCCTCTGCAAGAGTTAACAGAGGGCTCAGCCAATGGCACACTGCCGTAGCAGTAACGGAGGCAACAATGATACTCTGCAAGAGCTGAACGGGAGTACAGCCAATGGCACACTGCCGTATCAGTAACGGAGGCAACAATGATACTCTGCAAGAGCTGAACGGGAGTGCAGCCAATGGCACACTGCCGTAGCAGTAACGGAGGTGACAATGAAGCTCTGCGAGAGTTAACGGAAGGCCCAGCCAACGGCACACTGCCGTGGCAGTAACGGAGGCAACAATGAAGCTCTGCGAGAGTTAACGGAAGGCCCAGGCAATGGCACTCTGCCGTAGCAGTAACGGAGGCAACATGGAGGCTCTGCAAGAGTTAACGGGGGGCTCAGCCAATGGCACACTGCCGTAGCAGTAATGGAGGCAACACGGAGGCTCTGCAAGAGTTAACAGAGGGCTCAGCCAATGGCACACTGCCGTAGCAGTAACGGAGGCAACACGGAGGCTCTGCAAGAGTATTGGAAGGCTCAGCCAATGGCACACTGCCATAGCAGTAACGGAGGCGACAATGATACTCTGCAGGAGCTTAATGGATGGTTAGGCCTATGGCACACTGCCGTAGCAGTAACGGAGGCAACACAGAGTTCTGTGAGAGTAACGGAAGGCTCAACCAATGGCACAATGCCGCAGCAGTAACAGAGGCAACACAGAAGCTCTGCAAGAGTTAACGGAAGGCCCAGCCAATGGCACACTGCTGTGGCAGTAACGGAGGCAACAATGAAGCTCTGCAAGAGTTAACAGAGGGCTCAGCCAATGGCACACTGCCGTAGCAGTAATGGAGGCAACACGGAGGCTCTGCAAGAGTATTGGAAGGCTCAGCCAATGGCACACTGCCGTAGCAGTAATGGAGGCAACATGGAGACTCAGCAAGGGTTAACGGAGGACTCAGCCTATGACACACCTCCGTAGCAGTAATGGAGGCAACACTGATACTCTGACAGGCAGGACTCAGGTACAGCAGAAGTCAGAATGTCGCCCAAGCAACACAGCGTAGCAGGAACAGGAAAGTCGTGTCGAATCACGGAGCAGGAATGTCAGACAAGCCGGGTCAGGTCACGGAGCAGGAACATCAGCCAGGCCGGGTCGAATCACGGAGCAGGAGACAAGAAGCAGAGTAGTCAAACGGGCCAGGTTGGTACACAGGGATTCAAGCAACTCAAGTAGGCACTGGAACACCTCGAAAGGGCACTGGATAGGTGCCAGAGCCCAGTATATAAAGGCCAAATTGGGCGGGCCAAACATAGCTCAACCAATAGGAGCGCATCACAACAGAGACTGACATAGAGCAGCACAGAGAGCACGGGCACCGTGATAGTATCCTCTGATAAAAGATTGAACCACATGGACATCAGCTAGTATGTATGTAAGTAATGGCATGGGACTGCCATCTGACACAAGCACTCAAGGAAAGCAGGGCAGGTTGTTATTCATCTAAACTATTAAGGACAAGTACTGGAGGAGGTCACTGCTATTTACAAGGCAGGATGGCTGTAAGTATCTCTCCCTCTCACTGTGACTCAGCATGTTTTAGTTAAAACAGAATCTACATTTCCTCCAGGTCTGATGTATTCAGCCTCTCATCAAATTGCTCATCTTTACTTATAGATAATCAGGATACAGCAATGAAGTAAAAATCATGTTTGTTTCCCTTCTGCTTGTGGATATATTACATAAAAGTAATCTACTGGCCTTGGTTCTGACTGATAACAAGGGGCCCCATGCAGCAGCTGTTCGAAAGGATGAATTTAATATTTTTAATGGTTAAGGATGGGGGGTTTCCACAGGTTTTCAGTCTGCACATTTTTTTTTATATTGTGAGCATCTATCTGAAGCTTTGCTTTCATCGATTTATTTCCCGTATATAAGGCAAGAAAATTTACTCAAAAAGGTTTGGTGATGGACAGAAAAAGTATGAAGTTTTCTTAACAGAGAACTATTCAACCCAAAACAAGCAGGTGAAGGATCTTCTGCATAATCTTTGGCGTATAATAAGTTATGATGACACATTATCCCCATATAGAAGCAAGAAACCAAAAGTATTATATAAGAGAAGACAGAACTAAAAGACTTGCTGGTCCACACCGATATATCAAGTACCAGGAAAAACAAGGGGATCTGGCTTGCTAGGAAGAATAAAAATGAATGTTAAGTGCCTGGCCTGTGCTCCATGTAGGACTATGTTACAGGGGCAAACCATTGTGCAACCACATACAGGCAACAAATTACCAACAAACAGACTTACTTGGATATCAGACTGTGTGACTTACTATATAAACTGACCCTTTGGTTTGTACTGTGTGTGAAAATCTACTGTTACTACTTTCACTGAGAGACTGAGGAATTATAAGTCTGCTATACGATAGGCATCAGAGGCAAGAAGGAAGAGCAGCCTGTGGCTAGGTGTTATTTTACTTAAATCGCATACGTGCCAGTGCTGAAATGTATGATAATCGATCATAAACCACCACTTAAACGTGATGGGGATAGAGACAGACCACTATTAAGACTTGAGACTTTCTGAATTTATACTTTGGATATTGTCATCTGGGGGTCTAAATGAAGTGCACCCATGAACCTCTTATGTGCATTTCTTGTAGGTATATAAAAGCTTGATCTGTATCTAGATTTCTTCTTTACTATATTTCACTCATTGTTCTCACACCTAGTGGCTGCCCCTATGGGGTTTCTGGGATATGAACTCCCAATTTTTCCCCATATTTCTGAGATCTGAAATGTGAATATTGGTATAAAATATGGAATTGGGACAATTTTCTGAACTAGAGTGAGTAGTACCCAAGATCATGTCTTATTTATCTCTGGATTGGGACTCATGCTACACAGGGATCTTATCTCTCTGCTTCCTGGGGCTCCCCTTTTTCGGTAAGGTATGTCCTTACATTTACAACTGTTACTTTTTTATTATTACTCTACACATGGTAACAGCTGGTTGCTGCTGTGAGGTTTAAGCTATGTTTATCTCTGTATGGTATTGCAGTCTTTACCAGATGATACAGTTACACTAAGGGACACATTGTGATGAATGCACCCATGTAGTCCATAAGAGGTGAGACCCATACACACTCTTATGATGGTCTGTTTAACCCATGAATGATCTAACCTTTGGTAGTCATCCCTCGGGGGATACCATTTATTTCACCCCTCTGGTCCAATACTGAGACTGATGGTTCTTCTGTGTGAGTATCATTTAAGAGATTCATTCTGCCTCCATGAATTAACATTAGCTTTTGTTTTTCTTTTACTTTGATATTCCAGACACTTGTGGTAAGCACCAACCAGCATTTTATTTTCTTATCCTTGTCTTATGAGTGGTAAGGGGTTAATAGGTCCACGATCCAGTAACTGCACTACATGCCATGTGATGGCAAAAAAGTATACAAGAAGAAAGTTGAAACGTACCCTGGGATTTAGTAAATACTCGTTCTTGCAGTGGAATAAATATGGAAAAAACTTCATAACCTCGAGGCTTAAAGAGCAGAAATAGTTCATACAGAGGTTGTTCATCAGTCTGCACAGACTCAGATGTCTTCTTTAATAATTTAAATAGAAATACATAAATATATGTAGCAGAGGAAATAACGGAATTCTATTAAATATATTTTCTGAATTATTGAATTCTGTACAAATTGCAGTTTTAATCTCAATTGCTCTTTCAGGACAAGTAATAGAAGGCAAAGTGAACACGACTGTTCAGTGAGGACCCAGTACAATTGTATAGGAACATTTTTATCTGCAATCATCTCGCACTATACATAAAGTAAGTAAAAAAGTCACTTTGATCAAAATCTTTAAATCGTTAGGAAAAATACAGTTCTGGTAGAAGCACTTGTTGAATACATTACAGAGTTTAGGCAGATAAAAAATAGTAATTCAAAATATCCCATCGGTTTTATATTCATTAAATGATTTTATCAGTTGAAAAAATACATAGGTTGTCATTAATCAAGACTTGTGAAGAAAGCAAGCTATTTATCAAACTTTGGAAAAGTGTACTGGGGCACTAACTAAGGGTTAAAGGAGCAATAAATGTATTTCCTGAAAAATATGGTATAGCTTTTGTTGGGACATTTTTAATTCAGATGTTATTACAGTGAAACTGTTAGGAACAGAGACAAATGGAGTCCAAGAAATGTTATTTTATAATGCACTTTATGAGAGTGCTTGAGTCATAGACTTGAGGCTCTCCATTTTAAGTGAAAGGAACAGCACCACCTTGAGAGCACAATTGAGCACTGCAGTTTAATATACAGAAAAAGTCTGAGTTGTAATAATGTTTGAAAGAAAAATCTCCTTAAAAAGCAGAGTAAAAGCATTAACCTGTTGAGTGCCAGAATTAAAAAAATGTCACTGCTTCTAGGAAAAGTCAGCAAAAGCTGATAAAATGTTTTAAGCATCGAAAGCTGATTGTATTTCAATGCATTTTTTTCTAGCTTATCAACAAAAATATTCCTGGCACTAAATGCCTTAACCCTTTGAGTGCGAGAGTGATCTGCAATGCGTTGTGTACCCCTCTGGAACTCAAAGGGTTAATATATTGACTGTGGTGTTCAGGTGTTTTTTTATTAAATAGACCTCTATGACCCTGTGAATGAGGCTCTAAGAAGAAACCAGCTGCACCTTGAAACAAATAAATCCTAGTCCGTAACCCTTTTAATGGCTGAAGAGCACACAAAACATTGGAAAGCAATATGTTGCAAATCCTTCTGATCCTTAAGGAGTTAAACTGGAGCTTTACCTCATTGTTTGCTTGGAAGAAACCAAAAGCCCCTTTTCCCCTATCATTTAGCTGCCGATTTACCCAAGAATGACTCTTGTTCCTCCGCCCGACTTTGTTGCAGACAAATTTCTGTTTATTTTAATGTGAGTTGGTTTCAGAGAAAATTGCGCCACTTGAAAAATAACTTGACATTTTGAAGTATCAACAAGGAGGACATTTTTCTCGAGGTTCATTCAAAAGTCATTTGAACATTTGGTGCGGATTTGTTTTTATGGGCACTGAAATATTCGGCTGTTAGAGGTTCCCTGCAAGGAACATTTCCCTCTCACTTCCACTTTGTTTAATTAGTCACACAAAATTGCCTAACACTACTACCTAATAATGAGGATTCTACTATTGTAAGTGATGCCTTTTCAGAATGTGCTATTATGTTTCTTTAAAAAATGGTATATTTCGTGTAGCTCTATACATTTCACATAGGGTCAGGGATTTCCAAACTACTAACTCCAAAAATGATTATATTAGACATATCTTACATTTTATCACCGTATGAACACATTTATATGTCTGTCTAGGAGTATTACAAAATGCTTTAATGGGTCAGAAAACTTTTTTTTTTTAATTTTATTATACATCCACTGCTGAGAATGTGTATTTATAGGGTTATTACAGATTCAACTCTTGTTTTTTTTTTGTTTTTTGGTAAACATTAATATAGCCCTACAGCGCTCACCAACAAACAGATCTGCTGAGTCATGATATCAGTAAGAACTTTCAGGAAGTAATCACACTGTATTTCACTTCCTGATAATATGAAATGTTACAACATTTGAATAAAACAGCTGACAGTGGGGGGAGAACCATTGTTTACTCAGCAGGAAAAACTCTGGTAATCTATTGTACTCTATAGGAGAATTGAGCCATTGCTTACATTTCTTCATTGACTGTAATAGCACTTTCACTCTGTGATAGTTTTAACCATACTAACTTTGAATAACATATCTACCAGTATCAGATTTATGCTGCACTTAGCATGGAAAAAACCCCCACAAAAATAATGAGGATAGACGTATACAATCATCATCAGCTGCTGTCAGTCCACTGCAAGATGGAGGCCTCCTCAGCCTCCAACAACTTTGGTCCTGAGCCTTTTGTTACCACTGTGCACCAACACATTTGGTAATTTCATCTACCCCCTTTTGTCTTTGGTCATCTTCTTGGGCTTTTTTGCAGAATAAATTCAAAAATGTATTTGTCTCCTTGCTATGTGGACTACCTATTTCCACTTTAGGCGCTATACTCTTTGAATGACATCATAGAACTTTGTTTGCTGATTAATCCGTGCCCACATTTGTCTGTCTCTTTTTTATGTCCAGTATTTGCCATACTTCTCTGTGTAACTTTACATTTTTGTATGAGTTTGGCATTCAGTGTCCATGTTTAACATCCATATGTAAGAACTCAGAGGACACATTGGTCAAAAACCTCTCTTTTGAGGCAGAGTGGTAAATTTGTCTTTAAGGGATAGTAATGTTTCATACTAAAAGCAGCTCTAATTAATCATCATAGTATTTGGACTTTGGAGAGTGTTATTTCAATACTGTCAGAGTTGTAGTTCAAGAGTAATTCAATGACAAAGTATCCCCCTCCCGCCCCTTTTACTGATATAACACTGCTCACCCAGAGCAGAAGGGAGGTGCCCAGGTAGACTGCAGAGAGGGACAATCTTCAATTAAGATAAGGGAAAAACCTGAAAAACTTGTCAAGGGGGGCAGGGTTTTCATTGTTCTCATAGGAAGAAGATTGTCCCTTGCTGTTATCTGTCAGTCTTGCAACCAGATTCCACATCTGAGGTGAGCAGTGTTACATCAGTAAAAGGGGCGGGAGGGGGATACTTTATCATTCAGTTACTCTTGTACTACAACTCTGACAGTACTGAAATAACACTCTCCATGGCCCAAAAACTATGAAGATTAATTGGAGCTGCTATTTTTGTGAAACATTACTATCCCTTTAAAGACAGTACTATCAAGTTTTCCAAATTCTTGCTATCCCAATATTATTTGTCTCTCAGTTTCCATCACAGTTTTTCCATTTGTTGACATTTCTTTCCAAGGTAACATACTTGTCCACTTCTAGTTCTTGTCCATATAATGTGATTTTCTTTGGTATGGTACATTTGTTAAACATTACTTGCAGTTTGTTGATAGTAATATTCAGACCAAAATGTTTTCTTTCCTGTTGTAGCTCTTCAGGCCGTTCTTGACGTTCTTCAGGACGACTAGAAAAGGGTATGATATTTTCTGCAATACAGAAAGTGATGTAGGTAATCTCCATTGATCTAAAGTCCTCTCTTGTCTCAATTTATTTTCTGGAAAATTTCTTCTAAACAAGCAGAAAATATAGTTCTGGGGAAATACTGGCTCCTTGTTGGACACTTTTTCTATGCTGATCTGAATTTTATCATTGTTGAGCTGTATTGATGCAGATGACTTCTAAAATATTGATTGGAGGATATTGATCTAAGCCTTATCTATTCCTTGGTTGACCAGGGCATTGATTATTGCTTACCTTATCACTGAGTCAAAGGCCTTTTTGTAGTCAGTGAAGGCTATGCATAACGGAAGGTTGTATTTTTCTTGTCTCTCTATAAAACTTGTTGTGCTGTCTGGATATAGTCCATTGTACTGAATCCACTCCTGAAGCCTGCCTGTTCTTTAGGTTGTACCACTTTAAAGGGATAGTAATACTTCATTTTATCTTTATTTTATTTTGTAGGTATTAAAAAAACATGAAGAATGATGTAAGTCTTATCTCTCAAACCTTTATGGTTTAAGAGATATTCACAAGCAAAATTTCCCCTCCCGCCCCTTTTACCTAGTGTAAGCCATCTCTTCTCAGATGTGGAATCCAGTCCATAGACCAGACAGATAACAGCAGGGGACAATCTTCTTCCTATGAGAACAATGAAAGCCCTGCCCCCCTTTTACCTAGTATAAGCCATCTCTTCTCAGATGTGGAATCCAGTCCATAGACCAGACAGATAACAGAAGGGGACAATCTTCTTCCTATGAGAACAATGAAAGCCCTGCCCCCCTTGACAAGATTTTCAGGTTTTTCCCTTATCTTAATTGAAGATTGTCCCTCTCTGCAGTCTACCTGGGCACCTCCCTTCTGATCTGGCTGAGCAGTGTTACATCAGTAAAAAGGGCGGGAGGGGGACACTTTATCATTGAATTACTCTTGAACTACAACTCTGACAGTATTGAAATAACACTCTCCAAAGTCCAAATACTATGATGATTAATTAGAGCTGCGTTTATTATGAAACATTACTATCCCTTTAAATATTGTGTCCATTCTTCTTGAAAGTACATTTGTGAAAACCTTGCAGACGACAGGCAATAGACTTATTGGTCAGTGTTTTTTAAATCCTCTGTGTCACCTTTTTTGTCCAGTAGAATCAATTTTGCATTTTTCCATATTTTGGACATTTTGTTGAGTAGTAGGTATTTTGAAAATAGCTTTGCTAGGGCTTTGAAGAAAAGTTGACCTACGACTTTCAACATTTCAGTAGTGACTTTATCAGGTCCAACTGCTTTGCCATTTTTCATTGATTTTATTGCAGCTTCTACTTGTTCTACCAACATTTATGGCTCAACTTCACCCTCTGGTGCTGCATTCAGTTTTTTTTCCTTCATTCTTCTAAAGATCTGAATAAAATTCTTCTACTCGTTTAGTATTTGTTGTTGAGTTTTTGCTGTTGTAACATCTTCAAGCTATAATGCTAACATTTTCTTCCTATGTGTGGCCATCTTTTGTTTTCTTTAGCCCTTAAAGGGATAGTAATACTTCGTTTTACCTTTATTTTATTTTGTAGGCATTAAAAAAACACGAAGAATGATATGTCTTTTCTCTCAAACCTTTATGGTTTGAAAGATATTCACAAGCAAAGTATCACCCTCCCATCCCTTTTACCTAGTGTAAGTCTCCTCCCCTCAGATGTGGAATCTGGTCTCCTGACCGGACAGATCACAGCAAGGGACAATCTTCTTACTGTGATCATAAGGAAAACCCTGCCCCCTTTGACAGGTACTTCAGGTTTTTCCTTATGATCACTGAAGATTGTCCGTCTCTGTGATCCATCCAGACAGTTTTGCTGCTCTGAGGTGAGCAGTGTTACACTAGGTAAAAGGGACGGGAGGGGGAGACTTTATCATTCAATTACTCTTGTACTACAACTCTGATAGTAATGAAATAACACTCTCCAAAGTCCAAATACTATGAATATTAATTGGAGATGATTTTATTATGAAACATTACTATCCCTTTTCTTCAGTATCCTTTTGATGAGCTCAACATTGATCCTGAGCGTTTCTTCTTTTGTGTGTTTCCTTATGTTTCTGCACATTTCTACACATTCTATCCTCTTTCTAATATTACTTCTTTGGTTCATTTCTCATCACTTTTTCATTATGGCAACTGTTTCTTTTGATATTTGGGTTGGTTTTTCTGGTTTCACAGTAGGCACAAGGGCATGGGTAGTGTCTACGATTGTCTCAATAACCTTTGCATTGTGAGTTGAAATGTCTGTCTGGAAGGTCTTGCAGCTCACTGAAGCTATTACACAGTGCTAACTCAAAATTTGTATTTTTCAATAGCTGGCTAGTGTCGATCTTCATGTTTTTTTTACTTAATCTTATATATATTATTCTTTATTTATATAGCGCCAACTAATTCCGCAGTGCTGTACAATTAGGAAAAGACATACAGAGGTATTAAATAGTACAAATCATACGTGAAGAACAGAAGGATTAGAGGGCCCCCTGCTGGTGAGAGCTTACAGTCTAGAGGAAGGAAGGTTGGACACAGAAGAAGTGCTATTGGGTGTAAGTGCCTCCTGCCACATGAACTGCCAATCATTGGGTGGGAATGAGAAGTGCTGTTGAGTGCAGTGGTCCAGGGAATGGATGGTTCTTGGTGATAATGTTTATGGAGGCAGCTGATATATACAAAACAGATGGTTGAAAGCACTCACAGGATTCTAATTAACAGGGTGAAATCAATCAGATTTATTTGACATTTTGGCCAGCACTCGTGGCCTTTATATCTCCTTACCAATCCTTTATCATACAAACGTTAGCCAGAATTCAGAATGGTGAATGTGGATAGGCGTCCAGATCATTCTTCATCAGTGACAATCATGCAGCCATTTTAGAACATGCTTATCCATTCTTACACACTGTTGTGGTAAAGAACTGTTTCCATATTGTTCTCAAAGTCTGCAATGGATTTTGCTCACTGTGTCAAAAACTGTATCGTGCAGTCTGATCTTCTTTGGTGCATACAGATAGCAGAACACTACAGCCATGTTCGCTCTGCTATGGTGAGACTACAGCTGGCCTGTCCAGGTTGGAACCATTTCACAGTATTTTTTTACCCCAGAGCAAGGAAGGAGTTCCTATCAGAAACGTATTGGAATATATTGTACATTAGCGGGGTGAAATCAATCAGATTTATTCTACATTTTGGCCAGCACTCGTGGCCTTTATATCTCCTTACCAATCCTTTATCATACAAAAGTTAGCCAGAATTCAGAATTAGTGTTCCTTTAAAATAATATAAACACATGACTTCACCTCCCATATTTCTATTTTACCAAGTGTCCTGATAGGAAAAAGTAAAGAATTAACATTGCTCACTTCCTTCCACATAAAACCAGACAGCAGAGACAATATTACAGCAATCCTAATGCCCAAGTATCATTGAACACAACCAAAAGGTTATGAAAACTGCCTAACATATCACAATGAACCCAAAATATACCAGGTAGCTAGCAGTTCAATTTCTATTATCTCCTCCATAGAGCAATACAATACTTATTTTTTCCTAAAAAGCCAGGCATTCAGCTTTCTGCACAAATAAAGAAAATGCTTCGCTGACAAGGACGCACAATGCCAGTGGCTGAAGGCTCAGTTATTGAGTTGATTTATCAATTCTAAGTCCAACTTGTATGAGTGATAATATCTCAATATATCATAGAAGTAAGTGTTAAGGCATAAGCTGTTTCAAAACTTAATGACTTTTTGAAAGCCGCAGCTTCTGTATTCAAGACCAGCCTTTGAGCGAGATGATTTAAGACATTTGTTTGTTGAAGGCAAATATTCTCTGCTAACAAATGGCAGCTGCTGTTTCGATTAAACAATTTCAAATCTTTCAAGCTCCTCAGCTGAAATCTGAACTAAAGTAGGCCTGTATTCATATTAACTACTTTGAAGTTAAACATTCCTCAATGTCCAAATGTCAGACTATCAGCTGAATCGCTATCAGTATAAATGATTCCAGAGTTCACCCGTGTTTTTCTTTAGCTTTCTTTCAATCCGTGTTACTAAAAATCATTACAAATGGGGCATCAGGGAAAAGTCTGCCTAAGGCAGGGTAGTTAACTGTTAGACCTCCATCTCCTATTGTCTCCAAATAGCTGCTGGCTGGTTGGGGGATGATGGGAGTTTTAATCCCCAACAGCTGCAGGTCTAACAAATGAATATCCTACCTTAAGGCTTGCAATGTGTTGGAGACTTCACTAGCATTCAAGGGTTAACCCTTTGAGTGCCAGATAGGTACCCCCCGGCACTCAAAGGGTTAAACACCCCATCTAAATCAATGTAAATTTGTATTTGTCCTCTATAGTCCAGTTGATTTGCACCAGAACTGCCCTGTTTTTCCTAATGAAATCTGCCTTTTGTGAATAAAGTGAGAATTCCAATAGATTTAAACAGAGTATAATGTGTCCATCTTAAAAGTGACAGAATGTGAGAGGCTTCTGAGGATGAAAAAACAGCACAATGGCCTGTTCTATGGCTAGCCACCACTCAGAAGCATCACATTTTACATTTCTAGTGCCATAACAGAGGAGAAATTTCCACATACATATTAGACTAATCCCACCCAAAAGGGCAGTCCAGTTCCAAAATGATGGGCAAGTCCCCACTGCACGGGAATACCAGATAACCCCAGATGTACTTTTCTGCCTTTTCGGTCCTCGTCAGTGAGGTGCAGCTGGGTTCCCTGGGCACAGAGAGCAAGGGTTCCATGTCTGGATTACCCTTCACTCTTAGGAAGACACCCTAAGAGCATTCAAAATAGACATACAAAATGTGAGAGTCTCTGAGGATGAACAAACAGCACAATGGCCTGTTCTACAGCTAGTCACCGCTCAGAAGCATCACATTTTAGCTTTCTAGTGCCATTACAGATGATGCATTTCCATGTACATATTAGACTAATCCCACCCAAAACGTACGTCAAGTTCCAAAATGACAGGCAAGTCCTCCCTGCACAGGAACACCAGCTAACAGAGGACATACGTTTCGGCCTTTTTAAAGGGATAGTAATACTTCGTTTTAACTTTATTTTATTTTGTAGGCATTAAAAAAACATGAATAATGATATAAGTCTTATATCTCAAACCTTTATGGTTTAAGAGATATTCACAAGCAAAGTTTCCCCTCCCGCCCCTTTTACCTAGTGTAAGCCATCTCTTCTCAGATGTGGAATCCAGTCCATAGACCAGACAGATAACAGCAGGGGACAATCTTCTTCCTATGAGAACAATGAAAGCCCTGCCCCCCTTGACAAGTTTTTCAGGTTTTTTCCCTTATCTTAATTGAAGATTGTCCCTCTCTGCAGTCTACCTGGGCACCTCCCTTCTGATCTGGCTGAACAGGGGGGGATACTTTGCTTCTGAATATCTCTTAAACCATAAAGGTTTGAGAGATAAGACTTATATCGTTCTTCATTTTTTTTTAATGCCTACAAAATAAAATAAAGATAAAACAAAGTATTACTATCCCTTTAAAATGAAAATGCAATATATTGCAATTTAAGTCAAACTAGAAATCTCTAAAATGCATCCATCTTAGGTATTAATATAATGTAAAATTATTTGGAAAATTACACATACGAGTGTATATAATTTAGTCCTAGTTCACATGGACAGTTTTGCTGAACACAAACATGAGAACTTCCACATTTAAATCTGTTATTATAACAGTATTGCACCTTTGTACTGCCTCACCATTATGCAACATAAAAATGGATCCTCTCAACTGAATATTCTACCAGTCTTGTTTCTTTTAACATTAACTAATTGAAGATTGATCCAATAAAGGATAATTTTGCAGATAGCTCAAGCGGAAACATTCTCAAACACAACACATTGATGAACTTCGATCTACAAATTTATCTCAGAGTTCAATTAGTGTCAAGTTCAACAATGTTATCTCAAGTGCCAAATACAGAAAATCTAATGATGGAACATTATGAAACTAAATACCAAAATACATACTAAAATACATACTAAAAACAAAACTGCCAAAACTCAGCTGAAACCTAAAAACATATTTAAAGGGTCAGTGATAATTGAATATGAAGATTTTTTTAACACATGCTATACACAGTAACATAGCAACATAGCTGAACAAAAATGATGCTCCATCACGATCAACCCATGGCATCTGGGAGGAGTGTGTACAATTTAAAAGGGAACAATCACTTTTTCATTTTTAAGTGACTCACTTTATGGGGTTCAACGTTCATATGAAGAGCCGCATCATGGTATGGTGGAAACTTCATAGAGACAACTAAGCCACCAGCGTGCTGAAAACATGTCTGAACACAATTAATGAAAATCAAGAGTATCGTACACATTTGGGAAGATTATATTTGAGTAAGCCATTATAAAGTGACTAGTTGAACAGCCCATTACACGGGCCACAGTGCCTCTGGCAGCCGGTCGCAGGGCAGTCACGCACAGTAGAGACTGCCCGCGCAACTGCTGATACAGAGCTGGACGCTCCTTCGGAGCACCCAGCTCTGTATCAGCCGCGGCTCAGGCAGTCTGTACTGCGCATGACTGCCGCACGCGCAGCAGTGTCTACTGCGCATGTCGGGCGTTACACACAACTTAGCGAATTATTATATAGGATGATCGCTGCCATTAGACCAATTTGTGTTTAAACACTTCTGCCCCTTTAAGAAAATCTAATACCTGTGCACAACCTCAGTTGAATTGCAAGTTTCAGTTGCGCAGTTTAGTCTAAGTTTGATAAATTTACCTGCCACAGTTAATGACCTTTATTAGCATCTGTAATATGTACAATGCCACTGGACTATGGATGCATAGTTTAAAATGTAAAGAGATGAATGATACCTTGTATGTAATCAATGAAGACAAATCTCATTTTTCTTAGTTTGGGTTCACTCATATTAAATCTTTACTGCATAATAAAGTTCATTAACGTTAAATGGTTTTGTTTAATATTATTGTGTGGTAAAATGGGTTTCTTTTCTGCATTGTTCATTTCCGCTCTGAACACCTGTATGGGAAAGATTTTATAGAAAGAAAACTATTCTGCTTCTGCACACAAAGAAAACCAGTACAATTATAATGCTGCAGAAACTGAAAAACTAGAAAATGCCATAGTAAAATATATTAATATTCATAATCTAACTGAATAAATCAAATTTAGCAACCATATATTATTAGCATAATTACTATCACGGTTGACATACAAGTCTACTCACATTATTGTCATCATCTAAACCCAGTCTGCAGACACCATTGCATGTGGTGGGTGACATTTACGGGGGGAACTGTAGAATAATGCTGCGGTGGATGGCACAGAGCCAAATAATAGTCATTAATATGCATGCTAAACATTATTTTCACTGGTTTTGATATTTTAAAATATAAATGATGATGTATAAATGTATTTATTTATGCCATTGGCATGAATGGGCTGATTTATTCTGTTACAACGATATTTGACCTACGGTAACGATAAATCTAAATAATGTTTGTCATACAAATGTTATAACTGGTTATCACTTTTTTTCTTACTTATTTTTGATTCTAGAGAATGCATAAACATATTTAATAATTAACCAAAACTTCTTTTTTTATACTTATATTCTTTTTTCAAGGTTTTCCTCCATGGTGAATGTGGATAGGCGTCCAGATCAGTCTTCATCAGTGACAATCATGCAGCCATTTTAGAACATGCTTATCCATTCCTACACACTGTTGCGGTAAAGAACTGTTTCCATATTGTTCTCAATGGATTTTTTTCCACTGTGTCAAAAACTGTAATGTGCACTCTGATCTTCTTTGGTGCATACAGATAGCAGAACACTACAGCCATGTTCGCTCTGCTATGGTGAGACTACAGCAGGCCTGTCAAGGTTGAAACCATTTCACAGTATTTTTTCCCCCCAGAGCAAGGAAGGAGTTTCTATCTGAAACATATTGGAATATACTGTACATCTGTCATACTGCAAGGTGTTATTATGTGTGTCCATGTTAGGACTGTGTATGATTCCTTGAAATACATCACTAGATATCACAAGCCAGAAGATGACTTATGTAGAGAGTGTATGCCTTTGGGACATCTATACACTGCAAACAGATGTGAAGATGGTGTTGCACAGACAGGGGATCTGTTGTGGTGAACTAGAAAGGTGCGTGTGCCTTGCCGACTTCTAAAGAATTTGTAGGTCCAAGAGAAGACGGTGATGTTGAGGCTACAACAGCGGGATGGTTGATAGAGTAATTTACCTTGTTGCAGAGCTCAACATCGTATCTAAGTGTCACTTTAGTCCACTACAATACTGATCTCCCTCTTGCCCAGAAGTCCTGGCTATCCTACTTGCCTACTCCATGATCTATCTGTGTACGGTTTTGATTTGTCAGAGGTCCATCTAGCTTACTTTGTACTTACACCTACTGATGTGAAGATGGGGCTCAGTTCTGGAATATAGCTGACTGACTATACAATTTAACTATTTGGATGTATTTATGTTTTTTTTATCAACAAGGAATCAAATTGGATTTTTAGTTTTAATTTTTTTTTATTTAGCAATGTTTGTGTTTTTCACAAATCTGCATTTAGATAACTATTTTTTTTAATATATTTTTTTCTTGTCTCTTTTATTCATTGTTGATTATAGCCTGTGGTGCGGTCCGACCACTTGTTGCTCATCTCTTGTGGTGCTCTCTCTTTCAGACACCACTGCTCTCTGTCTGGTGTGACTGAATATGCATCATTAGATTTATATATTTTGTGACTTTGTAGTGTGTTGGTGGGTCTTGGGTCGTGCTGTGGGGAGACAGTTGTTTTATATGGTCGCATGTGGCCTGGATTCTCCACATAATTTGTTCCCTCTTTGGCAGTGTGTGGGATATCACTGGGTCTCGGGGCACACTGTGGGACAGGGCTCAAAATTTCCACTCGCCACTAGCCAATGGCGAGTTAAAATTTAGTCCTGGCGAGTAGAAATTCAGCCCTGGTGGCTATGTTATGTATTACAGTGGTGAGTAACTTTTCAGGTCTGGCTAGTAGCAAAGGACTTCAAATTTTAAGCCCTGCTGTGGGAGACACCGGTACATTTCACAATCTCGTATTGAGTACAAGCTTCTACCCAAAATAAGCTGTGCAGTCAGCCCAACAGTTGTAAAACAAATTATTGCATAAACATCCATAGTACTTAAAGTGGACCTGCTACCCCAAGACAAGATCAAAGAATTAAACGTTACTTACGTGTAGTACTTGATATTTTCTGTAAAATAAAGAGTATTTGAGAAGCTAAACTTTATATTTTGAGGACACTGTTTGGCATGTTATGCTAATATTCTTCACAGGATTGTGTTCAGAAATGCCCCAGTGTATGGTTTTGTCCTAGATCCATTCATAGTACAGTGGGTAGTACCAGCCCCACTCAGAAACTAAATGACAAAGTTCTAGACTGTGCCACAAACAAAGTTTTTTCTCCAAAACATTTATATTATAAACACTAGAACAGCATATAGGGTGTTTTTAATTCTATAAAAGTAAGTAAAAACATATATTTGGGTAAGAATTAAAATAGATTAGCTCTATACCCACTGTTGGTAACAGATTTGAATATAAATTAAAACAAACATAAAATATAAATCCCTTCTCATCAACAAGAATCAATGGAGATACAAAGTTTCCCTTGAAAGTCCAAGTTCTTATATAAGGTGCTGCTCATCCTCAATGTGTTGACTTGCCCATTTTTCACCTTTAAGAGCTCCAATGGGGGGGGGGGGAGACTGGCAGCAAACTAAGATTGCCGCTTAATTCTGTTGTTCCTCAATCCTGGGCACTTCTTTGCCAGATT
Source organism: Rhinophrynus dorsalis (assembly GCA_037306005.1). Lineage (NCBI taxonomy): Eukaryota > Metazoa > Chordata > Amphibia > Anura > Rhinophrynidae > Rhinophrynus > Rhinophrynus dorsalis. The sequence continues at coordinate 127,630,337 of CM074728.1, forward strand.
ATAGCGACAAGCTGCTATTACTTTAAAATTTGATTATTACACTTTTATTTGATGTCCCACTCAGATAGATCCGGACGCCAGGCAGTGAAACAGATCACAGACTACCTACCAGCTAAAAGCACTCTCCCGCCAAGTAGGAAGTCTTCTGGGATCACAACATACACAGCGTGCAACAAAATGGCAGGAGACAAATCTCACATTTCTAGAACCGCTACTAATCTTACCTCAGCTAGGTCTGATAGTAGCCCTCTAAACCCACAGGTGGCTGCATTTATGAGTTCATCCCCACAGGCCTCCTCTGGTGGTCCGATTCATGAACCGTCTTGATTCCTCACCAAGGAGGATACTGTCCATCTTACTTGCAAAGATGACTTAAATTTCTTCATAGAAGAAGTTAAAATTTAACTTCTCCAGATTATTAAAATTGAGATATCGGACCTACTGAAAGACCTGACCCAACTGAGAAAACATTTCCAGTCACTGGAGGAAGACCGTGAAGCATCCCTACAGCAAACCCACAACTTGGAGCAAATAATACTGCAGCAAGATGAGACTGGCTACAATCTCCACTCCCAACTACTCAATAGACTGGACGAATTAGACAATAGAAGCTGACACCAAAATATCTGCATTAAGGATCTACTGGAGTCCATACCGCACAGGGATCTTGTATCCTCCTTACAAAGTATTTGCATCTGTACTGGGCAATATGGATGATCCTCCTGTGAAAATTGACAGAGCACATAGTGTGCTAAGGCCTAGAGGCCCACCAGGCTCTGCACCACGCAACGTAGTATGCTGCCTACATAACTATTCTGACAAAGAGAATATCATGAGGAAAAGTCATGAGGTGTCTGAGATTAAGTATGCTGGGGTCATAATCCATTTCTACAAGGATTTATCGATTCACAGTCTGCAACACCCTCAAACCACTGACAGACTAACGGAGCTTAGTCCGTTACTGGAGCCCTTGTCTGGCCCTAAGACTGTTTAGCCAAGAAACACCATAAACTGTGGACATTCTGCCCTGTTTGGACTCTGCTTTGGGCCTGTCATACGAACTGGCCAGCCATTACCCTGGATAAAAAGACTTGTAGAGTCAAACAGAACTTTGTGCCAGAACTGTCCTGTGCTAGGCAAGCCAAACATTCACTGGCTAAAAACCTGTGTCCATAGTGTGTGTTTAATGTACTGTTGAATGGTCTATGCTTAATGTATTGTTGTGGTCGAGGGCTTACTATCACAGTGCCTGTGATTCCTGTCAGTCTCATCTGTGGCAGACACTGATTTGCTGTGTTGGTTTGGCCCGCCCCCTGTTGACCTTTTTATACCTGGCTAGCACATCTGTCAGTTGCCCTTTCGTGGTGTTTCTGAGCCAGTTATACTGTTGCTGTGTTCCTGTGTTCCGGATTCCTGTGTACCGACTTGGCTTGTCCTGACTATTCTCCTGTGTTCCTGCTTGTGTATGATCCAGCCCGTCTGACTACCACCCTTGGATCCTGACCCGGTTTGGCTGACGTTCCTGCTTGTGTATGACCCGGCTTGTATGACTACCTCCTGCGTGCTCCGACCCGGCCTGGCTGACTTCCCGCTCCGAAGACTGACTCCTGCTTTCTACAGTGACCTGCGTTCCAGTTGTCGCCGCCGCGACATTTCTATCTGCTGTTCCAGCTTTTGGTGTGACTGCCTTGCCTGGTGTACTCCGATCAGTGCAGTGTATCTACCTGTGCAGAGTTGTGCGTATGTACGCCTCCCTCACACTGCAGAGCCTTGCTATACCGCTGAAAAGCCTCGAGTAAAAGTGCTATTTAACCCTAGCAGTGCCGCCTGGGTTCTCGGTGATACTACTGCTGAGTTGGCCGCTCTCCGTCAGCAGCTCCGTACATCCTTGCAGAGTATTCACATCCGTTAGGCCGGTTGGGCGCCTAAGACTCTCTCTGTTTACTGGGCGATTCCACTATACCGAGTGGTGGCAGGCACAGGCATCAGCATTTGCAATTCCGGTAACTACGCCCGTGGGGCTGTTGGCTCTAGCGTGTCATATCCCGGTGTCCGGTTTAGTCTGAGGAGGTTTGGCAGCTCTCGCATTGCAGGCCGGTTCCAATCACGCCCGTGGGGGCTATTTGCACTTGCTGAAGCAGTTCCAGTAGGTACGCCCGAGGGGGCTACGTGGACTCCTGTGCTTCTTCTTACTGAACACCGTGGCGAGGCAGTCCTGTATCCAGCCTGTGATGAACTTGGTCTCCAGCACAGCCTAATAACACCCTGGGCGTTCCAAACATCCACATCTGAGACTGACTGTTATCAAGGACTTAACCCTCTGTGGGTATATACAATTCTACTGCTGTGTAATTGTACTTATAATTCATTTGTGCATTTACAATTGTATCTACTAGTCCTTACTACTGGTGTATATCTTCCGCCACTAGAGAGCGTACTTCTGCTTAACTTATCTTAATAAAATTGTGTTTTATTTCACACACTGGTCTGAGAGTCTTAAAAAAACGTTACACTTACACACTCACCGACTACCAGTCGGCACGTACTGGTGCGGTGTGCGATCATCGCCACCGGATCGAGCTCTTGGTGGCAGGGGGCAAGAGGCGGAAGTTGGGCCACTTGAATCCCTGAAGGAGGTATGCAAATATCTTCCATAGCCCAACATGGGGAATGGTAGGCAGATCAGTGATTGGTCAAGGTTGGAGCAGGACATTCAAAATAGTCAAACAAAGGCTCCAACCTTGGGCCTTGGCCCTAGGATGTGTATTGTAACCACTCCAGCTATTGACTGTTTTGTACTTTATTGAGACCCCCTGTGGTGTGTTAATGTAATGTAATCACGTCTGGGTCATTGTATTTGTTAAGACTATCTGTTGCTGGCCTTTGTCTGATGTGTTTTGATTGAATTATGTTCCCCATTGTATCTGGTTTCCCCATGAGTTTCAATGTGCTTGCTGTGTATAAATATTTGTAGTTTGGTGCAATAAAGGGTAAGTTACTTTTGGAGTGAACAAGCGTCCTAGAGTCTTAAGTTCTCATGGTATTAAAGCGACCACTCTGACGCCCATCTGAGCTGAATATCCTGCATCATTCGACCGTCTGCTGCCAGCATCCTGTGATCCAACTTTGGATACTGTCAGGCGGCAACATTGATGCTTCCCTGCTTCTTCAAGTTCCTGCGATCCTTTGATTCGAGCTGCGGAGTGCTCAGCGACTGCTACCTTCATTCCTGCTACACTTTCCCTGTTTGTCGTAGCCCGGGAGTAGAGGCCTCATTCTCTGCTGCCTGGTGTTCCAGTTCTGCAACACTCGACTGGAGCCCTGTTGACCGCTCCTCGATCCGCATCCTTCGACGTAGAGTCGACTACACCAGTCCTGCGTTGAGAAGGAGAGACCCGGGAACGACATCGGAAGGAGACGAGGTCCCTTCATAGCTTCCGTTACACAGACCACCTGCGCAATCTTGGTGTCCACTATTGCTGGGCTTTCCAGTTATTTTAACAGTCACACATAACGGAGTCAGTTGCAACCCTACAAGACCCAGAAGACATGCCATCCTTCTGTTCCACATTGAATATTCCACTGCCTGCTTTCTTGAGAAACCAGGACTGCCCAGAGACTCCGGGACCCACAACCCAGCCGGGCAAGGACCGAAGGGACAAATGGTCTACAGCTAACGAAACTGACAGAAAGAAGCCTAAACTACTAGATCTGGAGTCCGATGAAACTGTTGCCCCTTCTGATTCCAGATCAAATTGGGACTGATCCCCTCAACCACATTGTCAGTAGCGGACTGTTGGCAATCACCATTTGGATATTGTAGGGGACTTGTATGAACTAATATGTGGCGCACCACCTTTGTCTAAATGGGAACTACATGTGGTTCTCCTGCTCCATGTCGAAGTGGAGATATCAAGTACAAAGGTAACATACTTCCACTGGACTGCATTATAGTCCCCTATTAATTAGTTCATTATTTCACTGTTTAATATTGTCATATTCTTTACCTGAGATGGTGATCGAGGTGGTGATGGGTTGCTTCCCCTTTTTTTGTTTAAAGTTCATATTCATTCAGTTACACATGACTGTAGTTTTGCTGATGACACAATCGCAATCTCTATTCATCACTTGGTCTGAAGTATTATTACCTTTTCGCCTTCATCCCGACCTGCAATGGTTTGTATATTTTTATTGCTACATATGCTCTTATAGGGACCATATTTAGATTGATAGGATTCTCCCTTAGTTCCATCCCCACCTTTATTGGCAGCCTGCCATCTAGTTTTGATTCCCACCACCTTATTGAGTAGTTACATTTATTGATTATTTATGTATATATCTTTAATGCTACTACCTGATTTTCATCACCAAGTGGTACAATCTTAGTCACAGGGCAGCAAACATGAGTGACTTATCCATGTAGAGTGGGACGGGGCAATCTGTGGGGCTATTAAGATTAACATTTATGCCTACTTTTGTAATTTGGAACTGCACAATCTCATGGTACTGCTTCCTTCCCATCCCTGCTCCACTGTTTCTTAAATTCCTGCCTAGCAGCAGTCCGTGCCGTTCCACTACTAGTCCTTCTGTAGGCCTCCTCTATTAATACCCTATATTTCGTGCCCTGGGGAATCCATTGAGACAATGTACAAGTTTCTCAAGCACTCCTGATGTGGCCCTGTATCACGGTGCCCGTGCTCTCTGTGCTGCTCTATGTCAGTCTCTGTTGTGATGCTCTCCTATTGGTTGAGCTATGTTTGGCCCGCCCAGTATGGCCTTTATATACTGGGCTCTGGCACCTATCCGGTGCCCTTTTGTCGTGTTCCAGTGCCAGTGCCTACTTGAGTTGCTTGAATTCCTGTGTACCGACTTGGCCCGTTTGACTACTCTGCTTCTTGCCTCCTGCTCCGTGATTCGACCCGGCCTGGCTGATGTTCCTGCTCCGTGACCTGACCCAGCTTGTCTGACGTTCCTGCTCCGTGATTCGACCCGGCCTGGCTGACATTCCTGCTCCGTGACCTGACCCGGCCTGGCTGACGTTCTTGCTCCATGACCTGATCCGGCTTGTTTGACGTTCCTGCTCCGTGATTCAACCCGGCTTTCCTGTTGTCTCGTTTGGGCGACATTCTGACTTCCACTGTGCCTGAGTCCTGCCTGTCAGAGTATCATTGTTGCCTCTGTTACTGCTACGTCAGTGTGCCATTGGCTGAGCCCTCCGTTTACTCTTGCAGAGCCTCCGTGTTGCCTCCGTTACTGCTATGGCAGTGTGCCATTGGCTGGGCCTTCCGTTAACTGTTGCAGAGCTTCTGTGTTGCCTCTGTTACTGCTATGGCAGTGTGCCATAGGCCAAATCATCCGTTAAGGTCCTGCAGAGTATCATTGTTGCCTCCGTTACTGCTACGGCAGTGTGCCATTGGCTGTACTCCCGTTCAGCTCTTGCAGAGTATCATTGTTGCCTCCGTTACTACCACGGCAGTGGGTTTTAGTCTCAGCTCTGCTCTGGCAGATTACAAGTGCTCTAGTCTCCATTCTTGCACTGCAGTCTCCTACTCGTTGCTATTCCATCATACTGGGCGTTACTAAGAGAACTCACCACAGGCTTCTCTACACAGAGACTGATTACAGCTATTGGGACTTTAACTCATGCTGTACTGCTGCTCTGGGTATTCACCCTTTCCTGCCTGACCTGTGTCAGTATAAGACCTCTGTTGCTTCCTATTATACTGGGCCTGTGTAGACATATGCATCAAACACCTGTATTATCTCTGTATGTTTCTGCTGAGGTACAACAAGGCCTGTGAAGGGTATTTGATTATTTGTGTTTTCAATAAAACGGTTTTATCCTAAACCACTGTGTCTGAGTGTTAAACAAACCATTACACCCTTTTAGCTATGTATGTGTTCTTTCAAACCACTTACGGTGCCCGCACACCTGCACGCTAGTCTGTATAGTATAGCTATTAGCCACTTGTTTGCCTATAACTAACACATATCTTTATTATATATAAAGCAACTTATGGTCCTCCATCATCCAGGGGGTAATTGAGAAGGCTATCCCTATGCCCCCTTTCCTTAATCACCCGACCCCCTAAGCCAGATAACTGACTTTGGCCTGTTGTGGATATATTGTCTAGGGTTTGGAAGGACACTGTCGAGGTACCATTTTCCTCATGTATTATCCTACTCTAAAGCCTCTTACATGGTACCCCGAGACATGTTGGCTACTTGTGATATGAGGATGATACACGCCATAGTAAACTGATATGCACTGTTTATGTACCTCTTACTTAACTCACTGCCTATACCTACCTGCTTATGAAACTAAGCCTCTATACACTGTTATCTGTCTTCAATCACCTTGCCTCAACTTTTATCAGGGTAATTGCTTGATGGAGGACTGGTCTATGTATTAAAGATGTATTTACTGTTGTGTTCTCCAGGTATTTCCCTGCATTTCGCTCTGGGACAATCCTAGAGAATGCATATACGGGACTGTATGACCATTGTTTATGGTCTGGTTTGATGTCCAAATATGAACCCTCAACTGAACATCATACCATCATTCTGTCAGTTGTCATTGCCTCACTATAGTTTTCAACTGTATATCTGCTCACTTACAACACCTAAACTATGAATACTTTGTTTATATACCTCTGGAAGTTTTATGTATTATTCTTTTGTCGCAAAGCAGCGCTTTCCTTTTATTTTTCTATTCACCATGCCAGGGGTTGTGGTGAATGGAGTCTGACATCTCATGCTTGTTAATTCACTGCGCAAAGACCCTTCACTGCTTTGTGACCTTGTGCCCACCCTATTCTTTATGCTTTTACTACACAGTTTCAATCTCTAACACTACTCTAACCTACCTCGCAAGGATGACATCAGTCGCAAGGAGCTGAAACATAGGCGGTTATGGCTGCCTCTGACTTGAGGGACATGGAGGCGGCCCGAGCCGACCTAGCCACATTGCGTGCAAGTAGATTTCATAAATCATATATGTGAACAAAGTATGAACATTACCTCAACAATGTCTCACATCCAGACAGGTCCCTTCAACCTCTTCTCACTGTGATGGAGGAATATAATACTCTATCACACTTCAAAATTAATCTAACTAAATCTGAGTTTCTAAATATCAATGTTCCGCAAATTATAGCCACCAATCTTAGAACACACTTTCCCCTATTGTGGGTATCACATTCTCTCAAATATTTAGGAATCCTCTTCACCAATAATGTACGCACCACAGTTTCACTAAACGTGTCTACCCTCCACAGGACCATCGTTGATGACCTTGTTGTATGGAATGACTTATTTGTATCCTTGTTAGGTTGAGTTATCCTATTAAAGATGATTTCTCTCCCCAAAATACTATATGTCCTGAAAGCCTTACCGCTATATATCTATCACGGTGCCCGTGATTGCTGCCTTTTCCTGTCAGTTACCTGAATGGGCTCTCCATTGGCTGCCTGCCTTCAGCCCGCCCAGTATTGCCTATTTAGACTGGGCTTGGGCACCCTTTGGTTGCCCTTTCATGGTGTCTCTATGTCACCTGCACCTGCATTGTGTTCCTGAGCTTCCTGGGCCGTTACTACACTATTGCTCTCCAGTGATCACCTGAGTTCCTGCCTGACAGCTTCCTCGGTTCCTGCTTCCGTTTCTGAGCCGGTTTGGCTGTTGTTCCTGCTGCCGTTTCTGGTCCCGTTGGCTGCTGTTGCTGTTCCTGTTTCCTGTCCTGTATTGGTTGTGTTCCTGCTCCCGGATCGCCTGCAGTGTGCCTCCTCCTTCTATCGCCTTGGGCGACATTTTCATTCCCTTGTTCTGTCACCCAGTACACGGGTACTGGTTTGCTCCATGTACATCCGGTTGCTTGCTGCGTCCATACAGCACCGGTAGAGATTGTGTCATCCAGTACGCGGGTACTGGTTCGCTCCTCGTATAACCAGCTGCTTGCTGCATTCCAATTAGCACAGGTGATCCTTGTCTGTTCAGTACGTGGGTACTGGTTCACTCCATTATTACCGGGTGCTCATCTACACCTATACAGCCCCGGCAAGGCCTCTGTGTGCCTAGCATAGGCAACCGGTTTACTCCACCTATATACCAGTTGCTGAGGCCATCTCTGTCTGAGCACCAGTACTTGAAATCTTATGGTTTAAGCGAGGCTGCCTTGCCCGGTATATTGGCAAGGTCGGTAGAGCCTCCTCTCTCGTTATATCAGTCTCAAGGCTGCCTTGCCCGGTATACTGGCAAGGCCGGTAGAGCCTCCTTCCTCTCCACTGCAGCCTCCAGGCTGCCTTGCCCGGTATATTGGTAAGGCCGGTAGAACCTATTCCATCTTGTGCAAGTCTAAGGTTGCCTTACCCGGTATTGGCAAGTCTGGTAGAGCCTCCTTCCTATCTGCTGCAGTCTACAGGCTGCCTTGCCTGGTATATTGGTAAGGCCAGTAGAACCTATTCCATCTCGTGCCAGTTCAAGGTTGCCTTACCCAGTATTGGCAAGGCTGGTAGAGTCTATCTCACATTCTCTGTACCACTACTCACTATTGCCATGTACTAATTTATGTTGTTATATGTGTATGTCTAACCCGCAAGGGTTCTCTTTAAACTTTTCAATAAAGTTGTGTTTTTCTCTTAACTCTGTGTCTGAGAGTCAAAACAAACCGTGACAATATCCCATGTTGACATTAAAAGAAGCTGAAAAAAAAACATTGTCAGCCTTTATATGGAAGAACAAAAACACCCAGACTAGGCTGGACACATCTCATTCAGGCACCAACTTCTGGTGGACCTGGAATGGTCCATCTATACTCCTACCATAAGGCAATAATGTTAATATACATAATCGATTGTATGCTTCCTGTAACGGGCTATAGGCCGTTACTGGGATTGTGGACTTAAACTATGGACTGGTGGGACTGTCCGTTTATCCGACACTATGTCGAAAAGGGGATTTACAACCAGTAGTCGAAACCTTGGAGTTATTCTTCACATTTTGTTAGACTTTCATGAACCAGCCTTAGGACACCTATTGCCAACTTTCAGTCGATGGACCTTGTGATGGCGGGAACGCTCGACACAATGTCGTAAGGTCCCAACATCCATCAACAGGATTGGGCGAAGAGAAAGTATGCGACCTACAGATTGGTCGAACAAAATGCAGGATGTTTGTACAGCTAGTAACATCTGTGCCCCCCACCAACAGCCTTTGTGTAGTAACCTAATCATGTCTGGCCCCTCTGTGTACCCTAGTCAGAGTGAGTCCAGGAAACGGACCAGTCGGGTTACACCTAATGTGGTCGCTCCCCTGCCCATAGGTCCCTAAACTAACTCCAGCCCCGTATCGTATTTGGCCTCTCCCAGTTCATTACGGCATTGTTTGGTTGTGTATAAAAACAGTGTGGTTTTGCTAATAAAGTGTGTTCATGTGGAGTAAGCAGTCTCCGTGTTTATTTCTTGGCTGGAGGGTCTAAAGAGTCCACTCTGACTCCCATCCTTCAAGGGTATCCAGAGCTGGTTCCCTCTTTGCTTCCAGAAGTTCCTGACATCGAACAACTCCTTCCTCGACCTCCACTCAGTGCTGTTCGACTCCCCTTCCACCCTTCGACTCCTGGCCAGTACGACTCGCTCGAATTGGTGTTGAGACTCGGAAGGGATTGCCACAGAGTTAGTCAACCCAGCTGTTCCCCTGTTCGACCAAGGCATCAGTTCCACTGTTCGACCAAGGCATCGGTTCCACTGTTCGACCAAGGCATCAGTTCCACTGTTGACCAAGGCATCAGTTCCACTGTTTGACTGAGGTGTTTGACGTTTCCCAGCTGACCTCTACAGAGAATCCGGTTACAACGGCCTGAGACTTCCCAGTGTCCTGGGTTCCCTTTATACATCCTTCCCCCAGAGAGTGGATTTATTGTTCTAGATGGGCATGCCCTACCTTAGATAACTCCCAGTTGATATTATTTTCCCATGCTGCCTTCCCAGTACTGACACGTAGACATGTTATGTGGGGTCATCTTATAGATTCCTGGCATTCCATGAATGGCGGAATGGGACTTGCCCCCTGCCCATCCCCACTGATGTTGATCATTCTATCACAGTCTACCTTAGAGGCCTAGTGTCACGGTTTTCAAGACACTCAGACCAGTAGGTGAAATAAAATGCGATTTTATTAAGAACAAAATAAACAACAAAGATCACCCCCTATAGGCAGCACTGCGTAGCAGCAGGAAACAAATAGTATGATCAATATACAATATAGTAGAAAATAGCACAGGCAACTGACAGACACTGAGTACTGATATACAAGGGTTAACGGAATAATCAGTCCGTCTTAGTTGTGTTGTTTGGCACGCCCAAGGTGTTAAAGGTGGTGAATGGTGGAGAAGTCTCAACACCAACAGTCTGCAATACTGAGGAAACTGTCCAGCAAAGAGGAACCTGCCACCCAGAGCCTGCTGTACTTGAATGGTAGCCCCCACGGGCGTATGAACAGAAAAAGTAGACTGTCAGAGCTAGAGCGAATAGCCCCCACGAGCGTAATGGAGACAACTGAATTGCCAGAGCTTGAGCCACTAGCCCCCACGTGCGTAATGGCAGGAACTAGATTGCAAGAGCTTGAACCAATAGCCCCCACGAGCGTAATGGAAGGAACTGGATTGCCAGAGCTGGAGCCACTAGCCCCACGGGCGTAATGGCAGGAACTAGATTGCAAGAGCTTGAGCCAATAACCCCCACTTGTGTAATGGAAGCAACTGGATTCCAAGAGCTTGAGCCAATAGCCCCCACGGGCGTAACCACAGACGTGCACAGAAACAGCCAGAGCCGTGTGCCACCGGGCACGGTAATGAGCTACACCGGACTGCAAGGAGAGGAACGGCTCAGCACACAAGCAACTCTCTGTATAAACGGAAGGCCCAGAACTGGGACACAGCTCTGCACGGGTTAACAGCTCGAAAGTAGGAACACAGCTCTGCAGGAAGCGGCTCAGAGGCAGGAACCAGCACAGCACGGGCAACTGCTGCAGCCGCTCAGGACAGCAAGTGGGACAGTCGCAATGTCGCCGTGGCGACAGAGGAGGCAGTACCGTAGACCGGCCCGGAGTAACTGGTACAAGTCACGGAGCAGGAACGTCAGCCAGGCCGGGTCCAATCACGGAGCAGGTTCTCAGACAAGCAGGATCAGAATACAAGCAGGAACGTCAGCCAGGCCGGGTCGAATCACGGAGCAGGAACACGGGATCGTAGTCAGAGCAAGCCAAGTCGGTACACCAGAAATCTGGAACGCAGGAACACAGCACAGCAAAACTGGCTCAGGAACACCACGAAAGGGCACCAGACAGGTGCCACTGGCCCAGTATAAAAAGGTCACCAGTGGCGGGCCAAGCAGGCTCAACCAATCGGAGCGCAGTACAAGCGAGAGTGACATGAAGAGAAACTGCACCGTGATAGCTAGTTATCCTGTGCTTCCTTCCTTTGTGGTGTGTCGGCTGGCATAGTTGTGGCCACCTCCACATTGCTGACATCATGAAACAGGCACTGGCTAGGGTGCCTGTTTATGGGCCTATTCTGTGTGGCCTAATTTGGTCCCACTTTCTCCTGCTCCTTTATAAATTTCCCTGGGCCTGTGAATCATTGCCCTTACATGGTGTTTCTGATATTGTCTCTTGCGCTCCATTGTGACCTGTGCTCTCCTGAGAATCTGCTCCATGTATGACCCCGGCTTGTCTGACTACCCACATTGGTTATGACCTGTGGCTCTGGCTGACTTACTCGCTCCGTGTAGTCCCCGGTTTGTCTGACCTCTGGCTCTTGCTGCCTATCACTCCGTCTCTTGTCCGGGTTGTCTGAACTATGGCTCTGGCTGACTACTGGCTCTATACTCTCTGAACTTGCCTGACCATCAGTCTCAGTGTTTCATGGTTCAGGATTGCTCTCACTCCCTGTTACCTCTGGTCGTGTGACCCAGGGTGGAGACTTGTGCCTCAATGATAGTTCCCTCTGGTGTTCCACCTGCACCACAGTCCTAGTCTCTAGTATCTCTCAGTAGTGCAGTGCGCAGCACAGTGTGTAGCTCCGGGTAGGAGCCTTGGTCCTATCAGCCTGTGTTCTGGAGTTGTGTGGGCTATACTATTATTACTGTACTTATTAATAAAGGTGGATTTATATTTTATAATCGTGTCTGTCCTTATTTGCCTGATTACGGGGACACATTCACAATCCAGGGTTCCTGCCAGGTGAACCTACCATACTCGACCCACTGGCCTTACCAGCAACTAACGCAATTCCTTAAAGGAATCTTTTCGGACGGGTATATGGTAAGAGACACTACACCTTTTGAAAGACTCATACTTTCCTCTAATATACAAGTACATGCTCTCTCTAAAATAAATAGATTTTTGATCACTCAACTCTTAACAGAATGTCCATACTTTTAACAAATGGCATAAGGAAGGACTACAAACTCTCTCCAGCTCCACTTGGAGGAGCACTTGCTCTACCCTGTGGTGGTCCTCACGTGACACAGCCACCAGGGAATGCAACTTCAAACTTATCGCCTGTTGGCATCACTCGCCCACACATGTATCAATACGACATTGTCTCCCACATGCTGGAAATGCACAGCCTCCCCAAGCTCATCCTATCACATGTGAAGGTCATGTCCTCAACTGAATAAGTACTATATGGACATTCTAAAGGGAATTTCTGATATACTGAAAGACCAGATTCCTCATGACCATGCTGTGGTTCTGTTCTTCTCAGACTGAAAAAAATTACACGTCTCTTTTCCACATCTTAGCAAATTCAGCAGAGAGATTGATCCCCATTCATTGGAAACACCCCGCACCGTCCACTCTGTTACAGTGGCAGAATAGGATACAAGCAGTGTATACTCTCGAACGCATCCACGCTTTAGCAACTATCTCAGTGGGGGCCTTCCATGACTTCTGGCTGCCTTGAGAGAGTTATCACTCAAAACTGGCTTAATTTTCACATATTTATACACATCATGTACAAATGATCCACAGTCTGGTTTTGCGACCTTGTCGTTAGCTGTTGGATAGTGGAATTGGGGTACCCTCTCTTTGTGGTACTTCTCTGTTTTCCATATGTGTTTTTCCACCTCCTACCATTTCCCCCCCTTTTTATTCTTGGCTCCTCCCTTTCCTACAATCTTCATATTCCTCCTTTTTTTTTCCCCCCAAGAATTTTGGATATCCTCCATACCTAGATATACTTAAACTCCATTCTACGGATAATCTGTAGTTGCTTGACTACACTCCCATTAGGTGATATTCCTGACTCTATCCTCCCCAACTGCAGTTTTTCATATTATTCTAATGTTATGCTCCACATCATATATTGTTATTAGACGCTATTAGAATTCTTACTTATATGCATATGTATGTATTGAATCACTTGATGTATACATCTCTCCAACGTGTATTACTTTATTTCCCTGTATTATGCATCTCTTTGTAATTTGATGCCTTTTATATAATTATAAATGTGTTATTTTTATTCTGCTGTAATTGTTACTTCTCTTAATAAAGCTTTTGAAAAAAAAGACAAGTAGACATCAAGCACAATTAAAAACAATCTCCAAGATCAAACCACCATCATAGACCCCACACATAGTAAAAAAGTTAACGTAACCTCTCACAACATGCTCAGATCCAGGTAACCCCAGGTGGATTTCTTAACTGCAGTCTCAAACAAACACATAGCCAGAAAACATGAAGTTTGACTTTGTTATTAATCCTAAGAACTGTCATACACATAGGGGCAGGAAACTCAGTATTATAATAATTCGGGAGTGGGCAACTGGTGACCTCCACTTATTATTAGAATACAATTACCCTTGTTCACGCAAGCTGAGGATAGCAGGAGCTTCATTAGTCAGCTGGACAGCCACAAATTGCCCACCAATACTTCTGGACTAAATCACCTGCCTCTGTTAGACCGATGTAACCACCCGACACACCAGGGTTTAGGAACCTGAGGCCCTCAAGGCTTTGTGGATTATTAACCCCAGGCAGGCTGGAGATTAAGTGAATTGTAGTTCTTAACTGCTGGAGGTTATCAAGTTGCCCATTTCTGACAGCAGATGTCAGTATCTTAGCCCTCTTTAAATATACATAATTGGTTGGTATACTTTGCAGCAGCAGAGCCAAAAAGGCTACTGAGACGGTCTTCTTCCTCACACTGACTGGTAAGAGGACGGGGTGCTTCTGCTGCGCTAGTCATGGAACGCTGGAATGCTGATCATTTTTGCTCAATCAGACGAATAGTTATGCTTCAGGTGAGATCTCAAAGACAATGGGGGAGATTTATAATAAGCATTCTTGTTATTCTTTGTGAACGGATCCTTAAAATGTTTTTTCCTTATTATGAGTGTTGGTTTTTATAAAGTATCATAAGTACAACTGCAAATGGTGACTAAAGAATAAGAACAGGTCAGACATGGACTTAACTATTTGCTGAAAATTCTGTCTCTAAATTGTCGCAAATAGCAACCTGTCTTTATACATTTGCTGAGCCCCTTTTTACAAACTTCCTTATTCTATTTTATAAAACTGCATTTTGTCATCTTAAGCTGTCCTTAATACATTCATAATAACCAGAGACAATCTTACAGCCATTTAAAGACTTCTTTTTTATTAGCTCTATTTTCTATAAATCTCCCCATCGTGTCTAGATGTGACGCTGCTTTACAGGCACTCCAGGGCAAGATATTGCAGTAGAACTAGCAGTAAGTGTGATGCACTTTGAACAGGAAAAGAGGCACTCATAGCTAGGGTTGTGGATTTTCACCTGTGTTGCTGCTTAGTCAATAATATTGAGTGTGACTGGGTGGGGTTTGAACTTGGAAGCAGCGTTGGTGATGATTGAATGATTTAACATAAAAATGGTAGTGTTGATTTTTACTGTAAAGTAAACAGACACGTTAGAGTGTGGAGTGATGTTTTGTCTGTCTGAATCTAATGTCTAATGATAATGTATGTGTCTGTGATGGTCACTCTCAGTCTCCGATCTAGGAATGAGATCATCTGCCTGTCTCTTTAAAGTATTTTTTTATTTTCTTTAATCTGTGCCTACCACTGTCAATTTCTACAGATCTCACCCACACTCCCTGCAACCAACCAGAGTACTTTCTAGCACCAATACTCCTTACATCAAGCAACTTAGCTTCCCCTCTTTGCCTGGTGTCCACTACACATTTGTAGCTATTGTAAAAATTTCAGGAGCTTTCTTTTTCTCGCCCAAAGACTGCCATGTTAATGTTTACAGTACAATACAAGACAGACCTGCCAGCTTCAGAATCAGCAGGTTGTAATAAAGGTTAAGGTGCACAGCACTACCACGCCTCAGTACACACACTGGTCCCTACTGTTTCTGCAGATGGAGGAGTGAATGTGTGCATTATGTCAAGTTATGCTTGTCTCTGTCTTGAATGTATGATCTGTTACATAGCCTCATACTCAGCCAACCAGCTCATTTAGGAAGGATCACTTCACCTGCCTCTCTGCCACATTTCTGTAAAAAAAACAAGATTCTGTTTATTTATTTTAGCACTCCTTTCTCCCTTCATACCCAGAGAACAACTGGTAGTGCCTACCACAAACACCCCTGCCAAGTAACTCCAGCACCCTCTGTTTGCCTGTCTGCTTGTTCTAGTTAGCATCAACAAATCAGCTGCTTTCTCTCTATCTAGCACAGACTGAGTACAGGTAGTAAATTACATTTGTAGTTTAGCATGACAGGAAAGTATGGAGGAAACGCTCAAGGTACAGGGAAATACATTATCATCATTGAAATCAAACCAAGAAACCAAAATATGTAAAAGTGCATTCTTCACAGGAATTCCCATGTTTTACTCATTAAATAAGGGTATCGCAGTAATTTATATAAGAATGTAGCCATATGAATACAATCTTTCAATTGCCCCAGAGGAAGCAAACTATAGATCAGCGAAAACACATTCTGTCCACCAACTTGTCACTCACTTTGTTATTGGGTCATTTTCCACACCTCCTTCCAGTTTCTCCCTCACTGCCTCTTAGCATCCCACTCAACTGGCTGTCAGCATCCTCGTTTGCCTCTTCATGAGGCACAGTGAGCTGTATTGTAACCTTTACATCTATTCTATCTGAACTAATATACATTATTTCATTTGTGGAATGCTGCCACCATAGACTTTTTGCCTTTTTATGACATAGTCAATTATTTAATCTAATGGTTTACTACTCTATCTTGGAGGACCTCATTGTATCCAGATACCTGGAGAGAATAGGAGAACACAGTTAATTTTGCTACAAAGGAAGGGACTCTATGTGCAATAAGCCCAAGATCGGTAAATATGAGTGCATTACCTCTTTTTATGCTTGGATCTTTATTAATATATTGCTACTTTTAGATCAGTTTTTCTTTTTTTGCACTGTTTGAGTTGTTCTGGATCGAGCTCTTCTTTATGATAGACCAGACCACTGAGCTCAATCTGCTGCATTTAAGTTAAGCTGACTAAGACTCGATCTACGTTATAGAACTCAGTCTCATTATCCTGCATCATTTGATTCATTCACCTTCTGTTATAGTAGCGGCGGCTGTTTAGCCGATCGCTACCTTACCGGCAGCTCAGCTCAGCATCTCGGGCAGCAGTCAGTTCTGTTACCCGGCAGCCTAGCTGAAGCAGTCCCATGGTGTGCTTTGGCGTGCGTCCTCATTTAAAGGGACATGCACTCGGTATGCGTTAGATTTTGTTTCTCCCCAGCCTCGTTACCAGACTACGCAAATAGATACATTATTATTACAGCCTGCTTATAGGCTGCCCCAGTTTTTACATGGTGGCCTTGCGGTTTTTAAACTTTGGACTCCGTTAGTCACGACTCTACATGAGTCGTGGGTGGAATTGAAAAAGATGTTGGGGTATATAGCCATGGATCCGCGGGGATACACCATTTGCTGGGTAGCGAGTTTGGTCCCTTGTGTGCTAGATGTGGGATCAATACACTTGGACAATTATACCAGGATTATCTGTTGAAATCATTTGCACAACTGCACGACGAGTACCATGTACCACATAATCTCTTTTAATCATATTTGTGTATTAGGCATGCTCTTAGAGCTCAGTGGGGTGATCGAGCCCCGATGATTCTACGTTTCCACTTCTTACTAGATTGTTGATTCTTGAGCCCCCGAAACCCCTCTCTCTCATTTACCAGTGGCTAGATTCTCACATGCAGTGTCAGGAATTTCCTTCACGGAACAAATGGGAAATGGACATGGGTCCTTTAGAGAACTGGGAATGGGACATGGCCAAGGTGGGACCAGCACTGGTGGCGACATCGACTAGACACCAGATGATACAGCTGAATATCCTACATAGAATTTATTATATGCTGGTCAGATGGTACAAAATGGGGAATTCGGGCACCGACTGCTGTCACCGATGCAATACTGTTCAGGGCACATACTTGCATATGATTTGGGAATGTCCTGGGGTCAGGAGGTTTTGGACGGAAATAATGCGCATTGTGACACTGGTGTTGGGGAGGCCTGTTCCTGTAGATCCAAAGATTTGCTTATTGTTCATTTTTCCTGATGAGGTTGAGACCACAACAGACAGATCTCTACTGAGTGAGCTTTTGGTGATGGCGAGAAAGGTGGTGGCCTTGAACTGGATGTCAAACAGAGTTCCCAATTGCAGAGCGTGGATAAACCTGGTTTTACAGTGTATTCCACATTATAAATTGGTTTACTTACATGGGGTACCCCAACTAAGTTCGACAAAGTCTGGGGATGATGGCAGACCTGGTGGACAGAGAGAGCAGATGGTGCTATGACTCCTGATGATGCTCAACTTTATAGTGATGAATGATTGATTGTGATCATATCTACTTGCTGTGTGGATGATTGTGATGCATAACTGATGCGTAGCATTATGTGTGACCCTTGTGCGTAATGGGATCTTATGTCGCTAATGGCTGGTGGGTGGGGGGGTGCTGCGGGCTCGGGAGAGAGAGGACTTGGGGGTGGGAGATATAATAATAGATAGGTTAGTTTTTATGAGATTGGGTTATTGAAGTTGAAATAATAATGAAAAACCTCAGGTTGTCTTTATACATTCTACTGATCTACATATGTTCTTTTCATTGCTACTAAGGTCTATGTATTATTGTTGTACCTGTGTTATTTAACATGTGTTCCCTTTTTCTCTTTGTATTTAAACTGTATGGAGCAATCTGATAATAAAATATATTAAAAAAAAAAGGGACATGCACACCTTTTGGGACTCCTCCTCTTCCTGGGTTGTGGCCTTAACCCACTGGACACCACTCTCAGTTGCCCTTTTGTGGTGTCCAGTGAGGTTGGTGAGTTGTAGTAGTGCTGACTGTCCGTTCTGGTTATGATCATTTGGCTTCGTTCTGACTACCCGCTCTGTGTATGACCCCAGCTTGTTTGAGAACTATTCTGGTGCATAATCTGCGGCTCTGGTAGACTACCCTCTCTGTGTATGACCCCTGGCCCGGCTGACTATCCGTTCTGGTGCTGACTTTTGGCTCTTTCCGACTACCCTCTCTGTGTATGACTCTGATTAGTCCTAGAACCCTTCTGGGTCTGACCTGCAGCTCTGTGCTGCATTTCGCCAATCCATTTTCCAGTTATCTTACTATCTACCTTGGTTTACTCGGAGTTGTCCGCTGCGCAACCAGTGGATAACCTGTTGGGTATCTTGGTGGCTCTAGTGGACTTTGCTGTTCCTAAGTTTACTGTCTGTACAGGTGCGGACCTGTGGTTCTTTACGTACCTTAGTTACTTTGTCAGTACAGGTGCGGACCTGTAGTAGGAGCTCAGGTGCGGTCCTGAGCAGATTCGCTTCAGATACCTACCTTCATCTCTTCGTCTGTACAGGTGCGGACCTGTGGCACTACAACTTCCTTGGTACTTTGTCAGTACAGGTGCGGACCTGAGCAGATTATCTCCAGATTGTCCTTTGGGCTCAGTTCATTGTTACTACAGAAGAACAGTTGTTACGAGCGATCCTTATTGTATGGTGTTCTTGCTGTACGTGTGTATCTTAATAAAGTTTGTGTTAACAAAAGTACTGGTTCAAGTATCGTTATTGTATCCGTGACGCCTTCATTCTCATCCTCTTATTATTCTAACAGACTGGTATCTTTTTTGTCGATTCACAACATTCTTCCGAATTTTGTTTTGTGTATTTGGACTTACTGGTTCCATCAATTTGATTTATTTGATTGATTATTGTGATTTTTTTTTTTTTTTTAAGTTTATGTTTATTAGGTTGTCCAAAATACAAATAGTACAATGAGAACAGTCAAATCAAGATTTCAATATAACAGTAGTTGTGGTGATTGTTACAGATGAAGTACATTGTAAAAGAAATACAAGAAGTAAAGCTAGTTCAACAATAAAATCCACATTCCACTACATTAGAACGTATTTCACTCATTGCAGAATGAGGTGGTCGTCAGTATTTGGAAAAGAGGATTGGGCAACCTTTTGAGTTATATCAATTAAGAGAAAGTGGGAGAAAAAAAAGAAAAGAAAAAGGGAAAAGAAGAATCAAAGGGTTAGAGATGAAGAAAGGGGTCAGAGAGTGGAGATAATAGGACACTAAGGTAAGAAAAAGTATAGAAAAGTCATGGGAACCAAATGCATGTTGTAAAGGAGGTGGTGATAGAATGAAGAATCGGCGGTGAAGGCACTGGGACCAGGAACTGATGGACTGCCCCCATTGATCAATGGGGTCTCTATCATGGGTCATGCCCAAGCAAAACAGAGCTTTTCTCTGTAAACCACCTCGAGAGCCACACATCCAACGTCTTCGGATCTTTACGCCTGTGGATCCAGGCTAGTTTAGTAAAAATAAGGTGATCATCTACTTTTCCTAGCCATTCCTCAAATGTCGGTGGCACTGAAGATTTCCATCTGATTGGAATTAGGCTTTTAGCTGCATTGAGCATGGTCAGCAGAAGAATTCTCTGTGGAGCTGGGGTAATAGGCAATTTAAAATACAGAAGTATTTGCCAAGGAGTCCGGTCAAGTATGATACTGGATACTCGTTCTATGTGTGAGATGCACGCCGACCAGTATGGCTGAATTAGCGGACAGAACCACCAAATGTGAGAGAGTGAGCCTATGTTGTGCTTACATCTCCAACATGTGGCAGAGAGAGAGGAATTGAATTTATGAAGTTTAGTAGGAGTATAATACCATCGTGTAAGAAGTTTCACATTCATTTCAATTAAGGCAGTCGAAATAGACGATGTGAAAATGGTGGGATAAATGGAGGACCATTCATCCGTGGTAAGTGTGCAACTTAGCTCTGTTTCCCAGGCATACGCGTAGGACGGTTTAGCAGGTGTTGAAGAGAGCGAGAGCAATTCGTACATCTTACCAATACGTCCACGTTTCACACAATTAGGCGAAAGGAAAGATGTTTCAAAAGAAGACAGTGGTCTGTCAATGCAAGCAAAGAATTTGGGATGTGTCAGAAAGTGTTTAAGTCTTAGATAGCTCCATATTTCTTTTGGAGGAAGGAAGTATTTATTTTGGAGCGTATCAAAGGGGACAATAGATGTGAGGTTTCTAATGTCTTGAATAGCGGCTTCAGAAATTGTTTTCCAAGCCGGGAATTGGTTCAAGGAGAGCGAGTAGTCGGTTTGACGGGGAGAGAAGATTTTGGAAAAGGGGGACGGTAGGGGAATTAAAGTATGGATTTTATTTAATTTCGACCATAACAATAGGGTGGTTCGAATTACAGGGTGGTACATTTTGTTGATATGCCTTTCCGCTGGAGGAAGCAGAACTTCAACCAGAGGGTCTAAGGAGTCATAAAATGAACGTTCTAGTCGTACCCACAACTTGTGAGCACTATTGTTGTGCCAATCCGGAATAGACGTTAAAAGAGTAGCATGATAGTATCGTTTAAGATCCGGTACTTGTAGTCCACCTTGTTTCTTGTGTCCACACATTGTAGCTGTTTTCAATCTGCGCCTTCTATTACTCCAAATAAAGGAAGCGAACGCCTTGTATGCCGAGTCAAAGAAAGATCGTGGAATGTGTATAGGAAGAGTTTGGAAAAGATATAGAAAACGCGGTAGTATCATCATTTTAAGGGTGTGCATTCTACCTATCCACGAGACATGGAGTGAGGACCATTTATACAGATCTTTACGAACAGCACGTAATAGTGGTATGTAATTAGAGTGAAACAAGGATTCTGTTGATGCTGTAAAATGTACACCTAAATATTTGATGGAGGAAGCAGACCATTGAAAAGGTAAGCTTGATTTCAAGAGAATAAGAGTTTCCCGGGGTATAAAAGAGGGAGGGCTTCCGACTTGGCAAGGTTTATTTTAAAGTCTGAAAGAGTAGAGAAGATTTCCATTTCTGTGAGAAAAGCGGGCATGGAGCGAATCGGATCCGAGGTGGTCAAAAGTATATCATCGGCGAATATAGATAGTTTATGGACCTGATCAGCAATCCGAATACCCACTATGTCGGGATTGGCACGAATATGTTGTGCAAATGTTTCCAAAACAAGAACAAATAGGAGGGGAGAAAGAGGACAGCCCTGTCTAGTTCCATTGGTGATAGAAAAAGTCGATGACAAGTGTCCGTTAACTCGAATGCTTGCCGAAGGAGCAGTATAGAGTAGTTTAATGTAGGAAAGAAACTGAGGGTCAAATCCAAAAGCTCGTAAGGCTGAAAACATGTAGGACCAATTAACCCGGTCGAAAGCTTTTTCTGCATCAGTAGTGAGAAAAACAGATGAAAGTTTCTGTGTTTCTATATAGTGAAGTAAAGAGATCATCTTTCTGGTGTTGTCTCTCGCTTCCCTACGGGGGGTGAATCCAGTTTGATCTAAATGAAGGAGCGAGGGGAGCGAGGTTTTTAACCTATTCGCCAGGATTTTAGCGTATAGTTTGATGTCTAAGTTTAATAGTGAGATTGGTCTGTAACTAGAACATAAATTAAGATCCTTTCCGTCCTTCGGTATTACTGTCACATGCGCAGTTGTCAGAGAGGATGCGGCAGATGATCGCTCGGGCATAGCTCGGAAGCAATTAGCCAGCATCGGAGTGAGGAGATATCTGTAAGTTGCGTAGTATTATTGGGAGAATCCATCTGGGCCCGGGCTACGTCCTGGGGGAAGTGATTTGATCGCCACAGCTATTTCCTCGTCAGAGATGGGTCGATCCATAGATAGTGTGGCAGATGGGTCTAGCTGAGGGAGATTAGCCGCCTTGAGATATTCTTCAATAACTTGAGAATTCGGTTGAGAGCTGGGGGATGATGAGCGTAGGTTATAGAGATGTTCATAGTACTGACGGAAAGAGTTTGCTATTTCTGTCGGCGCGTGTCTTAGTACTCCGGTTGAGTCACGGACATGCGGTATGTAAGTACGTTGTTGTAAGAATCTAAATTGCTTCGCTAATAATGCACCCGATTTATTCCCATGTTCAAAGAAGGTTTGCTTGGAGCGGAAGAATGCTTTCTCCACTTTAAGAAACAGGAGAGATTGGAGTTCTTTCCACAATTGCACAAGGCGTAGTAAGAGCGATTCGTCTAGAGATGTTTTGTGAGAGGATTCCAGGTTTTGGATATTTTGTGTTAGAGTTTCGATTTTCAAGAGGCGTTGTTTTTTCGAGTACGCAGCTGATTTGATAAATTCTCCCCGAATAACACATTTATGAGCCTCCCATAACACCACTGGTGAAACGTCATCTTTATCATTGTCAGAGATATAAGTGGAAATGGAGTCATGGATGTGCGTCCGAATCGTGGAATCTAGCAAAAGATGTTCATCTAGTCTCCAAATGTGTCCTGGTCTAGGGAAATTAGAATAATTAATGGACACTATAACAGGTGCATGATCCGACCAAGTGATTGATCCAATAGTCGCTGTGCGGATCAGGGAGGTAGAACAGTGTGGTGTGAAAACGTAATCTATTCTGAAGTATAGTTTATGAGGATTAGAGTAGAACGTGTAGTCTCTCGTGTCGGGGTGAAGAATTCTCCAAACATCAACTAGTCTATGCACGTGGAGAGTGTGGCGAAAATCATTAAGTATTTGTGTGGGATAAGAGGAAGTTTTAGAAGAGCAGTCTAAGTAAGGCATTAGAGGTAAATTGAAGTCCCCCCCTATAAGTAAGGTGCCCTCTTGAAACAAAAATAGTTTGTTCAAAGTAACAGATAAAAATGAATGTTGAGCCGAATTAGGGGCATAGAGAGAGGCAAAAGTAAAAACATGGGAATGAATGGTGCCCTTAATGAAAATATACCTACCCGCTGGGTCTTTTTGTATGCCAGATAGGATAAATGGTACGTTTTTATGAATCAGGATTGCAACTCCATTTTTCTTGACTGCTGCAGAACTGAGATAGGCCGTAGAATAATATCTGTTAGTCAATCTCATTTCTTGTGACCGCTTAAAATGGGTTTCTTGAAGCATGATAATGTCGCCTTGTAATCTATGAAGATCTCCCAGTGCCACCGACCTTTTCTTTGGGGAATTGAGGCCTTTTACATTCAGGGAAATAATCTGTAAGGGTTTCGTCCCTTTAGGAATGGTCATGGGGATCGAGAGAGGGTACGAGAATTATCATCATTGATAGAGGAACAGTAGCATATAAGCAATATCAATTGGAATAAGCTTGTCCAACAGTCCCTGGTCCCAGTTGCATAAGTAACACCCGTAGTATATGGATAACGAAATGGTTCCCAATTATAAGTAGGGTATGAAGGGAGGGAAAGAGAAGAAAAGAAAAAAATAGAGGAAAGGGAGTTAAGTCTCTGTCTAGACAGCGGTGTGGATATGTATCCCCTGTCTAGAGAGGAATGTACAACAGAGAAAGAGGGATCGGAGAAGTAGAAAAGCAGCAAATGTAAGAACATCTGGAATATCATGAAATAACAGGTAAGCATGTCAGGGGTCTTGAAGGCGGACCCCAAGAGATTCAAGAAAATATATCAGCAGGAGTCAGGCAATCATTTGAACAGAGTCATTGTTATGGAATTGAAACATTAAACATAAGAGGTGTCTTACAAACTTTAGTTATTGACAATGAGGACAACAGAGAAACATTGATATCATAGTTGGTTAATGGAATCCGCAGACCACTGGAGGGAATGGAAGGATATATAATATGGGGTCATAAAGAGAATAGTGGGATTTAGTACAGGAATGGAAAATAGAGCTAAAGAGAGAAACTACGGGATTGAGGAGCGGACTATTCCTGGGGCAAAATAAATTCTCTCCACGTAGAGGAGAAAAGGTAGTACGGAGGATAAAAAGCCAACAGGCAGACTAATCTATAGGTCTCAAGAGTGATAGCAAGCATTCTGCCCATCCTGACAATATTCCCCTTTTTTTTTTTTTTTTTCTTTTTTTTTTCCTCTGTCCTTCCTCTCTCCTCTCACCGTCCTTCCTCGCTTTGTATCATATTAATATTAGATAAGCACCACCCAATAGGATTGAATAGTACATAATATTCGCCTCCAGACGGTCTCTAGGAGACCAGTAAGCAATGCATAGTGGTTAAAGTCTAAGTGACTGACAATCAGGATAATGTCATAATCATCACAGTATGGCATAACAGAATGTCTCAAAGTAGGGAATAGGAAAGAAATAGGCTTCAGCTGTTGGGAGGGCAGTCTACTGAAAGTTCTTGTGGAGTGCACAAGAATATATTCATAAGAAATTGCATGTAGGGGGTCAATAAATGTAAAAGGAAGATGTATGAGTGCGGAAAGTATGGGAATACAAGAGTGGAGATGGAGAGGCTATAATAAATGTAATGCGATATGGGAAGGTAAGAGAGGAAAGAATGAGTGATTGATGTATCGTATAAGTAGGGTGAATTACATACGGTGTGAGTGTCAGGAGAATGACCGGCCTTTCAATGGGAGTGAAGATAAATAACCAACTATAGAAAATATAACAGTTTCAGAGCTGTCTCTGAAGCGACAGATTAGAAATGGGGTCTAAGAGATCCGCCATGGAAGAAATATATCCCCATTTCAAAGGGGTGTCAATCAGACTAGTAAAGCACCCGCTCAAGTCCACTCTCCCCCCAGGTCCAGAAAATGGGGCATGGGAGGAGAGCAAACCAACTAGCAGCTAACCCCAATAGTAACGAAAGCGAGTGTCAAAGGTACAATATAAGTATTTGTGAGAACAATCAACAACAAAATAAAAACTATAGCATATATATGACAATAAACGACATCATGTGAAAAGAGTGACCATCAAACGAGTACATACAAGCATGAAAATAAAACCGTGTCATGCATGTAGTCCCAAATTGCGTACCCTTTGGCCCAAAGGCCTGATGCTGGTGAAATTAAATGACAATACCGTCAGGAAATCCAAGAGATGAAGTAAAGAGTCTCAGCCGTCTGACTGACGAGCATGTTTGGCTGCCATAAATGGTGAGGAAGGAGAACTAGGAACTCTGCGTTTCTTGGTGACCGCATTCCAGACTGATGGAATGACCATATCGGTATCCCAAGGTTGGTGATCGGGTAGGAGATGTTTCGGATCCTCCGCCAGTTGTAGTTGCAAGGACGAGATGAAGGCCTTGTAGTCTCCTTGATATTTCAGAATGTGGGACCGGCCTTCATAAGTAGCTATTAGCATCAGGGGAAAGCCCCACCGATAGCGAATATCACGCTGTCTGAGGGCTTGGGTAATGGGTTTCAGGTCTCTGCGCCATTTAACCGTCATGGGGGAGAGATCCCCATAGATTGAGATGTCTTGATTCTCGAAGGAGATTGAGGTCTTGTTCCTTGCATGTGAGGAGATTCTCTCTTTATCCAAATATGACAAAAAACGGAGAATTATGTCGCGAGGAGAATCTTGTGCAGCAGACTTCGGTCTAAGAGACCTATGTGCTCTTTCAATAGTAAAGAGGGTGCCTTCAGAGGCATTTGTAATAAAGCGGAAGAGTCGTTGTAGAAAATCTGGTAAGAGTTCAGGCCCTATATCTTCCGAGACTCCTCGAAGGCGCAAATTGTTGCGTCTCTGCCTGTTTTCTAGGTCATCTATTTTCAGTAATAAGTCTCTCTGATGATCATATAGAGTGTTGGTTCTGGTGAAAACTTCCTGCTTGAAGGTATGGTAAGCGTCTCTGTCTTCCTCCAAACCTCAAGACGAGTGCCAAGTTGAGCGACATCTTGTTTTATTTCCGCCAATTCATCCCGTAGAAATATCTTCAAGTCAGCTAAAAGATCGTGGAGATCTTTTTTAGTCGATGGGGTGTCCATATCCTCCTTGTCAGAGTCATCCTCTGTACTGCTGTGTATAGGCGCCATGGTCAAATGAGCACGAGCAGGCCTGCGTTCCGCGTCTTTAGCAGCATATTCGGTTGTGGCCGCCATCTTGGGTAATCGCGAGGAAGTGGAGTTCTGAGGTTTCTTAGGGAAATAATCCTGTACGTCCTTCCCTTTCTTTAGAGTCTTCTGCTTTGACATCGTGGTCGATAAAAGACACAAGTTAGAATATAAAAAAAACAGGTTTGTAGCCTGAAATCTCGAAGTAAGGATCTCTTGGTGTCGGAACCAGTCAATTACGCGTCCATCCGGATGCACCGTTAGGCCACGCCCCGATTATTGTGATTTTTATTGTTTATGGATCTATTATCTTTCTGATGGAGTATTGCAATATATCAATTTGGTATAGATAGCCCACAATATATCCATCTAGTAGATTTTTTCATCACTTTTGGATAATTTTAAGAGCTTTACAATTATATTCTTTTGCACAATATATATCAATGGCAATAGTGTATTATTAAAAACAGAATATCAGTTCACAAAGTAGCAGTTTGAACTTAACATCTACAAGTACGAGTTTCTGCTTAAAAACTGATCAAAGTGTTTGGGTAATTGAACACTGAGTGAAATGTATACTATGTTCAGCTGTAGTTACATTGGGTTGTATTGCTAGGGGTATTAGTAACAGAAAAAGGGAAGTGGTCATGCCACTCTACAGATCTGTAGTTAGACCTCACCTAGAGTATTGTGTACAGTACTGGAGACCCCATCTCCAGAAGGATATAGATACTCTAGAGAGAATTCAGAGAAGGGCTACTAAAATGGTGACTGGTTTACAGGAAAAGAAATATCAGGATAGACTAAAGGATCTGAACATGTATAGCTTGGAGGAGAGAAGAGAGAGAGGGGATATGATAGACACATTCACATACATGAAGGGATTCAACAAAGTGCAGGAGGGAAGTACATTTCACAGGAGTAAAAATGTTAGGACAAGAGGTCATAGTCTAAAACTAGAGGGACACAGGTTTAGATGTAATGTAAGGAAGTTTTACTTCACTGAGAGGGTAGTAGATAAGTGGAATATACTACCAGTAGAAGTGGTAGAAGTTAATACAGTGAGGAATGTAAGCATGCATGGGATAGGCATAAGTCTGTCCTGAACATAAGAAAAGACCAAGGACCAAATAAGGATTGAGATTTTTACAGTAGGAAAATGGGCAGACTAGATGGGCCGAATGGTTCTTATCTGCCGTAAAATTATATGTTTACATCATATTTACTATGCACAGCCCTAGATACATAGAGTTACTGTGTTCAGCTGTAGCTACATCATATTTACTGTGTTCAGCTGTAGCTACAGTGTTTACTTCGTTCAGCTGTAGATACACAGTATTCACTATGTTCAACTGTAGCTACACTGTATTTACTATGTTCAACTGCAGATATCACAGTATTTACTATGTTCATCTGTAGATACATTGTATTCATTGTACCTTTATATATAAAAGTTTAAGGAGTTAAGTATTTTCTAGCCACAGGAAGGAAAGTTTGGTGTTATTATTGGGACATAGGTCTCAGCTATCCTTTATAAACATGACTGGATCTGTACTATTTGTACATATTTTACACCACTTACAAATTCATGCCTGTTACCAACAGATAACTTTAGTGTGTTGATGTTTGAAAGTCATTACCATCTGTCAAACCACAGACACATGTCCCTAAGAACAATTTGATAGGCTTTCCCCAAATGAACAGAAGACCAAGCCTCATTTAATGTACTATCCATAAAATCCTACCAAGGTCCCTCTTCAACAGTCCACAGTGCCAGGCTTCAATGGGCCATTCAGAAATAAAAACCAAGTAAGACAGCCCGCCCCAAGCTTTTGACTTCTTGAAAGCTAGGTAAGTGTCCAACAGTGTTTTGAAAAAGCACAAAATTACATTTTTCATTCTTGATTTAAAAAATGATTACTTGGCATTCATCAAAGTCAGAGTCAGCTAAATGGTTGGTCGATAATGTTTTTACATCAAAGACAAACTAACACACGAATGACTGGGCTCTGCATCTCAGTAGATAAGGAATTTGTTTCTTACACATTAGTTCAGTATGATATGGGTTAATGAGAACCAATGCAGACAAAGTGTTGTGAAAAGAATCTATAAGGTCATTTTGTTGCCAGGTAACTGGAAACTTCAAGGAACTGATAATTTTACATTATTAAAATTAAAATAAATATATTGTCACAACTCTTTGAGTGCCAGCAGTGTTTTGTACAACATTAAATAATATACTTTGTAATCAAAAAGACAAACGTTGGGTCGTATTATTTTATTGAAATTAATTAAATTCTCAGAGCTATAGAATGAAAAAATGTATAGGATAATAGGTGGCTGAAATGAATTAACCCTGTGGATGTTAAGAGGTTGTTGGTTTTGATAACAAAAGCCTCTATCATGTTCTCTTTCAATTATCCATATTAACTCGCTGGATCTTATAGAACTATTCAATGAATTACTTATGCAGAGCAATGCGTTGCGTACCTGTCTGACGATGAAAGGGTTAATAATAATGCCTGTAAACCCTGACACAATTCCCACATATTTAATGCATTGCATTTGATGTAAAACACAGTTTTTTTTCCATTTTGGCAGCATTGTAAAACCTTTTTTTCTGTATCAGACCTCAGCAAATGCAGGAATATTAATTATCCTCAGACTGATGCATTTGTAAGGTAATGGGAGGGGTAATTGTAAAGACCAGGCACACCAGATTGATGATAGCGTTATTAGACTGAGGATACATGTTAGATCTCTTTAAATTTGCATAATCTTTGTAGGATTTGCAAAACCTCAAAGTAAAATGACAAAATAAATCATTTCCTTGGCTCAAGAAGATCATCATTTGGGTTTCTAAAACCCAGAAAAGAAATATTAACACAAAAAAGTAAAACAGGCTGTAAAGCAATGTCTATAGTTACTATGGTTTTACTTCTAAGATATCTTTTAAAGGTCAATATAGATTTTCAACCTTTGCTTTATGGTATAGACATACTGCTAATTAACCCTTTCAAAAAAACAATGATCTACTGTTTTCTCTTTCATAATAAATGTCTGCTATTTTCTTTAAATTAAGAAGAGATAATTATTTTATCCTTTTAGTGGAAGAGGAGTGTGCAACGCATTGCTGATCAGTTGCATTCCCCTCTGGCATGCAAATGGTTAAATCCCTCCCAACAATTCACATGAGTGAGAAAAGCAGCCATAGGAATGAAGCACAGTGATGGATGCCCTTATGTTGAAAAAGTAATATTTAAGAAGATGTTTAGGTTTCGAGTACTGTCTGTAGAATATCATGTATGAGAGGTGTGTACTGTCTGTAGAATAGCCTGTAGAATATCATGTATAAGAGGTGTGTACTGTCTGTAGAATATCCTGTTGAATATCATGTATAAGAGGTGTGTACTGTCTGTAGAATATCCTGTAGAATATCATGTATAAGAGGTGTGTACTGTCTGTAGAATATCCTGTAGAATTTCACGTATAAGAGGTGTGTACTGTCTGTAGAATATCCTGTAGAATATCATGTATAAGAGGTGTGTACTGTACCTGGAGCGATGTGTAGGAATCACTACGGGTCTGGAGGGAGATCCCGGAGCGATGTGTAGGAATCACTACGGGTCTGGAGGGAGATCCCGGAGCGCAGTGTAGGAATCAGTACGGGTCTGGAGGGAGACCCTGAGCGCTGTATAGGAATCAGTACTGTTCTAGAGGGAAATCCCTGAGCACTGTGTTGGAATCAGTACGGGTCTGGAGGGAGATCCCTGATCGATGTGTAGGAATCAGTTCAGGTCTGGAGGGAGATCCCTGATCTTTGTGTAGGAACCAGTACAGGTCTGGAAGTTAATCCCTGAGCGTTGTGTAGGAATCACTACGGGTCTGGAGGGAGATCACTGATTGCTTTGTAGGAATCAGTACGGGTCTGGAAGGAGATCGCTGAGCGCTGTGTAGGAATCAGTACAGGTCTGGAGGGAGATCCCTGAGCACTGTGTAGGAGTCAGTACTGTTCTGGAGGGTGATCCCTGAGTGCTGTGTAGGAATCAGTACGGGTCTGGAGGGAGATCCCTGAGCGCTGTGTAAGAATCAGTACGGGTCTGGAGGGAGATCCCAGAGCGCTGTGTAGGAATCAGTACAGGTCTGGAATGAGATCCCTGAGCGCTGTGTACAAATCAGTAGAGGTCTGGAGGGAGATCCCTGAGCGCTGTGTAGGAAACAGTAGAGGTCTGGAGGGAGATCCCTGAGCGCTGTGTAGGAATCAGTAGAGGTCTGGAGGGAGATCCCTGAGCGCTGAGTAGGAATCAGTAGAGGTCTGGAGGAAGATCCCTGAGCGCTGTGTAGGAATCAGTAGAGGTCTGGAGGGAGATCCCTGAGTGCTGTGTAGGAATCAGTAGAGGTCTGGAACGAGATCCCTGAGCGCTGTGTAGGAATCAGTAGAGGTCTGGAGGGAGATCCCTGAGCGTTGTGTAGGAATCACTACGGGTCTGGAGGGAGATCTCTGATTGCTTTGTAGGAATCAGTATGGGTCTGGAGGGAGATTCTTGAGCGCCGTGTAGGAATCAGTACAGGTCTGGAGGGAGATCCCTGAGCGCTGTGTAGGAGTCAGTACTGTTCTGGAGGGTGATCCCTGAGTGCTCTGTAGGAATCAGTATGGGTCTGGAGGGAGATCCCTGAGTGCTGTGTAAGAATCAGTACGGGTCTGGAGGGAGATCCCGAAGCGCTGTGTAGGAATCAGTATGGGTCTGGAAGGATATCCCTGAGTGATGTGTAGGAATCAGTACGGGTCTGGAGGGAGATCCCTGAGTAATGTGTAGGAATCAGTACAGGTCTGCAGGGAGATCCCTGAGTGCTGTGTAGGAATCACTACGGGCCTGGAGGGAGATCCCGGAACGCTGTGTAGGAATCAGTACAGGTCTGGAACGAGATCCCTGAGCGCTGTGTAGGAATCAGTACAGGTCTGGAACGAGATCCCTGAGCGCTGTGTAGGAATCAGTACAGGTCTGGAACGAGATCCCTGAGCGCTGTGTAGGAATCAGTACAGGTTTGGAAGGAGATCCCTGAGCGCTATGTAGGAATCAGTACAGGTCTGGAGGATGATCCCTGAGCGCTGTGTAGGAATCAGTACAGGTCTGGAGGATGATCCCTGAGCGCTGTGTAGGAATCAGTACAGGTCTGGAGGATGATCCCTGAGCGCTGTGTAGGAATCAGTACAGGTCTGGAGGATGATCCCTGAGCGATGTGTAGGAATCAGTACGTGTCTGGAGGGAGATCCCTGAGCGCTATGTAGGAATCAGTACAGGTCTGGAGGATGATCCCTGAGTGCTGTGTAGGAATCAGTACAGGTCTGGAACGAGATCTCTGAGCGCTGTGTAGGAATCAGTACAGGTTTGGAGGGAGATCCCTGAGCGTTGTGTAGGAATCAGTACAGGTCTGGAGGATGATCCCTGAGCGCTGTGTAGGAATCAGTACAGGTGTGGAACGAGATCCCTGAGCGCTGTGTAGGAATCAGTATTGGTTTGGAGGGAGATCCCTGAGCGCTGTGTAGGAATCAGTACAGGTGTGGAACGAGATCCCTGAGCGCTGTGTAGGAATCAGTACAGGTCTGAAGGATGATCCCTGAGCGCTGTGTAGGAATCAGTACAGGTCTGGAACGAGATCCCTGAGCGCTGTGTAGGAATCAGTACAGGTCTGGAACGAGATCCCTGAGCGCTGTGTAGGAATCAGTACAGGTCTGAAGGATGATCCCTGAGCGATGTGTAGGAATCAGTACAGGTTTGGAGGGAGATCCCTGAGCGATGTGTAGGAATCAGTACAGGTCTGAAGGATGATCCCTGAGCGCTGTGTAGGAATCAGTACAGGTCTGGAACGAGATCCCTGAGCGCTGTGTAGGAATCAGTACAGGTCTGGAACGAGATCCCTGAGCGCTGTGTAGGAATCAGTACAGGTCTGAAGGATGATCCCTGAGCGATGTGTAGGAATCAGTACAGGTTTGGAGGGAGATCCCTGAGCGATGTGTAGGAATCAGTACAGGTTTGGAGGGAGATCCCTGAGCGATGTGTAGGAATCAGTACAGGTTTGGAGGGAGATCCCTGAGCGCTGTGTAGGAATCAGTACGGGTCTGGAGGATGATCCCTGAGTGCTGTGTAGGAATCAGTACAGGTCTGGAACGAGATCTCTGAGCGCTGTGTAGGAATCAGTACAGGTTTGGAGGGAGATCCCTGAGCGTTGTGTAGGAATCAGTACAGGTCTGGAGGATGATCCCTGAGCGCTGTGTAGGAATCAGTACAGGTCTGGAGGATGATCCCTGAGCGCTGTGTAGGAATCAGTACAGGTGTGGAACGAGATCCCTGAGCGCTGTGTAGGAATCAGTATTGGTTTGGAGGGAGATCCCTGAGCGCTGTGTAGGAATCAGTACAGGTGTGGAACGAGATCCCTGAGCGCTGTGTAGGAATCAGTACAGGTCTGAAGGATGATCCCTGAGCGCTGTGTAGGAATCAGTACAGGTCTGGAACGAGATCCCTGAGCGCTGTGTAGGAATCAGTACAGGTCTGGAACGAGATCCCTGAGCGCTGTGTAGGAATCAGTACAGGTCTGAAGGATGATCCCTGAGCGATGTGTAGGAATCAGTACAGGTTTGGAGGGAGATCCCTGAGCGATGTGTAGGAATCAGTACAGGTTTGGAGGGAGATCCCTGAGCGATGTGTAGGAATCAGTACAGGTTTGGAGGGAGATCCCTGAGCGATGTGTAGGAATCAGTACAGGTTTGGAGGGAGATCCCTGAGCGCTGTGTAGGAATCAGTACAGGTCTGGAGGGAGATCCCTGAGCGCTGTGTAGGAATCAGTACAGGTCTGGAGGGAGATCCCTGAGCGATGTGTAGGAATCAGTACAGGTTTGGAGGGAGATCCCTGAGCGCTGTGTAGGAATCAGTACAGGTCTGGAGGGAGATCCCTGAGCACTGTGTAGGAATCACTGCGACAGGAACCATTCAGACACAGCTGAACTGCACCGCAAAAGACGAATTAACATTTAAAGAAACATTCACCTAAATGGGACTTAACTCTGAGAGATCTCCCATGCATTACATCACAATATATTTTAAATCTCGCTAGCATTCAAATGGTTAACATCCCAATTTAAAGGACATTTTGGAAATGTTTATTTAACCCTTATGGTGCTGTTGGTTTTCCCCATTACAGCACATCAGCTTTATTGAAGTTTTCATTGTCACAGCATCTGCTCTCATTATGTTTGCTATAGTAACAGAAACAAGTGTCCTACCTTAACCCTTTGAGTACCAGAGAGGAATGCATTACAATACATTGGATATCTCCCTGGCGCTCAAAAGGTTAGAGCAGCATCAGTGACAACAGCATGTCATTAGGGAACACAGCAGTCAGACACTTCAATGTCTTTAGCGATAGACAAGAAGGTGGTTCCCGGGGAAAGAAGCAAAGCGAGTGCAGAGGAGAGAATCTTTGAAGCTGAAGGTTGGGAGGATGGAAGCCTTGATCTTATAGGTCCTGTCTGGAAGAGGCAGCAGTGTCCATCATTTATTATGTAGTGATATCTGGTGAAATGTCAGAAACAGTAAATGGCTGTACCGCAGTAATGAAAGAGTTAAGTATGGAAATGTGGAATTTTCAAATACACAATTAAATGTCTCCATGACTCTTCATACCTAGCTTAGAACATGCGCCATGTCATATAATGTCTACTATGACCTCCCTCCCACACCTATAAAAATAATACACAATTAACTGGCTCCATAACACGTCATACCTAGCTTAGAACATGCTACATGTCATATAATGTCTACTATGACCTCCCTCCCACACCTATAAAAATAATACACAATTAACTGGCTCCATAACACGTCATACCTAGCTTAGAACATGCTAAATGTCATATAATGCCTCCTATGACCTCCCTCCCACACCTATAAAAATAAATACACAATTAACTGGCTCCATAACACGTCATACCTAGCTTAGAACATGCGCCATGTCATATAATGTCTACTATGACCTCCCTCCCACACCTATAAAAATAATACACAATTAACTGGCTCCATAACACATCATACCTAGTTTAGAACATGCTACATGTCATATAATGACTACTATGATCAACCCCTGTCCCATCCATAAAAACAAATACATTAAATGATTTTAAAAAGTGCACTCCATTAAGAAAACCTAATAACAGGAATTCAAAATAACAATTTTCCATGAAGGGTTTAAAGAATGTTCTAGAATATACAGTGAGTGCAGTATATGACAACCATATACAGTATGTGACAACCATATAAGTAGACATGACCGCACTGATCACTTTGGAATTTACAGATCTGAATCCACTGTCCATTAGAACTGACATTTTAAGTGAAACATTAGACTCCACATCAGGAGGATATCCAAAAACAATCCCTTTAGGCCAATGAAACTAATAGTCATTGGGAAATAATCCATTATACAACCAGTCTGAAGTACCAAGTGATCCATTACTGACTGTATACTTCAGTGATACAAAGTACACCTTCACCAGGACATCAGTCTGATAGGAATGAGTAAACTGGCCTCTGTGTGGTTTCCATACGGCTTTGATTAAAACAATCTTTGGTCAATTGATTTCTATACATAATCTTTTTTTAATTTGGTCAAGAAAATCTCAGAAGGATTCAAATGTAATCTTACTGTAAATGGGGTACATGGTTATTGCTGTACAAATAAAGCTAGTTATTCCAAGAACAATATATACTTTTATTATAATGCATGTTTGTATTTATCATTACCTTGCAGATTGGAATATATATTTACATCATACAGGTGTGTAGAGGATTTTTTATTTGTTTTCAGGATTTATTTATATATTTTTGGACATTGGCTAGTATACACTGGAGACCCCTCATTTGCATAGGGTTAATATATGGTATTTTATAACTCAGCAGATTGATATATTCAATTTGTTAGTAAGTTACTTGGACCTAGCCTTGCAGTTCTAAATGCTGGGACAATTTAACATACAATAAATTATACTGTCACAAGGAATACATAAGCTATTGCATTTACAAAGAGGTTTATTCAAAGTCATAAGAGCATTTGAAACAATATGCATGCCCATTTCCATTCTATTTGCATACTTTTTGTTGAAATGTACAGTATTCAAGGGCGAGACTGTGTGCAGCTGTTTGAAGGGAGAAATATATATTAGATATGATAAAAAAGAAAACCTCTCATATTCCTTTCTTGCATTTCTAACCTTTCTCTGTGTTTCACTGTCACTACACTCCAAGAGATCAGAGATTTCCTTTACATACTTGTCATTGCAGGTGGATTGGTGCTACAGACTACTGAATGCACCTTGAAGTGAGTAGGGCAAGGCTTTATGTAGATGGGTGGAGAATTGGTCAAACAAAAAGAGAGGGTGGACAAAATGAGGTGGGAAGTTGGAAGTATGTATGTATGTATGTATCTTTATTTATATAGCGCCATACATGTACACAGCGTTTAACAGAATTTGAAATAATATAATACAAAAATGCAGGGTTAAGAGCATTAAGCTAAAGTGCGATCATTGGATTAGTTTTTGGGAAAAGTGCAGCAAGGAAAACATACACTGGGAAAGGGACCCTGCCCCAAGGAGCTTACAATCTAAATAGAGTTCTTAATTACATACAGAGACAGTAGGGGAGGATTATAAGTGTAAGTACAAGGTGTGGTGAAGGAAGTGCAGAAAGATTCTGATGTCACTGTTGTTGTGCAGGGATGAGGGTATTGCTATTGAGATGCCTCCTTGAGCAGGTGGGTTTTGAGGAGATATAGAAAAAATACAAACTAATGGCGCAAAACGGGTTCAACTACTAGTCTGGTGTCCTAGTAAGCAGCTACAGATAAAGGTTTACTCTCTAAAAACCAAATATAAAGCAAAATACAATATAACCAATCGAGCGCTACACACCTCGGACACACCGTGGGTCAACGTAGTGGTCTTGGACCACAGACCAGAGGTATTCTGGGTGTTTTTGTATTATTGTTATATGTAAATTGGTATACGATATATTAGATACACGGACATGGTGTGTCCGAGGGTGTGTGAGGTTACACCAGGATAAGTCTCTGTAGAGACTGCCTGGTTTTGTAGAGCACGCACCGGGACCATTGTGGATGTGTGGTTTTATACGGATATGCCTTTTAACTGAGGATTTGACCAATGCTTTTTAGAATTATTCCATGGTGGAATGTATTTGTAAGATATATGTTTTTTGTTATTAAACTGTGTTTTTAATTTTCTTTGGAGTATAGGTCTCATTTTTTAGAATATAGTTTTTGGTAGTATTATTTAACATATATATGTATTACAACATATTATTATAGGGGATTTTGTGTTTGATACTTAGTTATAAGTATCTAGATACACGTTTTCTCTTTATGGATACAAGGATTGAGAATGTAGTTTCAAATTGTTACTATAGATAAGATGTTTGTCCTTGTGTAGCGCTCGATTGGTTATATTGTATTTTGGGTTTTGAGGAGATGCTTGAAGGTGATGATTGTGGATGACTGGCGAATGGTTAGAAGTGCAGGGTGCAGAGTAGAATGGATGTTAAAATATGCAGGACAACACAGATGACTCCTGTCCAAGATATGGAGAGTTCCTATGAATATGTAGGCTGTGGTATAGAACCATTTGATCCTTGTAGGCTTATGGGGGCTTTTAGAGAAACATTATCCCCTAAAAAAAAGTATTTTTAAAGAAGTTTCATATTCATCTATATGTTTTACTAGTCAGTTTTTATTAGAACCCTATTAGGGATAGGCAGATTTTCCATTTTTTTCTGCGGAACAGTGCATGTGTTTTGTTTTTTTGCAGACCATGACAAAGAAGGTGTAACGGTTTTTTAAGACAATCAGACCAGCCGGTAAAATAAAACAGTTTTATTAAATAAAAAAAATATATATATAAATAGAAAGGAACGCCCTCTACAGGCGATAATAATAATAGCGATCACAGACACAGATGCTATACAGGCAAATAAACAGAAACAATGGTAACTATAACATATCACAGGATAGGTACACAGTAGCTAGGCTACTGAAGGGTTAAATGTAAAAGTAAGTCAGTCTCAGTTGTGGAGTTTGGCACGCCCAAGATGGTGATTAAGTAGTTGATGGTAAATGTTCAGAAGACTGGAATGCACAGCCAGTACTGCCTTAGACTATTAGCGGTGCATAGCCCCCACAGGCGTAGCAACAAAGCTATCAATATCTGCAAGTGCTTGAGTCGGTATCCCCCACGGGCGTTACTACGG
The DNA here is from genome assembly GCA_037306005.1 of Rhinophrynus dorsalis. Lineage (NCBI taxonomy): Eukaryota > Metazoa > Chordata > Amphibia > Anura > Rhinophrynidae > Rhinophrynus > Rhinophrynus dorsalis. The sequence continues at coordinate 127,668,005 of CM074728.1, forward strand.
AGACTGCTACAATGCAAGAGCTTGCCAATAGCCCCCATGGGCATAGTAACGGAGACCAGCTTGTACAGTGCGATTTGAGCCAATAGCCCCCACAGGTGTATACCGGAGACCACTTGCAAGATCTTAAGCCAGTAGCCCCCACGGGCGTAATGACTGAGACTGCTATAACACAAGAGATGGCCAATGGCCCCGCGGGCGTACAACGGAGACCACTCTGTGCTGCACGAGAGATGAGCCAATAGCCCCCTCAGGCGTATACCAGAGACAATCTGCAAGAGCCAATAGCGCCACTACTGGGCACGGTAAGTGTATACCGACTACTCTGCTGGTAGAGGATTGAGCTGCCATCCAGATCAAGCGTACAACGTGGCCAGCTCTGCAGAAGTAGCAGCTAGACAGGAATAGGCTCAGCAAGTAACGTAAAGGCTCAATAGAGATATGCCAGCACTGAACAGGTTAAGCAGCTCATGGAACTCAAGCTTAGAAGCAATGGAAAGTGCTCTGCAAGCGTCAGAAAGGCTCAGCACTAGAGGCACAACACTGAAGGAGTACTGTGGCAAGAGATAATCAGTCTGGTACTCGGCCTTAGCGGAAGACAGAATGTCGCAACGGCGGCAGTAGAGCAGGAAGCCGTACACACAGTTCACTGGAACAAGCCGGTTCAGGTCACCGAGCAGGAAGTCAGCCGGGCCGGATCGGTACATGGAGGTGGTTCTCAGACAAGCCAGATCAGTCACAAGCAGGAGCATCAGCCAGGCCGGATCGGTACACGGAGGTGGTTCTCAGACAAGCCAGATCAGTCACAAGCAGGAACACGGGAGCGTAGTCAAGACAGGCCAATTCGGTACACAGGAATCAGGATCAAACGAAGACAGCAACAGCAACTCAGGTTCTGGAATACCACTAAAGAGCAACTGACAGGTGTCAATGGCCGGGCATAAAAAGGTCATCGGGGGCGGGCCAAACATCCTCAGCCAATAGGAGAGCACCACAAGCGAGAGTGACAGAAAGGGATTACGGGCACCGCAATAGTAGGTTATATAAAAATAAATATAGTTAAAATGTAAGCATTTTGCAATCTGTTATCTGTGTCAGCAGCATGTGAGCAGGGGGAGAGCAGGCTCACACCTGAGCATTTCTTCACTGAGACCCCACCTGAAGCACAACCTCAGGTCTGCCAATGCATCATGCAGAGGAGCTTGACTGAGTTTGTAGAAGAGAATGATAAAAGTCATAGAGTGACCACATCTGGAGCCAACACCACCCCTCCACTGCAACAAGTCATGCTGATAAATCAAAAAAGTGCTGTCATCCCATATTTACTGAGTTCTTAGAAAGTAGTCAAAACCTGTCCACAATTAAACCAAAATACACCTGTGGAACAGTGAACTTGTCAATATGTTGGTGGTTGACATGCTGCTCTTTTCTTTCGTTGAAACCAGAGGTTTTAAAAGACTGATGTCATGTGTTGCGCCCTGCTGTAATATCCCAAGCCGCAGTTATTTTTCAAGGATGCATGTGCCAGAGTTAAACAAGCAGAAGGTTAACGTTGTGGTAAAAGGACAAAGGGATTCAGTCAGATCATTTTTTCAAGGCTTATGTTACTGTAGGACTCCACTGCCTACTCACAACCTTTACTGACGGCTGTTGATTCATCCACTTCAGTCCTCAGAAGCAGTAGCACTGTGGTGTGAAGTCCTGCAGGCATACAAAGCATAGGCAAAAAATGGGAACGATTGTATGAGATATGTAATGGCAGTAGCAGAAATGCAGAATTTTCAGGTATTTTCTAAGGCTGGGAATTTTCACAGGAATAGTGGGAAATTATACGTTTTCTGTGAAAATTCCCTTGGGAAATTAATTTTGCCTTTCTTGTCTTTCCCTAATAACAATGTTATTTAAGGCATGCCGTGCAGGCTCTTCCTGTTCTAGCCCTACTTCACCCCCCTGGTTAATATTACATTGGCAACTTGTGTGATGTCCTGAAATTCGAAATAAAGGGTTAAAATTTGTGTATGATTTATATGCAATTTGCTTGTTATTGTCATATGTATTTCAGTGTGTTGAATTGTATGATTCTCTCATTTTACCCCATGGTGCTTTTCTTCAGCTTTCAAGTTGTAGTTTAACAATGGATGGTAATGACAGTAACATGCAATACTTGGTGCTATACCACTGAAATCAATAAAAATCAAGTAAAGCTGTGATAATACACTGTCAGACCAAAAGATGCAGTGAAGTGTCACCTTGTACTTGTCTTGTGTTTCTGTACAACACAATAAACCATTTCATGTGATCCAGTCATTGCTATTCAGTCACTGAACAAAGCCTGACACTAAACAGCAATGCATTGCAGTGAATTCAGAAGATAACGTATGGCTAAGACAGGAACTGCCTACAAATCAACCCTTACAGTAATCTATACATCTACTCAGAAAAGCGTTTTTATTATTATTAATCTTTATTTATATAGCGCTAACTTAATCCGCAGCGCTGTAGAATAGGGAATAGACATACAGAGATATTAAGTAGTACAAATCATATGTGGAGAACAGAAGGATTAGAGGGTCCTGCTTGTGAGAGCTTACAGTTTAGAGGAAGGTAGGTTGGATACAGAAGGCAAAAGTGCTATTGGGTGTAAATGTCTCCTGCCACATGAGCTGCCGGTCGGTGGGTGGGAGAGAGAAGTGCTATTGAGTGCAGTGGCCAAGGGAAGGGGTGGTTTTTGGGGATAATGTTTATGGAGATAGTTGATATGCTTCCCTGAAGAGGTGAGTTTTCAGGGAGCGTCTGAACATCTGAAGGCTGGGGGAGGGTCTGATGGAGTGGGGGAGGGAGTTCCAGAGCTCGGGTACAGTACGGGAGAAGCCCTGTAGGTGGGATTGAGAGGATGTAATAAGAGCTGTGGAGAGGAGAAGGTCATGTGCAGAGTGAAGATGGCGAGCGGGAGTGTATTTGGAAATGAGAGATGAGATATAAGGGGGTGAGGTGTTAGTGAGGGATCTATAAGTTAGCACCAGAATTTCAAATTTAATTCTATGTGCTAGTAAGAGCCAGTGTAGGTATTGGCAGAGGTGTTTGGTGTTAGAGAAGCGGTGGGTGAGGTAGATTAGTCTTGCAGCAGAGTTCGTTACGGAATGTAGTGGGGTTAGTCTGGCTAGAGGAAGGCCAATTAGTAACGAGTTACAGTAGTCAAGACAGGACATGATGAGTGTTTGCATTAGTATTTTAGTAGTGTCTTGGGTGAGGAAGGGTCGGATTCTTGAGATGTTGCGGAGGTGGAGGTGGCATGATTTTGGAGATTGAGTGTATGTGGGGAATAAAGGATAGGGTGGAGTCAAATGTGACCCCCAGGCAGCGTGCTGTATGGGTTGGTATGATGGTGGTGTTGTTGACAGTGAGGGTAATGTCTGGGGTAAGGCTTTTAGGAGAGGGAGGGAAGATAATTAGTTCAGTTTTGCCAAGGTTAAGTTTGAGCTGATGGGAGGACATCCAGGAAGACACAACAGACAGACAGTCAGACACCTGGGACAGGAGGGAAGGGGAGAGGTCTGGGGAGGAAACATAGATTTGGGTGTCATCAGCATAGAGATGATGGTGAAACCCAAGAGAGTTTATTAGTTTGCCAAGGGATACAGTGTAAATTGAGAAGAGCAAGGGGCCCAGGACTGAGCCCTGAGGCACTTTGACAGACAGTGGGAGGGTTGGGGAAGTGAAGCCAGAGTAGGAAACACTGAAGGAGCGGTTGCAGAGATAGGATGAAAACCAAGAGAGGGCACTGTCACAGAGACCTAGAGAGTGGAGGGCTTGGAGGAGGAGTGGGTGATCTACTGTGTCAAAGGCGGCTGAAAGGTCTAGGAGAATGAAAAAGGAGTAGTGGCCTTTTGACTTTGCGGAGAGCAAGTCGTTGGCCACTTTAGTGAGGGCAGTCTCAGTGGAGTGATGAGGATGGAATCCAGATTGCAAGGGATCTAGCAGGGAATGGGAGCAGAGGAATTTATTTTTCTAAATAAGGTGATTTTGGAAGCTCTTAGTGCTTTGAGTTGCAGAAAAATTAAATGATATAAACTCTGCTTTAAGTGGTTCTTTTTAAAGAGCAAAAACCTACGATCATGTGAAACTATTTCTAAACAGATATATTAGGACTTTAAACACCAGAGGAAATAAGAGGTTTGTTGAAAAAATCAATGACCATCAACCCCTTCAGTGCCAGAGGCTTGGGGGATTTTAGTACCCTGCTGGTCAGACATTTTGAGCATTTTTGCAATCCATCTTTTTAGGTATTATTAACACTGGTATCATTTTAAGATGGATAGAGATAGATAGAAGCACAATGGATAGACAGACTTGACACGTTGGCTTCTGGGGGACTTAATGACAGGTCCAACTTACCCTGTTTTCCTCGAGTGTGACCATAAACCCTCCTGAATGTTGGAGGGTGTTGAATCCTGTGTCTCATTAGGACTTCTGTACCTTTTGGTTAGTACCTCTCCAAGGCCAGATGGGCATAGAATCCTGAACTCGAGCCCAAACATCTACCCTGAACAGGACTTGCCACTTTACCTTGCTTTCATACCTGTTCTCCCCTCTCATTACTTCACTGACTTCCAACATTGGTTCTGTGGGTCCAGTTGACCACTTGCTACAGATCTTCTTTCAGCAGACAGTTTTGATCTAATTCTTCACATGATGGCATATTACAGCCACATTATAGTCTGATGTGGGGCGCCCTGTATCATCATAATCCCTGCTGAGTGAGCTGAGGTTTTCATGATGCTTGGTATTAGCTTTCATTAGACTGAGACAAGGCTCTAAGACTTCATATATAGATGCATTCATAACTAACCCCCAGTACATCAATGGTTAAGACTTCTTGCTCCATGACTCATAAGTAAGACAGGAGTCCGCACACCTCACTTTGTTCAATTGACTGATGGTGATCTCAGGTGGTGCAATAGGAATTGGACCATTGGTTGAACTTTTGTTTCTCTTGTGCATCTTTATGTTGCAATCAGTTGCTGGCTCTTGTTTTCTGGAAGCCGGTGCCTCTGATCACCATGATAGTGGTTTTCCAATGTGAGTTTAACGGTATCCATTACAAAATGAAGGTCAGACACAGGTATATATAGTAAAACCACCTTTATTAAGACACACAATAATAGAAAACCCCAGCAATACCCCGGAGTGTATAATGGACAGACCTAGTCCACTACCCAGAATGACACTGAGCAGAGGCCTGTACTACTCAGAGAGGAGTAGGGAACCAGACTATAGGTCTCTCTCCCAGGATAAGTATCAGGCGCACAATGGAATCGGATTACTACCGTGTGGTACAGAATGGGGACAGTGGCAAACGGAGCGGATGACAGCACAGGCCACAGTACCGCTATAGCAAATAGCCCCATAGTCTAGGATACACTGAGTGAATAGACAGCCAGAGCCACAGTTTAGAACCAAGTGGATAGGCAGACACACCGGGGTCATACAAGGAGCTAGTAATCAGCTAGAGGTACTGGTCAGGGACACCACGTAAGGGCAACTGGCCTTAGATCCAGGGAAGTTCATATAGGCCCACATGGAGGCGGGAGTCAATTAGTCAAATGAATGCATGCTTATAAACTAGCACCGTGTTCAGAGACAAAACGCATTCCTGCACCTGTGACCACAAGACAGAACAGTGAAACAGCACGGGGTAACTGGCAGTATGGGTGACAAGGTACACTGTGATAGTGAGGCCCTGAACCTGCTGTCAGACTTTAACTTCCAATGCCTGGTGGGAATAAAGGCAGGTGTAGAGGGGCTCACATTGCCCATCCCTATGGCTATAAGTACAGTGAGACAAGGCTGCAGGGGGTGTAGTCAGTATGTGCGGTTCTGTGGCTACTATGGGGAACAGTATGTGTGGTTCTATGGCTACTGTGGAACAAGGCACCGGGTGGGGGTAATTTATGTGGTTCTATGGATACCAGTCTTTAAAATATCCTTATGCAAACAATACTTTGTAATAGTAGTAGTCCCTTTAAGATGATGTATAGGAGGCATAGGCTGATTAGTTATAGGCAGATTGTCTTCACAGGTTACATCTCCCTGCGTTCAAAGCTGGTGGAGAGACCCAGGTGTATATTACAAACATCAGTATGTATGATCAAGTAGAAAATCTACTCCTATAACTGTATATTCCAATACATGGAATTACTGTTCGATGATTCATTGAATTTTCAAATAAACAACAGTCTAAAATTAGCCTCCCATTATCTTTCTAACATCGCTATTGTTTGAAGTTTGGGACTGTTAGCTAATTAGGTGAACAAGGGAATTAATAATACACTTTCACCGCATTCATAATTAATGACAAAGTAATCAGATTTAGACTCAGTAACACATGCATTTTTATTCTGCTGTGAGAAACGATATTCTAATTCAGGAGCTTAATAAATGTGCAGACAATGGGTCATGTATGTTGAAGAGCCCGTTACATGGGCCACGGGGCCACTGACAGCCGGTCGCGGGGAGACATGCGCAGTAGAGACTGCCCGCACTGCAGCTGATACAGAGCTGAGCGCAGTCTCTACTGCGCATGACTGCGTCGTTAGACACGTTTTAGTTAATCATTATATAGGATGAAATTGGTGCAATCCCAGAATAAACCAGCTGAACCATAGGCGCCAAATAAAAAACTCCTGTGGATTTAAGTGAGATTTAACACTTTGAATGCTTGCGAGGCTCCAATAACACTGCTTCACTGAACCTCATAGTAGTTACTTAACTTGCTTGTGGCTTGGCTGAAGATGAGATAGCTTTACAGGGGTTAATTTATCAGCTGTACAATATGGTCACAAATATGCATTTCATTTATAAAAATCCTATTTCCTTGTGAAGCAGTAAGGGAGCATTTTATTCTCTAAATTAAATTCCATTCGACTCTGTACTTGACCCTACTTCAGGGAGAAAAACAAAAATGCCTGAATGTTTCTTGAAACTAATAAGTTGTGCTGGGAAAACACAAGCAATATTTCAAGCAATTTGCTGGTATTTTGAATATTATTGCACATTTCAGTATTTGCACATGGCTCCTTTAGTGCTATATTATGGAACATGTATTATGGATTTTCCACATTTTTTATGACTTCAAATGGTCTAAAGGGAAGATTTAGCACAATAAATTTTGTTGCTGCATCATTAAAATGTGATTACTTTTGATTGAGTGAAGCAATCAATCTCTCTTGTTTACATGCCACTTGCAAGTAAATTAGCACCAGTCGCACTAGACCACACGGTCAAAAAAAGCTCTCTTTAATCAAGTTATAAGTGAATTAACTTTGTATTGTAGTTGTGGGTGCTCCCAGTGAATAGGATACATTGAATATAAAAAGAGAAGACTATAACCTCTTCCGACATGAGTTGCAAAACTGATTTCACCATGATATATTTCTTCTAATGAAAGTAACAATGACCTTGTACTCACCTTCCAGCGTTAATGATGTAGTCTTAAAATTACTTGTGGACAACAACGATCCGGCGCTTCTCTGTGTATAAAATAAATATGTGCCCTATGTTTAGCATATATAATAATATTTCTAAATAAATAAAATAAGTGAGATATTAGTTTTCACAAATTGGCCAAGTTGCGGGTAAGCTTGCCAACCCCGCCAAGGTTTCTCACTGTACGGCAAGTCCTACTCTATACATCTGTAATGCCCTATCTAAAAGTTAAAATAAAACTTAAAATTCCCTGAGGAGATGTTATTATAAACGCGTTGGAGGAAGAGCGAGGGACCCTTTAAATGTGCTCTCTTTATTGCTTCTGGGTCCCAGTGTGGTGCAATTAAAAACAAAAGACATACATTCTAATAAAAATATGTACATATGGACTTACCCAATACAAAAAGACCTCAATGGATCTACACTGTGAGAATATGAGTGAGCTGTGGATCCAACAGCTCACTCTATAATAATGTGACCTTTATATCAGCCCCCACAGGTCATGTGAGGAATAGCTGATACCAAACTAGGAGCATTTAAGCTAGAGAAGGCCTAAGGCCTGCTCTTAAAGGCAAAGTGTGAAAAAAATTTAGTTACAGTGATACTCATTGTGCAAAGATAATTGTGCTATATATATATAAATAATTAAGTTGGATAGGTGAGGAGGCTGCTTGAAGGAGTAATGGAGACATACAAGTCAAAAGACAAAAGAAAACTCCCAGCGCCAATTCACCATAACCAATACATACAATAAATAAATGTTAATATTTAAATGTGAATATAAAGTGTATACACAGATAGCAGCCAGGAATAAGGGACTACTTGTGTAGTTCAAGGACCTCTGCTCCCTGTGTAATATACATACCTGAGAACTTTTGAAACAGGGCTACCCGGAGGGTAACCCTGTCAGTGCCCAGGGGGAGGAAAATTACGCGAATCGTGTCATAAAGGGGCGGGGCTTAGTCACAGGGGGGCGGGACAAAAAAACAAACACAAAACCCCCCTGCAAAATGGATGTAAGAGGGCGGGGAGTGGGTGGAACCAGGCGGGATGGAGCACAAGTGGGCAGAGTTTCTACTTAAACTCAGCCCACCCGGTGATTCACACATTGCCCCGGAGACCCGGTAATTCGATTTGAAATCCGGAGTCTCCGGGGCAAAACCGGAGAGTTCCCATGTATGGTAATATATTATGTTTATTTCTGGGTTTTTTAATGAAGCACAGTTGGTAAATTAACATTGTGACAGTCTATGTAAGTAACTCAGATTTAAATTTATAGTATTACATCACTTAGTTTTAAGAAACGATTTAAAAGGGGGAAAAAAGATATATGCAATTTCAGTCATAACTGTGTGTGTGGATGTCAATCTCCATAAAAGTAATGGTGAATCTGGGCTGCACAGCGCCTTATCAGTGCATTACCTTGGCCTAAGCCCTGGGTCTTTGGGGAAACTAGCAATTGCTGTGGCTATAGATTCAGCTATTCCTCAATGAATGTGAATATCCTATATAATAATTCGCTAATTCTTGTGTAACGCCGCGACATGCGCAGTAGAGACTGCCCGCGCTGCAGCTCTATATCAGCCGCGGCGCGGGCAGTCTCCACTGCGCATGACTGCTCCGCCACCGGGTGGCAGTGGCACTGTATCCCGTATAACGGGCTGTTCAACTAGTATAAGGATAAAAAAACAGAGGAGAAAGTGCATAATGCATTAAATGTGTATTATCATGGACATTAAAGAAGTGTAAAACATACACAAAGCTCAATAGGTTTAGGGGAAATCTATCAAGAATGACGTTTTGAAGAAAGATCGCATACAAAACAATTTGTATAGAGGAGAATTATATACATTCAGGTTTAAAAAACAAATCTGTATTTAATCACAGTCAAATAGAAGAGGAGATTAACCTTTACTTTCAAACGTCATGGATAATTTCAGTGACCTGAATTTAATTACATCAGTGGTCAATTTTCTAAGATTCTGGTGTTTTCTGTTTTACCTAAAATCCATAGTTAAATATTCCCCATGTAGAGATGTATGGAGATTCTTTTCTCATTTTGAATGCACTGGTATTTCCACTGTATAATTCAACTGATATTTTGATTTATTTGGGTAGTATAACAACGGACTTGAATAATTAAGAATACAAACAAGATGATAGGGTCAAATAAAGTATATTGTTTATTAATAAATATGATAAAAATTCCAAGAAACTACTTTTCCATAATGCATAGATCTGTTTTTATGGAAGATAAGGTTCTAAATAAGATGCTATTATCTCAGTCACCAATGGTATATATATTAGTTTGTCACATGTAACAAGCAATGTGATACTCAGTTATATTAAAATTAGAAAGTAAGACAGTGACCACCTTATGGTTTTAGTTATTTTTTTAGATTGTAAATATAGACATTTCTTTTTTTTATGTCAAGAATAACAAAATGTAAGCCTATAAGAGATAGCCAAGCAGGGAAAAATTCAAGATCTAGAATTTTATGTCCACTAAAATGAATCACATGGTTTATCTAAAGGAGCACCTGTGTAGCTTCAAATATATATGATGAGTCAACCTGTAAATAAAATACTAGACTTGCAGAATATCCTAGTGATATTAAAAATAGAATCCATAATCATAATACCTCAGTATATTTTAGGATGAGTCATAACAGTAATCCAAAAGCTCCCTACCGCCATCTAACAAGTCTTGAAAAAAATATGTTAAAAATTGAGACAAAATAAACTCAAAGAACAATCTAAATAATTTCACAATATTATAATTTATTAATCTATAGCACATTACAGGAAATGGCTCCTTATATGATAAGGCAGAAATTATATAGGTGCAGAAATAGACACTTATGGTGAGTGCTGTCAAAGTATTTGTAAAAAGATTTTAAGTTAAATAAATCTTCCTATTTGATAAGCTATATTAATAATGAAATCTTTATACCATACCATCAAAAAGATATAACCCCAAAATAAAACAACTTGAGCTGGATATAGAACATTTATTTACAAATACAAAATATAGATAATAGCAAAACAGTTAAAATTTGATAAAAAATACAATAAAAAATGAAAATTAAATAAATGGAACCATTTCCAGGGTCTAAATGAAGATGTTGAAACTGGGTAAGGTGGAGCTTTAGCCTTATAAGAGGATTTTAGTCTTACCTGTTAAATCCTTTTCTCTTAGTCCATACAGATTACTGGTAACTTTGAGGTAGGTGATCTGCCCCTTTAAGTAGGCAGGAACAATTCTAGAAGTGAATGCAGGGGGTGGAGCCTACCTTCCCTCCTTGGCTGCAGCTAGCCAATCAGCTCCAGTAAGATTTGAGACACTAACTATGACTAGATAGTAGAAGGGAAAGAAGACTCCTGTGAGCATGACCCTGATGGACCTCCATGGTCTGCCACAGGAGAGCCAAGCATGGTCCCTTGGCAGGGTGGGAGACCAGTAACCTGTATGGACTAAGAAAAAAGGATTTAACAGGTAAGACTAAAATCCTCTTTTCTTTGTCGTCCAATAGAGGTTACTGGTAACTTTGGGATGTCCAACCATTGAGTTTCCCAGAGGTGGAAGTAAGGCAAGGACCAGGCACCAGGCCCCCAAAGCAGATATGAACCATCATATCAGAGGTAGCTCAACAAAAACAAATGAAGTGTCAACGGACACTAAACAGGGATAACAACACCCCAAGAACTGTGACACAGCACACTGAACTACAGACAACAGGGCTGAAAAGTGAAGGAAGCACCAAAGAACTAAAGAAGATCCTAGACAGGCAAGACTGCCCTCCAGGATTTTCCTCCCAAAGCTGGCGTCAGCTGATGCCAGCACATCAACACGGTAGTGCTTCGAAAAGGTGTGGTTAGACGACCAAGCGGCAGCCTTGCACAACTGATCAGCTGAGGCCTGATTCTTGTAAGCCCAAGAAGCCCCAATAGATCTAGTAGAATGAGCCGTGACCCTAAAGGCAACAAGCTTCTTCCTTAGCTTGTAAGCCTTATGAACAGTGGACTTAATCCAAGATGCAATAGTCACTTTGGATGCAGGTCTCCCTGCCCTGGGGCCCTCAGGAATGATGAACAGTGCATCAGATTGTCTAATGGATTCAGTGCAATGTACATAAAACTTGAGACAATGCACTACGTCTAACAAGTGGATATCCCTCTCCTTGTCAGAGATAGGGTCAGGGCAGAAAGAAAGCACCACAATCTCCTGATTAATGTGGAACTCGGAAACCACCTTTGGAAGAAACTCCTGAGAAGTGCGAAGCACCACCTTGCCTTTGTGAAACACCAAAAAGGGTGGTCTACAAGACAGAGAATTCAACTACGCGACACGGCGAACTGACATGATCGCCAGGAGATAGTCCATTTTCCACATCAGCAGGAATAGTAGCCAAGGACTCAAAAGGAGGGCGCTGAAGGACACCCAAAACCAAGTTAAGATCCCACTTAGGAGCGGGAGACTTAAAGACAGGAGAGGCATGAGCAATGCCCTGGAAGAAAACCTTGACATCAGGAAGGATGGAAATGCACCTCTGAAAGAAAACAGAGAGCAGAAGTCTGAACCTTAATGGAACTAAAACTCTTATCCACACCATACTGTAGAAAGGCCAGGACTGTAGGAAGATCAAAATCCTGAGACAGGTCCCTGTCAGCACACCAAGAGAGAGAGAGAGAGAGAGAGAGGTCGACCAGACACAATGGTAGGCCTTAGAAAAAACAGGTTTACGGGCACTAAGCATAGTAGCCACCACACCAGAAGAAAAACCTTCCTTCCTCAATACTGAGGATTCAATTTCCAAGCTGTCAAGATGAACATCCTCCTTCCACAGGTAACCTTGTAGAAGATCCGAACGGCAAGGGAGCTGGAATGGCTCCGCCCCTGATAGATCCAGAAGCTCCGGGAACCAAGCCTGCCGAGGCCAGTACGGAGCAATCAGAATGACTGGACAGCACTCCAGTCTCAGTTTCCTTAACACCCTGTGCAACATGGGGATGGGAGGAAAGATGTAAGCCAGAGAAAATAACCAAGGAATGGACATGGCATCCACCGCTAGAGTGAGAGGATCCCTTCAGCAACAGCAGAACATCGGAACCTTCCGGTTGTGTCTTGTCGCCATCAGATCAATGCAAGGAAGACCCCACTTCTGAACAATGAGGGAAAACACCTCTGAGTGCAGTTCCCACTCTCCACTGTCCACCATGTGCCGACTGAGAAAGTCTGTCATGACGTTGTCTATGCCAGGAATGTGCACTGCAGATATGGCAGGAACATATTCTTCTGCCCAGGAGAAAATAGCCTTGACCTTTAACCAAGCGGCGAGACTTCTTGTTCCGCCCTGCTTGTTGATGTAGGCCACTGCTGTGGCATTGTATCACGGTGCCCGTGATTCGTGCTATCTGGTGTCTATCACTTGCTGGAACTACTCATTGGCTGTCTGCTATTAGCCCTCCTCACTTTGCCTTTTTAAACCCTGGTTGGGCACTCCCAGGTTGCCCTTTCGTGATGTTTCTGGCCTCACCTGTCCTGACCTGCTGTCAGGCTTCTGGGCCTGCTGTTCCTGCGTTCCGGTGTTCCAGCGTTCCAGTGATCCTGTGTTCCGGTGTTCCTGTGCACTATTGTTCCAGTGTTCCGGTGTTCCTGTGTTCCAGTACCTCGCGGGTTAATCCTCCTGAGTTCCTGAGTCTCCAGCCTGCCCGTCTCTCCTGCTGGTTGCTCTCTGTCAGTGATTCCAGTGTTCCGGTCACCTGTTACCGCATTAGTCTGCTCCAGTGGATTCCCGCTAGAGTACAGGGCTCTCGATCTTGCTCAGTCGCTCCGGCGACATTGTTACTATTCCGCTTCAGCTGTAGTGGCTGATCCCAGCTAGCGGACGCTGGTTTACTCCATAACCCTGGTCGTGATAATTACAGTTGGTCCCAGCGTGCGGATGCTGGTTTACTCCATATTAACCTGGTTGCGAGAATCACTGTTGGTCCCAGCGTACGGACGCTGGTTTACTCCATATTAACCTGGTTGCGAGAATTACTGTTGGTCCCATCGTGCGGACGCTGGTTTACTCCATATTAACCTGGTTGCGAGAATCACTGTGGGTCCCAGCGTGCGGACGCTGGTTTACTCCATATTAACCTGGTTGCGAGAATCACTATTGGTCCCAGCGTGTGGACGCTGGTTTACTCCATATTAACCTGGTTGCGCTCATACCGTTGGTCCAACGCTAGGACGTTGGTTGCTCCTGAACACTAGTCTGAGGACAGTTCGCTGTATGCTTTCTGATGCAGTTGTCTGATATTTTCTGGCAATAGACTTCTGCTGCGATTAGGCCATTGTATCCATTCTTATCTGCTGTCATAGTTATCTGACAGCTGGTCTTCGATTTGGGCTGCCCTGCCCGGTATTGGTAAGGCCGGTAGAACCTTTGCACGTTACCATCTTCAAGGTTGCCTTACCCGGTATTGGCAGGGCCGGTAGAGCCTATACTCAGTCTCCCTTGGGCTGCCTTGCCTGGTATTGGTAAGGCCGGTAGAACCGGTACATGTCACCTCACGGTTGCCTTACCTGGTATAGGCAAGGCCGGTAGAGCCTATTGTAATTGTTACTGTCACTTGGGTTGCCTTGCCCGGTATCATTGGCAAGGCCAGTAGAACCTATTCTACTACGATTGTTGTTGTATTGTTATGTATGATTAACCCTACGGGGATTGCCTTAACTTTTTTCAATAAAGTTACGTTTTTACCAAAACCTTAAGTCTGAGAGTCTTCAAAACTGTGACAGTACGAAAGGGCCACCTGGGAGTGCCCAACCAGGGTTTAAAAAGGCAAAGTGAGGAGGGCTAATAGCAGACAGCCAATGAGTAGTTCCAGCAAGTGATAGACACCAGATAGCACGAATCACGGGCACCGTGATAGTAATTCTTCCTCCGGGAGCTCCCCGTTTTTGATCAGTTATGGGTTCCAACCCTGTTTGCTCCCGGATTCCTTCCAGACACAGCAGATTCCAGCTCTGGATGAGCATATAGAGCAACTCCGCTCCACATGGGCACAAGTTCAGAGGGCATTGGGCCAGTCCTTTCAGCGACATCAGCGTCATGCCAATAGTAGAAGGCTTCCAGCGGTTTCCTTTCAAGTTGGGGATAGAGTATGGCTGTCCTCCAAGAATCTGAAGCTTAAGGTTCCATCTAATAAACTGGCACCTTGGTTCATTTGCCCGTACAGAATAATCCGCAAGATTAACCCGGTTTCCTATGCTTTGGAACTACCTGCATCCATGCGCATTCATAATGTATTCCATGTGTCTCTCCTTAAACCTCTGGTTTGTAACCGTTACACTACCACACCTGTGTTGCCAGGTCCCGTTGAAGTTGAGGGGCAGGAGGAGTATGAAGTACAAAGTATTATTGATTCCCGTAGGCATAAAGGAGGGGTACAGTATTTGGTGCACTGGAAAGGTTATGGTCCGGAGGATCGTTCCTGGGTAGACAGTAAGGACCTTCATGCACCCAAGTTACTACGAATATTTCACACCAAATACCCTCAGAAGCCCAGACCCTACTCTAGGAGGGGGGGTCTTTGAAAGGGGGGTACTATCACGGTGCCCGTGATTCGTGCTATCTGGTGTCTATCACTTGCTGGAACTACTCATTGGCTGTCTGCTATTAGCCCTCCTCACTTTGCCTTTTTAAACCCTGGTTGGGCACTCCCAGGTTGCCCTTTCGTGATGTTTCTGACCTCACCTGTCCTGACCTGCTGTCAGGCTTCTGGGCCTGCTGTTCCTGCGTTCCGGTGTTCCAGTGATCCTGTGTTCCGGTGTTCCTGTGCACTATTGTTCCAGTATTCCAGTGTTCCTGTGTTCCAGTACCTCGCGGGTTAATCCTCCTGAGTTTCCAGCCTGCCCGTCTCTCCTGCCGGTTGCTCTCTGTCAGTGATTTCGGTGTTCCGGTCACCTGTCACTGCATTAGTCTGCTCCAGTGGATTCCCGCTAGAGTACAGGGCTCTCGCTCTTGTTCAGTCGCTCCGGCGACATTGTTACTATTCCGCTTCAGCTATAGTGGCTGATCCCAGCTAGCAGACGCTGGTTTACTCCATAACCCTGGTCGTGAGAATTACAGTTGGTCCCAGCGTGCGGACGCTGGTTTACTCCATATTAACCTGGTTGCGAGAATCACTGGTCCCAGCGTGCGGACGCTGGTTTACTCCATATTAACCTGGTTGCGAGAATCACTGTTGGTCCCAGCGTGTGGACGCTGGTTTACTCCATATTAACCTGGTTGCGAGAATTACTGTTGGTCCCAGCGTGCGGACGCTGGTTTACTCCATATTACCTGGTTGCGAGAATTACTGTTGGTCCCAGCGTGCAGACGCTGGTTTACTCCATATTAACCTGGTTGCCAGAATTACTGTTGGTCCCAGCGTGCGGACGCTGGTTTGCTCCATATTAACCTGGTTGCGCTCATACCGTTGGTCCAACGCTAGGACGTTGGTTGTTCCTGAACACTAGTCTGAGGACAGTTCGCTGTATGCTTTCTGATGCAGTTGTCTGATATTTTCTGGCAATAGACTTCTGCTGCGATTAGGCCATTGTATCCATTCTTATCTGCTGTCATAGTTATCTGACAGCTGGTCTTCGATTTGGGCTGCCCTGCTCGGTATTGGTAAGGCCGGTAGAACCTATACTCAGTCTCCCTTGGGCTGCCTTACCCGGTATTGGTAAGGCCGGTAGAACCGGTACATGTCACCCCACGGTTGCCTTACCCGGTATAGGCAAGGCCGGTAGAGCCTATTGTAATTGTTACTGTCACTTGGGTTGCCTTGCCCGGTATCATTGTCAAGGCCGGTAGAACCTATTCGACTACGATTGTTGTTGTATTGTTATGTATGATTAACCCTACGGGGATTGCCTTAACTTTTTTCAATAAAGTTACGTTTTTACCAAAACCTTAAGTCTGAGAGTCTTCAAAACCGTGACACATTGTCGGACTGGGCAGTCCTCCAGCTGGCGAGTCCAGTGGGGCAGGGCATGAAATATTGCCCAAAGCTCCAACACTTTGATGGGAAGGAGAAATTCCTCCAGAGACCACCGACTTTGAGCACTCAGGTGACCCAGGACAGCTCCCCAGACAGAGAGGCTGGCATCCGTCGTCACTGTGGTCCAGAAGGATACCAGGAAGGACTTGCCCTTCAGCAGATTGGAGAGGTCGAGCCACCACGACAAACTCATTTCCACATGAAGAGGGAGGGATACTGACATCTTCAGAAGGTCCTGCTGACCCCTGTATGCCTGGATCACAAACCTCTGGAGTTCCCTGGTGTCAGCCATGGCAAAGGGGACCGCTTCTATGGTGGAAATGAACTTCCCCACTAGAGAGGACATCTTCTTGGATGGAACTAGATCGTAAGCTAGAACAGCAGAGACCCTGTGGGTGATCTGGTTAGCCACCTCGTCCGTGAGAAACATCATGCTCTGCTGAGTGTTGAAGAGAAGGCCCAGGAAGACCGACTTGTCCATGTTGAGGATTCACCCGTGATGGGTGAGTGCATAAATGCAGTCCTGAACCTGCTAATGAAGAAGTTCCACAGAAGGGGCTTTCAGAATCAGGTCATCCATGTATGTAGTGTGACTCTGATGTCGTCCCAATGGAGGACAAATACTAAGGTTACCAGGACACTATTGAAGACTTGAGGAGCTGTAGTCAGAGCAAAGGGAAGAGCAGAAAACTGAAAGTGCCCTTGGTCACAGGCAAATCTGAGATACTGATGGCTCTCTGGATAAATGCTGATGTGTAGATATGCGTCCTGAAGATCCAGAAAGGCAAGGAATTCCACCCAGGAACATAGCAGCAATCACTGGTCTTCGGGACTGTTGGTGATAATGAGTCTCGATCACAAAGGAATTGAGATCTTTCAAATCCAAAATGGGACGACGGCTGCCATCCTTCTTGGGGACCACATAGAGGTTTGAGTAAAAACCCATACCTCTGTCCTGAATTGGAACAGGTTCCAGAACATCCTTGTCCAGAAGAGCCTGGATAGCACCATCGAACAGACGGCGTTCCTCTACGTCCTGTGGCCTATGAGAGGGGAAAAAACTAAAGGGAGGAAGAGAGACAAAAGGGATCCTGTACCCTTCTGCCACCACCTGCAAAACTCACAGGTCCGCAACGGATTCCTCCCAGACGCTGTGGTAGAGACGCAGACAGCCACCCACAGCCGAGTGGGGACCTGGGTTCGGTGAGTCATGCTGAAGAAGATTTGGAAACCTTGGGCTTGGAGGAAACCATGGGCTTCCATTGTTGTTTGGGCTTGGAGGAGGAATGAGGAGCCGAGGGAACTGTCTGGTTCGCCGGACGTGTCTCAGTCTGGAAGGAATGAAACAGCCGATTACACTTGATAGGCATCTTCTTCCTGGGGACCATAGGCAGTAGTGCACTCTTGCCCCCTGTGGCCTCACTAATCAGATCCTTAAGATCTGGCCCATACAAAGAGGTGACTTGAAAAGGCAACTAGAGCAAACTTTCTTAGAATCAGTGTTAGCAGACCAGATCTTGAGACAAAGAGCTTGTCTGGCAACCACAGACATGGTAGAAACCCTTGCCACCAAATGGATGGCATCAAACGAGGCAGCAGAAATGTAGTGGGCTGTTGGCAAGAAGCCGCAACATATCCGAAGAAAAAACACCCTGACGAACAGCAAGTGTGAGCTGTTCAGTCCAGACCACAATGGCCCGGTTCACACATGCTACAGCAAATGCTGAACGCATGGAAGTACCAGCGGTGGCAAAAACTGACTTGAGGGAGACCTCAAGTTTCTTGTCAGTCCAATCTTTCAGAGCGGACGCATCAGCAACTGGCAAGGCAGTGGACTTCGATAGCCTGGAGACAGGTGCATCCACCTTAGGAGGATGAACCCACTGAGCAAGCGCTGCCTCAGAGAAGAGGTAAAGCTTGGCAAATTTCTTGGAAACAGAAGGTTTCCTTTTCGGAGATTTCCACTCAGACACAAGGTGGTCAAGAGTGGGGTTAGTTGGAAAACACGTAAAGGGCCCTTTTAGGCTCCTGAAATACATCAGAGGGATCCAAAGAAACCTCTTGAACTAAGGGAATGTTTGGGGTGATTAAAACGATCCTGTTCAGGCCCTCAGCCGAGGGATCAGGATCAGCTTCAAAGGGGTCCCCAAAAAACTGAGAGGAGCCCACAGCAGAACATTCCTTAACGTTCAAATCCACCAACAGTTCCTCCTCAGAGGAATCTGATAAGTCAGGTACTCCCTGTGGTTTCGGCAGGGAAGATATGACAAAAGTAGGGGTCTGTCAGGTGTGAAAGACACCCTGTAACTGGGATGGAAAGAGTTGCAATGTAGACCAGAGGTCTCTAGTAACAGCCTTGAACTCTTGCACCTAAACTGGCTCTAATGCATGGCTGGTGGTCCCTGGGGGAGACTCAGGGACAGCAGAACATGCGGAGCATAAATGACCTGAGAATTCTCTAGGTAATCCTGAATGACATGAGGAGCAATGCACAACAGGGGACACAGAGACCCCAGCGTCCTTTTTCTTAGGTCTGGCCCCAAGCTCTAACAGATTAGACATTCTCACAGTGTCAAAAATGTTTAAAGTATAAGGAATCACCCAAATACAGAGCGTAAGATTAAAAGTTCACCCCAGAAATTGATACAATACACTTATTTGGCAGATGAAGGGTTAATATGCAGAGGAGAGAGAGAGTCCAAGCCCTGCATAGGATACTTGTTCAGGAAAAGCACAAAATGGCTGCCGTGGCGGGAGCCACTCAGAAATGAGCGCACAAAGTAATCGCTCATGGGAAATGTAGTTTTCCCAGAAAAAGTACTCCAACAGTGCCCAAAGCCCCCTGAGCTCCCCAACACACACCAAACTTTAACCAGATAATAGAGCAAGAGCAGACAAACAAAATGAGCCATCTCTGAAGTCGCTACAATAAGCTGTTACAGAGATATGTCCCAAACTGTATAGTCCCATAGAAGTGAATGGAGCAATGGCGTCTATGCGATAAAAGCGCGCCTTGGAACACACATTTTGCAAAGTTGTAACTGAGAAGTAAATGTGCACTAAACATTACAAAAAACATGTCACTAGACCCAACAAACACTGAACCCAGTAAGGAAAGTGCCAACAACCCCCCAAAAGATGCTAAACCAGCAACTAAAGGGTTAAGTTAGCACAGAAACTTGCTCCAAACTGCCCAGACATACAGATAAACCCAATGAGTGCAGGAGTGTGCAATAGGAACTCCAAAGGACAAACCCCTGTGTGGAGGGGCGCTGTGGGACATGTGGACCTGCAGCACTCAAAGGGTTGCCCACCTTTGCTGCAGATCTTTTGTCTTTAGATCATCATGTATTTAGAAGAAGCCTCCGTTGGCAACTCCTGGGTAAAAAACTTGAACCCAAGATTTTCCCCCCAGGGCTTAAGGTCCACAAAAAGCACCTGGATACTGAGCTAGCCACATCTAAGGGCATTGTCAGTTATGGTAATCTGCCTAATGGTGGTATTCCATTTCTAACACAAAAATAAAAAAAATAGCTAAAACTATAGCAGAACTGTTCTCTTGCCTGTGTCTTCATCCAAGGAACAAATCTTATTGGAGCTGATTGTCTAGCTGCAGCCAAGGAGGGAAGGTAGGCTCCACCCCCTACATTCACTTCTAGAATTATTCCTGCCTACTTATAGGGGCAGATCGCCTACCCCAAAGTTACCAGTAACCTGTATTGGACGACAGAGAAAGTACTATGGATGAAACAGATGAAGTATGGATGTAGCTAAATTTGAAAGAAGCCCTGCCGGCACATACACAACCATGAGACTGGCTGATGTGTCACTCTGAAAATTATTCAAATTCCTTATATTAATTTTAATGTTTAGCACAGAAACAAAGGTGACATTTTTCTTGTTGTGATAATAAGGTACCAGGCCTTCCTATAGCACTGTGAGACTGGCTGATGTGTCACACTGAAAATTATTCAAACAAGTTCCTCATATTTTTAATATTTTGCACAGGAACAAAGATGACTCTCCCTTGCAGTGACAATAAGGTACTAATGCTACCTGCCTGCCTACACACCAAGTGGACACTCTATATCTCCTTCTCTTCTCTCTAAGCTCCAACAACACAATGAGGAAATGCAGGCTGTCGGGTGTCTGTGTCATTAGTCCAACCCCCATCATGAAACTAAGAAGACAATTGGAATAGAGGCAAAACGGGAAAGTAGCACATGAAATAGAGAAGCTAATTGGACTAGAGACATGGAGGGAAAGTAATTGCGCACAGGGAGTAGTCGATGAATTTCTTAAATTTTCTATGACATTCAGACCAGGGCTGGGTCGGATTCAGTTTTTTTTTTGGAGAACGACCCTCGCCTTTCCAATGGCCCGAATATCGCAGAATGACCCCTTTTTTGTCTAATTCCGAATGTCGACAAACCGAATCGCACAAGCCTAGTTATGAGTGCAATTGTGGAAGTTTATCTCCAAATGACATGTGGTATATTATTACTTATTTATGTTGTCACAGCAGGTGATGAAGTTAAGGAGGAGGATAACCATGAAAGTAGTGAAACTACATAAATGTCCCGTGTTCTACCGTACAAGGGCAACTAGGTCAGTTCTGTGTAAGTATTAATAATATGCAGCTTGGTGAATAATATGTAACTTTTAATCCTTTCAAATGAAAAAAGAATATTTTTATCTCCAATCGATATTAATATTGAGAAAAGGAATAAAAAAAACTACAACAGAAAAGAATATTCCATTGCTTTTAAAACCAAACCCTGTGACATCACTTTAATTCTGTCTGCTACTTAATAACCAGTCTGATGTGACTTATAAATAGTGGATAACAGTGCTTCCAGTCATTTGGGGAGCTCGGGTTTCTCTTACAGTGTAGATTCTGTGACATAAAGTAGCCATCGATATTCGCTGACTACAATAAAGGCAATGGCCCTTTTCTGATCTAAAATCACTGGAAATGTATTATTTCTCATTCTGTATATACAATAAATTATCCTGTCAAATATTATGTTAATATTTTTTTAACTCAAAGAAAAAGGGAGAACCAGTGCACACTATCCCAAAACATAAGGAGAGGAAATTCTTGAAGGACTTTAGTAAGGGTAATAATCTACAGGATAATAATCTACATATAAAAAAGGAGAACAAAATAAAACCCTGCTGTTATCTAGTTAAATTTCCAATACAGGTAGAAGAAAGGGGAAAAATATAAAAAAATTATTATCAACTACAGTTTGTTTTTATTAGATAATGAATTAAAACCAAAGATCACGCACATGTTTGGGCATAAATACTCAGTAATATCATGCTCCTCCTAAATTAGCCTCAATTTAGTATAACATAGTAGCATAGTGAATTAGGTTGAATAAAAGACACAAGTCCATCAAGTTCAATCTTAGCCTCATACCCTAGTGACGTAAAAATTGTATAGATTTCCTGCTACCAAATAAGTTATTTATTTATAACATCATCCTGATTTGCCTACTAATAAACAGTATTATTCTGTATGTTCCCTTTTGAAAGAAATGTATCTAATCTTCTCTTGAATGTATTCATTGTATCTGCCATAACCACCTCCCTGGGTAATTAATTCCATAATTTAAACAGACCTTACTGTAAAAAAAACCCTTCCTCTGCTAAAGTCTAAACCTTCTTTCCTCTAATCTCAAGGGTTGCTCCTGGTCATTTGATCAGGCCTTGGAATGAATAGCTCCTTGTATTGTCCTCTCATATACTTGAACAATGTGACAAGGTCTCCTCTTAGTCATCTTTTCTCTTTAGTAAATAAACCAGGTTTGTCTAGTCATTCCTTATATGTAAAGTCCTCCATTTCCTTAATTTTGTTGTTCTTCGCTGTACCTTCTCTAGTTCTAGTATGTCCTTTTACAGAACCGGAGCCCAAAACTGTTCTGCTGTTAGTGTGTCTTGTAATACTGGGGGGGATAAAATGATACCAAGTGTGACAGCAGGAACCCTAAGTCACACTTGCCATCCCCAAGCAGTGCCACTAGTGATAGTACTACTACTACTACTACTACTAAGAAGGTCCAGCAGCTTGTTAGTGTTAGGAGTGAAGGAGGGGGTAGGTAATCATCATATTACTAGTGACTATGACTCAGGGGCTGAACTTGATGTGGTTGGTGTTAGTAGTAGTAGTAGTAGTAATAACAGTAATGGTGAAGCAGCCAGTGGTACTAGTGTTAGGGGAGTGGTAGGGGAAGCATTTGAAAGTGTCCAGACTAGCGATCAAGGGAGCCCACACCCCTTTACTACAGTGTCCAAGTGGAACATGATCCTGGTGTTAGGGCAGAGCAGGCACATAATTAATACCACTACCACCAGCAGGAGCACAGATCAGCTGCCTATGCCTGCTGCTACTGCTGCCAGTCTGCCTTCTTCAGGTCAAAAAGGAATGCGAAGAAATGTCAGAGGGGACCCTCTATCACATCGCTCATCACCTTCTCCAAGCAGCAGTGAGATGTCTGTAATAGAGCAGAAGCATGTAGGGACTAGTGGTGGTGGTGATGATAATAGCAGACAAGCTGGGGTGGAAGAGACATTGAGGGCCTTTTAGCAGAAACTGAGAAGGAATGAGAGACAGGGATGAGGATGGGCATCACCACCATCACTAGGAATCAGCTTTTGGAATTTGTGAAATTTGTAGCTGCTCTAATTCCTTCTGCTGCTGAGATGAAAGGGTGGCAGGGTGCAGAGGAGCAAGCTA
This sequence comes from Rhinophrynus dorsalis, assembly GCA_037306005.1. Classification (NCBI taxonomy): domain Eukaryota; kingdom Metazoa; phylum Chordata; class Amphibia; order Anura; family Rhinophrynidae; genus Rhinophrynus; species Rhinophrynus dorsalis. Next base: position 127,691,268 of record CM074728.1, read on the forward strand.
GTGTGCCAAAGACTACTGTGAACACAGTGGGAATGAGGTCGACAAGTAATGTGGGACTAGGACAGGTTCCATTTGCCAGCAGCAACAATACTCCTGATCCTAGGTGCAGTGCTGATTCCGTGGCAGTAGCAGCAACATCATCCGCTGCCAGCAGAGACAGTGAATGGGAATGTGGAGGACATGAAGAAAGAGGCCATTCTTCTCTACCTGTTCCCTATTTTTCTCCTGGGGCAGGCACAGTGCAGCCAGTAAAAGGGAAAAGGAGGGAACACGTCTTGGTACAACCGCCCTGATATCACACATGAAGCACAGACACCATGATATTTATGTTAAACATGTTAAAATCCAAACACCCACCACAGAAATCTAGCATCGCTGCTACTGTGCCTCCTGGCTCTCCAGAAAGGCAACAAGAGGAGAGGTGGAGATCAAAGAGGAGGAAGAAGAGAGAAACCCAGGCAGAGACTGGAAGTTCCATGATGAGCGAAACTAGCTCACCATCATCTTCTAACTCTAGGGTAACTACATCTTCTGCCAATCCGCCAAATGATAGCCACTCTGTTGATGTTAGGATGTGGCAGTTCATCTCCATCCATTGCACATTGTGTGGTGCACTGACCACACATGGCAGTGTGTTAGAGGAGAATCACAAGCAGGGCATAAAGAGGCATCTGAGGAGATTCCATCCCAAAGAATATGCTAAGATGCTGGCAGGGAGGGTTCATCATTACTATTAAACTGTAGGTAAGTTGTCATGTGTCCTTAGCGGGCTCTGGACAAGGGGTATAGTGACAGCGGCAGTACTTGGGTTCTGGTGTCATGGTGCTTGGCTACAGTTATGCCCCCAGATGTTAGCTATTTACCACAAACACTGTGCACTTTGCAGTTGCTGATGAGAGTCACAGGTCCTGCTCTCAAGGGAAAAATGTCTATTCTAATAACACGCCCATGATTTTGGAGGAGGCAGGTGGAGAAGGATTATTGGCCAACTTATTGTGCTGCTACTGCCTCAGATGCATCATTGGAGCTAGTTGTGGCAAGTGGAACCTTCATCATCCATGTTACTGCTGTTGTTAATCCCATTTCCTTTCAGATGAATAATCAGCCTGCTGCTTAAACATGTCAGCAGCGGTAAGAACAGCAGTTGCAATTCCACATATAGATCAGGGCATTTGACAATGGCCAGTGACCACTAGCCAACAGGACATCACCTGCTGGCACAGTAGGGCATTTTTTTCCGCAGGGCTTGTGCTTTAAAAAAAAAAAATTGGGGCAGGGGATTGTTTCTAACAAGCCTAAGTCCTACAAATCACTGTTTGCTCAGGGCTTGGGCCTCTAACAACAAATCTAACAAATCATCCTCTACAAAATACCCTATCAAGTCAGGTATCAGTCCACCCCAGTGTCAGCTTATGTCAGGAGGTTCCGGTCTATCACTTTACATACAAATTTCTTATTATTAACTGTCCCCAAAATACCAGTCATGAACCCCCACAAAACAAATTCCTTTTTCAATTGATTAACTCCCCAGACTCCACCCACTAACACAGGAACCCTACTCAGACCCCTTTTATACCATGACATATGGGGGGCTTTATTTGTATTAACTGCCCCCCAATCCCAGTAAACAACCCCCAAAAAATACATTCCCTGTTCAACTGATTCTTTCCCCACACCCCACCAACATAGGCACCCTCATATCCCTTTTATACTGTGCCTTTGGGAAATAAAATAATATTTGCTTTGTGTTGTGTGTAAATTCAATTTTCCCATTAACTTTAATGGAATGAGTTAGGCAAAAAAAGGGGGAATAATCAGCAGTTTCATGGGAAATTATTTGCCAAGTAGGAAGTGCCATTATTCACCTATTTCAGTTTGAGGTGAAAATTTTCACCCATCCCTACTCATGAAATGGCTAATATATTAATAGAATCTGAAAAAGACCATAAATTACTTGTCTGATCTGACAACTATATACATGGTAATTAGAGTTGCAAAAAAGGAATCCATTTATATCATTGTTAGTGTTGAGCGAGCACCCCGATGCTCGGGGGTTCGGGTGCTCTGACCGAGCACCCCCGGAGGCTCGAGTGCTCGGCCGAGCACCCGAGCCCCATTGAATTCAATGGGAGGACTCGAGCATTACACCAGGCACCCCCTGCTCTGATGAGGGGAGGGTGCCTGGTCAATGCCCCCCTTCATCTCCACAATGCCCCTCTTCCACAATGTCCCCCTTCATCTCCGCAATGCCCCCTTCATCTCCGCAATGCCCCCTTCATCTCCGCAATGCCCCCCTTCCACAATGTCCCCCTTCCACAATGTCCCCCTTCCACAATGTCCCCCTTCAACTCCGCAATGCCCCCTTCATCTCCGCAATGCCCCCCTTCCACAATGTCCCCCTTCCACAATGTCCCCCTTCATCTCCGCAATGCCCCCTTCATCTCCGCAATGCCCCCCTTCTTCTCAACAATGCCCCTCTTCCAAAATGTCCCCCTTCCACAATGTCCCCCTTCCACAATGTCCCCCTTCCACAATGTCCCCCTTCATCTCCACAATGCCCCCTTCCATCTCCACATGTCCCCTACCTCCAGTCCCTGGTGGTCCAGCAGAGCGTCTGTAAGATCTGTGCCTCCTTCGGCACAGATCCCTGCCACCCGAACATGGCGGGCGAGCACATGGCGGTACTCGTACGAGTACCGCCATGTGCCGAGCAGAGCGATGCTCGAGCCGATCCGAGCATCGGCCGAGCATGCTCGCTCAACACTAATCATTGTCTTTAACCCTGTAACGACCCATGACATACCAGGACTGTCATGGGTAGATTTGCCACAAGGACCCATGACGGTCCTCGTATATCATGGGTTAAAATCTCCAATCATGGCCACATGGAGCAATGGGAGAGCACGGGCAGGCTTTTTCTAAGTGTTCCAATACCGGGGCACTTCGTTTCAGCCACTAGAAACATTGTAGCAACATGTGATTTGTTTGATCAGCGAATCACATGTTGCAAAAGCCGAATGACAGGGACACTATTTACAAACACTGTCCCTGTCACATCGCTCTGCCTCCCTCCATCTCACACACCGCTGAGGTGGAGAGAGACATCTTGTTCCAGATCCTGCAAAAGTTTAAATCAATTTTAACCCTTTGATCACTTATTGCAATGATCAATACTCCCCCCCACCCCGATCACTCTAGTAGTGATCAGTTTGCTTTAGATCAGCTTTTGCTGATCTGTGGTACTTCCCCCACCCTCCCCCTTGTATTTTTTTTAAATGTAAAAAAAATATTTTTAACAAATGTATTTTTTAGTACATTTTAGGGTTAGGTAGGTAATTGGGTAGGTTTAGCTATACATGCGTTACCGAAAAAATTAGGGTTAGAATTAGGTTTAGAGTAGAAAAACAACAAAAGTTATTTTATTTATTTTTTTTTTTTTTTTAGAGACTTTTAGAATAAATAATTATAGTTTAGATAGGTAGTTGAATTGGGTTAGGTAGGTTCAGGGAATACATGGGATAGGGTAAGGCTTAGGGATAGATTTAGGTTTAGGAGCAGCGTAGAAAAAAAAAAAGTTTATTTTAATTAAAAACTGAATTTGTGTTATAAGCTAGTTTAGATAGGTAGTTGGGTTGGGTAGGTTCAGGAAATACGTGGATTAGAGTAAGGCTTAGGGATAGATTTAAGTTTAGGAGTAGCGTAGGAAAACATCTCCCCCCCAAAAAAAAAAAAAAGTTTATATTATTTAAAAGTTGAGTTTGTGTTATAAGCTAGTTTAGATAAGTGGTTGGTTAGGTAAGTTCAGGGAATATGTGGGTTAGGATAAGGCTTAGGGATAGATTTAGGTGTAGGGGTAGTGTAAAAAAAAAAAAAAAAAAAAATTATCATAGGAATAGTGACCGTTTGGGGTTAGCGTTAGGTATAGTATTTACATAGTAATAGTTAAGTAGCAGGTGGGTAGTTATTTAGGAGAAATTCAAAATTATTTAGTTTAGGGTAGGTGTACATAATGCAGCAGCGTTATAGTTCAGAAGAGGCATATGCCTTTTTGGCGTCTGACTCAGAAGCCACAGACTCTGCGTCAGACTTAGATATAACAGTTTTCAGAGAGTGGGAGCAGCTCTAGTGATGACGGTGGGCCTTCTGCAAAGAAAAGATGTACTGTCCCAAGAGCTGCCCCGGCAACTGCCCAAAGACATGCCCCAAGTGCTGCCCAAAGAAATGCCCCAAGACCTGCCACTCCTCCTGATCCTAATGAATGGGTACCACCAACCAATTTAAACTCACAAATCCCAGAATTCACCAGCAGCCCAGGAATTCAAATTGATGTGGAAGCATTTACCCATGATCGTTTTTTTTATTAGCATTTGGGGGAAGACATTTTGGAGGAAATTGTGTCCCAAACCAATTTGTATGCAGCCCAGTATATTGCCACCAACCCTACAGCTTTCGTTGTTAAGCAAGAAGTATGGAAGACCACAGACATCGCAGAATTTAAGCAATTCTGGGCCTTAATAATGGCAATGGGGATAATAAAAAAGCCAAGTATCAGATCCTACTGGAGCAAAAAACCCATATGTGATACCCCTATATTCCCCAAGACAATGACCAGGTCCAGATTTGAAGTGATTTTGTACTTTATACATTTTAGAGATAATTCCCTGTGCCCCCCAAAAGTACACCTCCAGTATGATAGACTGTACAAAATTTGCCCCCTAATAAATCATTTACAGAAAAGGTTTGCCCAAGTTTATACCCCCAAAAACAAGTTAGTATAGATGGATCCCTAATGAAGTATAAAGGCAGGTTAGGGTTCAAGCAATACATCCCCCCCCACCTCCAAGCGATCCGAGTTTGCTGTTAAGTTTCATAAATTGTGCGAAAGTGCCGCAGGCTATAACCAGGCTTTCGAATTTATGAGGGCAAGGACAGCCAACTTGATCCTCCTGGTTGCCCCGAATTTCTGGGAACAAATGGGAAAATAGTTTGGGATCTAATTTACCCCTTATTAAATAAAGTTTATCAGTTATTTGTTGATAGCTACTACACCAGCCCCCTTTCCTTTAAGTCTCTCTTTTGTTTTGACACCGTGGCCTGTGGCACTGTTAGGTGCAATTGCAGGGAGATGCCCAAAAAACTTGTAGAAACAAAAGAAAAAACTGGGACATCTTTATCTTTGTGCCAACAGCTGCTGCTGGCAGTTAAGTTTAAGGACAAAAAGGATATCTACATGCTTATCACCATGCATGAGGACAGAACTGTGGCAGTCTTGTTTTTGGCAGGAGATGGGTACTCAGAAAGCCAGTCTGCATCAGGGACTATAACAAGAACATGAGGGGAGCTGATCTGTGCGATCAACTCATGCAGCCGTACCTCGCTATGATAAAGTGCAGGGCATTGTACAATAAATTGCCATCTATATGATGCAGACTGCAGTACACAATTCATTTTTACTTTTCAAACTGGCAAACCCCAATCCAAAATGTAGTTTTTTACAGTATCAGCTGCAACTCTTTTCCCTATTTTTGTTTCAAGACGAGCCAGAAAACATTTCAGTAAGACTCGGGGTAGCACACTTTATTTATAAAATCCCCCCAACTCCCCAAAAGAACAAACCACAGAAGCGCTGCAGAGTTTGCTATAGCAAGGGACAGACACCACCACTTACTGTCCTGGTTGCCCTTCCAAACCTGGCCTCTGCATTGGTGTCTGCTTCAAGCAATACCATGCAGGCACAATGCAGTAGTGCTGTAAAGTTTATTTTATTATTTGGCCACTTTTTCCCCCTGAAATATCCTGCTTTTTCATTTTTCAAAACACATCCCTATAACGGGAACTCAAGACGCTGGGGAATCTTGAGCCTTTGTAACCAAATCTTCTCTCCTGAGGATGGCTAAGAGATGTCAAAGGAATCGGTCGAGGGAGCAAGACCAGTGAGTCAAGTAGCTGGAAGATCGCCTCCAGGAAGGTTCCATAATGATATTGAAATCTAAAAACTCCAGCATCTAACATACTGGGGCTTCCCTAATGTTGGTTGTTGTGTACCTATTTTCATGTGTTGTGTCCTAGAGAGTCCTAACTCTGGCAATTTCTTATATAATAACTTGCAGTCTGCTATTTCTCTGGGGAGCTGCTCCTTCACAGGGTAGAGATTCAGGCAGCTTACATTTGGCGCTCCTGGTTACATTTTTCTTGTGCAAATGTAAAGGTTCTTTACTGTAAAAGCAGTAAAACTATAGAATATATATATATGTAATAAGGCTTGGACTCGGTTTTGTTCAAAACAGGTTACCAGGAAATCAGGATACTTACAGTATTACGGTATTTAAACTTGATGGACGTATATCTTTTTTCAAACTCAATATCTAATTTATCTGATTCTTCAAATCTGCATTGTCAAAAGCTGTTTGCGTTGTTGTTGTTTATTAAACACTACTACACATGTGCAGATTTTTAAAAGAATAATAATATAGATTCCAAAGTTTAGAAGAGAAAATGTGTGCCAATGTACGGTTTGCATCTATTATGCAAAATAAATCACATTTCATGAAAAGAAACATACTGCATTTTGGGACTAAACGACAAGAATAAAAGCAATTGATTTGGACTATAAGATTGAGGAGAGTATTAAGAGACATTTCTCTGGGAAAAAATATGTTTTATAGTCAGACACATACAGTGCATGTAAACAAAATGCTTTAGGGCAAGATTCACAAACTACATTTCCAAAAGGACGGGTTTAGGGATATTACTGATTTTATATGATGACTGAAGCAATGACTGCATCATCTGTGCAAAATCAGCATTATCCCAAAGACCTTTACTGCTTTGTTACTTTAATAGACCAGACTGAGACAACCCCACATTGCTTGCTGTTTAATTGTTTTTTATATTGCAATGAAATTAACTAGCCTAACGTGTACAGTCAAGTCAAATCCTTTTTGGACCAGAGGGGTAAGGAAAGCATTGCTCAGTCCTCTGTATTTTAACCCTTTGTGTGTCAGCGGAATGTGCAATGCATTGCACTGTAAAGGGTTCATTTTAATATAGAGCACACAGCGCACTTGCTAAAACCTCAGATTGACAAGCTTCTCCGAACAACACTGAATGATTCATTACAATTCAACCTTCATTAACTGGAATGGAATATTCTTTCCTATTTACAAAATCAAAGTGGTAGCTGAAATTCAAATTGACTGAAAAAAATGAATCACACCACATACCTCATTAAGCTCATCAGGTACTGGGCAATTTTTGTGCCTCTGTTAATGTCTTGTGATACAAAATGAACAACTTATCTAAAGTGCTTGTTTAAAATGCCGCCTAATGATTTGTAACAAGTATTTCCTGTTAAATTCATTGCAATGTGGTGCCAATTTTTTTCAACAAATTTTGGTTACAGAAATAAAACTTTATTTGCAAAATCCAATTATATGCTTATAATTTTACTTCTGCTATTGGTTTCTATAGCATAGTTGTACCAAATAAGATACCATGCTTGCTTTTATAGCTACTATTGGTGCAACACGTATTTAAGATAATGCCAACACTTCCCAGTTCTAACCTCCCAACACATACTCTGGTGAGAAAATCCCATTGGCCACTACGAATTAATTCTCTATGGATTGGTACCCCCAAATGAATATATAATTGGTACTGAATATCATGGCCATGGCGGAAGCCCTGATTCTTTGAACCCAGAATTGCCTGTCGTCTAAGATTCCTTTTGTTTTCTTATAAAGGAAAGACACATGCAGTTTAGCTGTCTTCTCCTTTACACTATAATGGATGAGAGGTTGCTGAAGGCATTAGAAGTTATGGTGGAATTTACATATTTGAAAACTTAATTTAAAACTTTGTGTCATGTTAACCAAAAGTCCAGCATTTGTATTGTTTAGGATACATTAACACTTATTTCTGTGGACAGTGAAAGTGAAAATGTCCTGGTACAGCACCGAGCTTCATTAGCATATGAAACATTACTGAAACCTTCATTAGCATATGAAACATTACTGAAACCTTCATTAGCATATGAAACATTACTGAAACCTTCATTAGCATATGAAACATTACTGAAACCTTCATTAGCATATGAAACATCACTGAAACCTTCATTAGCATATGAAAATCCCTTAATTAGCCTATGAAATGTCACTGGTACCGCACATTTTCACATTTTTAAATCTGAATGAGATGAAAGTTCCACTTTAGTTTTTTGGTGTAATAATCTAAACGCATTCACCTCTAGAAACAGCCTGGAAGCACAACAACCCCTAAACCAGTTGGTCTCAATTAGAGTGCGCTTTGGTGTGCCCTGTCTTTCCTCTAAACACTAACAAAAATGTTAACTTTGAGGTCAACTGTGTATTAATGGAAATTGTGATGCACTATTTGCTAGGTTTTTGCTATTCTGAATGTGGAATGTAAAAATGAGGCTATATATGTGCATTTACACCCTGCAGTGCGAGCCTTAAAGGGATAGTAATGTTTCATAATAAAAGCAGCTCTAATTAATCATCATAGTATTTGGACTTTGGAGAGTGTTATATCAATTCTGTCAGAGTTGTAGTTCAAGAGTAATTCAATGACAAAGTATCCCCTTCCCACCCCTTTTACTGATGTAACACTGCTCAGCCAGATCAGAAGGGAGGTGCCCAGGTAGACTGCAGAGAGGGACAATCTTCAATTAAGATAAGGGAAAAACCTGAAAAACTTGTCAAGGGGGGCAGGGCTTTCATTGTTCTCATAGGAAGAAGATTGTCCCCTGCTGTTATCTGTCTGGTCTATGGACTGGATTCCATATCTGAGAAGAGATGGCTTACACTAGGTAAAAGGGGCAGGGCTTTCATTGTTCTCATAGGAAGAAGATTGTCCCCTTCTGTTATCTGTCTGGTCTATGGACTGGATTCCACATCTGAGAAGAGATGGCTTACACTAGGTAAAAGAGGCGGGAGGGGAAACTTTGCTTGTGAATATCTCTCAAAGGTTTGAGAGATAAGACTTATATCGTTCTTTATGTTTTTTTAATGCCTACAAAATAAAATAAAGATAAAACAAAGTATTACTATCCCTTTAACAAAAAAACACATATGATGTTAGGTGTGTCCCAAAAATACAAATCATATTAGGGGTGCCTTGTCCAAAAAAAAGATAGAGAACCCTAAATATGAAGATAAACGGGCACTGGCCACTTACATTAATATGGCCCCTATGTTTTATGGTTGTCAGGTTTATGGAGGAGGACGCTGGCAGGTATTTAAACTGAAGACAGAGGTCAGGAGCCAGATGGGTGCCAAACAAAATTCACTACACCCTTCTGGTCTTTAAAGGGTTAAAATGACCCTTTGTGGTCCTGCTACTGCTAACAACTGTTGTCCACCTACATGGACCTGACATTGAAGAAGTTCTCTCTTGAACCAAGGAGCATAGGCCAAATGAATAGGGATCATTAGGATTTGGGCCATAGTAATGTAATGGGGTTATTATTTTTTATATGTTTTCATTCACCTTAACCATGTGTGGAAACCCTTTGCCTACCAGAACAGACCTACGTACGACTGTGGAGTGTCACCTGTCCTCCTCCTTGGGAAGTACGTGATGTTGGGATAGGGCAGGAACAAATGCCGCACTCACCTGTATGGCTCAGTGCAGCCTGGAAATGTACTGAAAAGGTTGTACACACAATGTAACAACACTCTTAAAAAGGGCAATGGACATGACATGATATATTAAAGCTCAGACTTTTACTAGCTAATCACTGCATTCTAAATGCACAGCCCTCATTTTAAATGTATTCACAGGGCTTCTTATCCAACCACCAATTTCTATTGGCTGTGTACGTGGATATGACATAGCGGCCTCTCCAGAAAGACCTGAACATGGAAAGACCTCTGGAAAGACCCGAACATGGAACGTTAAAGGTTTACAAAACTGTAAATGCAAGGCGTAAGAACAACAACATTTAACAAGTTGTCTTTGGATACTCATTGTCACAAATCACACAGTCCACAGTCTCCTGCCCAAGTGATTCCTTCTATTATCAACTGTCTAGATGTTCCCCCACAAACTGTACATTTCACTTTGGGGTGCACTGAAGTGGTTGGGGCCCTTGATATCAATTCCATTGAGCAGGTCTTGCTGAACTTCTGATCTTCTCAACAGAATGCTCTTTCCTCCAAGTCAGTGCCTCACTGGACACCCAGCACTGGAAATCTCATGGAACTGGCTGCACATGAACAACCTTAAGTTCTCTAACAGATGAATAGGAACCTTTCTACTACTCAGGTGTAAGGAGTTTGAGTCCTGATTACCATCTAACCTGCCTGACACAGGAACGTCTGTCCTATGCTAACCCAATACTAGCTTAACCTTAATCCTTACTCTTCCTCTTACAGCAAAATCAAACAATTCTAAGTGACCTAGTAATTAGCCAGATAAATAACCTCGCAGTCCTCGCACTTTCAAATTACTCTGAAGTCACCAACATTAGTTTATCCTGTGCACCCTCACTATGACTCACTCCCTAATTTACCTTTCTGAATACAGCACAATAAGCACTTATCTCACTCACATTGATCTCTAAACTGCTTGCCATTATATATATGCATACACTAGTTGAAAGTCCGTGTACACTGGTCACAGTGCCACCCAGCAACAGCCGCCAGAGCAGGATGCTCCAAATTCAGACTGTAGTCCTTTCTGCGCACTGACGGTCTGAATTTGGAGCACCCCACTCCGTTATCAGCCACAGCGCAGGCAGTCTGTACTGCGCTTGACTGCAGCTCACGCAGTCAACTGTAATGCGCATGACAGCTTCTAACAAACATATTTAGCGAATTACTATACAGGATGGTGCATAAATGAGGAATAGGCAAATTCCTATAGGTTGTACAGATTCTAAATGGAATAGCAAATACGGCACCAAATTTCCTCTTGATAAAAATGACCCTGTAAAGTTCAGGAAATGAGCTGACATTTTTATTACTCACTGTTTTTATTAATATATTGTTTTTACTAAAAAAATTTTTATTTATTTTACACTTTGTCAGATTCATTTGAGACTTGTTCCTCCTCCTATCTAGGGTACACCAGAGTAGAAACTGACTGAGGATTCTCCTGCAAGCCCAGTGTCTGGCTCAGGGAACCCAGGGCAATCTGTGGTGAGTGCAGCTGCCAATCTGGGCACCAAGGAGTGAAAACAGGAGAGGTTATGTTGGCATGCTAATGAAATGGCTTTGTGCACCCAGACGTACCTGGTTTCCTATGAGTTCTCCTCTCTACTCCTCACTTCTGATGTTCTAAGAAGAACTAGTGCAATTCTAATGCAACTCCACAAAAAGCACACAAAAATCCTATACAGGAAAGATGTTTGAAGCTTCTTTACTTAAATAAGAGAGTCAACTTTGTGCTGTATCCAAATATATACTTTATTAAAAGGAAAAACCAGATACCATGTATTCATGTAAAAAAATGTGGATTCCAATAACAATCTCCCAACCTTCTGAAAGACGCCAATAATCTTATAAACTGGAACTCCAGCGATCATAGATATAGCATATGCAATATGAACATTATCAGTGACATCACTCCATACCTATCCTGGTATATGAAAAACGGTTTAATAATCCTATGAGTGCTGTTTCCATATGAATCCACCCACCTGTATATAATGAGTGAACTATAAAGTCTCTGCATACAAAACACAAGTACCAAAATGAGGATACTAATCCGTGTCTAAGTGTACGCCTTCTATCTGGATATAGCCCAAAGCTGACTCGCTCTTATTTTAAGTATAGATACTTCAAACATCTTTTCTGTATATGTTACTTGTTTATATTCTATAGTGGGGATATAGTTTGGATAGCTGCCTTTTGGAATTGGGGTGCAAGATAAAGGGATTCACATATTTTTTTACATAAAAATACTCATCGATTCAAATGTGGCTTTTAAACCCCATTGAATTCCATTGTAATTGCTGATGCTTGTGGTTTTAAGGCTAACCATGGCTCCTCATGGAACCAACAGGCCGTCATATTCTATGGGTAAGTCTTCTCTAGCAGCAGGCTAAAAAAACAAACAAAGAAAATAAAAACACATTTTTACAGATATAATTGGGTATTAGTCTGTTAAATAGATCTTCCTATTTTACTACAACAGAGTACAACACTGTACGTTTCCTTCTACTAGAAATGCAGTTAATATTCTCTTAAGTGTAGGTATTGTATCTGCCTTACCACATCCTTGGGAAAGCAATTCCATAATGCAACCTTTCTGTGAAAAAGCCCTTCCTCTGCTGATACCGAAACCTCGTTTTCATCTTTTAATGGTATTTCTGTTGTATACTAAACAAATAGGGTATTTAAATGGTCAGCCTGAGAATTTATATTAGATTATTTAAATGGAAACGTACTTATTGAAAGTATGATCTGTCAGAAAACAAATATCCGACAAATAAAGGGACATTGTTTAGAAGAAGACAAATCACTTTCAGACGATGGAATGCACAGCCAGCTAAATAACCTCTCTTTGTATGAGAGTATATTTATCCTTTTACTGAATCTCGTCTTCTAGAACATGTCTCAAAAAAAAAAATTGCCATCTATGTTAATCACTGATTTAATGATACTTTAACAGGAAACAAACATGCAACCAGTTATCATCACTACATGTTTGCATAGTTCTCCAATATTCAAGATTTTATTTAATTATGAATGCATAAAAATGAAAAGGATGCAAATTAACTAGGAAAGAATATGTGCAGCTGTATGCCTCAAGACAGTGACATTTTGAGTCTGTCTCGTTCACAATGTTACTATGACCTCTATAAATGCAGCGTTAGGTAACTTTAAATAACAATTTGACATTTGTATCATAGTATGGAATTGTATGTCATTTTTACTACCTGCATTTATGACATGAAATTGAAAAATGAAAATGTCACTGTCTGAATATACATGTTTACATAACATTTAGATGGACAGATTCAAACTTCAGAATCTTTATGATTTGGAAGGACATTCATTAAACTTTAACCTGTGTTTCCTATGAATGAAATGTTAATCATTGTCAGAAAAGTATCTCATGCCTTCATATTTCAAAGTGTTAATGTCATTGCTATTTTTTAATCTAAAAATACTATAGTAATTGAGATCGGTTTGCTCAAAATTAAACAGGAGGTACAAGTTTTGGAACTTATATCTTCACCTTCAGAGGTCAGATCAAGAAATATCTCTACCTTACCAAAACAGGTTTATTGATGAAAGAAAAAGTACATAAATGACTGATGTTGTACAGACTTATTTATCTGGTGAACTGGTGTCCAGAGACCTTTTAAAAATCCAGATGAGGGGGGGAGGTTGATTGGAATTGTCTACAATATTCACATGACTGGGTTAGTTAAAGGGATAGTAATTCATTTTATCTATTTTTTGCAGGCATTAAAAAAAACATGAAGAACAATATGTCTTATCTTTTGAAACTTTATGGTTTGAGAGATATTCACAAGTAAAGTTTCCCCTCCCGCCCCTTTTACCTAGTGTAAGCCATCTCTTCTCAGATGTGGAATCCAGTCCATAGACCAGACAGATAACAGAAGGGGACAATCTTCTTCCTATGAGAACAATGAAAGTCCTGCCCCCCTTGATAAGTTTTTCAGGTTTTTCCCTTATCTTAATTCAAGATTATCCCTCTCTGCCATCTACCTGGGCACCTCCCTTCTGATCTGGCTGAGCAGTGTTACATCAGTAAAAGGGGCGGGAGGGGGATACTTTGCCATTGAGTTACTCTTGAACTACAACTCTGACAGTATTGAAATAACAGTCTCCGTGACACAAATACAATGATGATTAATTAGAGCTACTTTTATTGTGAAACATTACTATCCATTTAAGCAGATAGAGAAGAGGTGCACCCCAGTCATCCTGTAGGCATGCCATAGGGCAAGGCAAGCCAACCTGTGAACCTCCAGCTATTGAGAGGTACAACTCCCATCATACCCATTTATCAATGTAAAGTAGGTACAAGTTTGGCTTCTGTACAAGAGGTATGAATAAAGGTTAAGACATGGGAAGTCAAATGAAGGTCTCAGTGAGCAGCTTCCTCAGCGGTAGGAACTGCAGTACAATGTAAGAAGGAAGTAGGGAGGGAGTGTAGAGGAGGTAATTTAACAGATATTAATTTTATGAATTGAACGGCCCACTGAATGGTTTGCTCAGTCTATTACTAAACTATTACTGTTTTTTAGGGTGACAAACAGGTAATTTTTACAATTTATTACATTCCACCAATGACCGTGACCCCTAAACGCTAGCGTTGTCTCCGAAGCATTTCAAAGCACTGGAGTCCTAACATTCAGTAGTTTAAACATGTATTTATAATTCTTAACTATTATACAGAATTGCTCTTATGTCTTTATACAGATGTTCTGTTAAAGTTACAACAGTTCCAGGGAAAGAAAGGACACATCAGTGGCGTCATGGAAGCCAGACCCCATAGTGCACCCCCAGAATTAACATTTACACTTCTCATCAGTATGAAGCACTTTACATATAAATAAAATAATCTACAGCCATTTAAGTTCACTTGGTTTGGGCAAACACATTTCATTCCTTAAGCTCCAGGTCACAATGTAGCGAGGAAACATCTGTTATACCACTTAACAACAATGAGCTTCATTTTCCCCTCATAAGCAGCAGCTGATCAGAATGCAAAAATCAATGTCAGAGACTAAACAGAGTCATTTCATGCACGGCAGGCCCATCAGCCTGTTACTGATTTAACGTAGCAGGTAACAAGATTTCATCAAGTCCAAATATTATTAATTAACCCCATACTTGTGTTCATGTGCTCTCTCTAATTTTTATTTCTATCTCCCAGTTTGTGACTATTTTACCACAATCTGTTTTTTCACTTGGCCTTAAGATTGCTTGATTTGTGTAGTCTGCCTAATCTTTAATAAATCCTTGCACAGTTTGAGTCTACATTAGGTACAAGCCTCGTCCATGGTAAGATTTCTCACAAATTATTTAATAGTCAAATTTCACAGTATAACCATGGGGCCTTTGTAACCAGATGCATGAGCAATGCGTTATAGACCCTTCTATTCCTCAAAAGGTTAAAAAAAAAAAAAGTATTTCAGCTGAAAACTGAGGTATATTGAGGAAGCAATAAGCAATTCTGGAAAAACAATCTGTACCCTAGTGTCAAAATTTCCAAAACTCTCATGGATTTATATCCCTTGAATTCAATGGGTCATAAGTAAATGGCAAAGAACAGTATTAGATACATTTAAAGGATTAAAAGTAGTGTTGAGCGAGCATGCTCGGCCGATGCTCGGATCGGCTCGAGCATCGCTCTGCTCGGCACATGGCGGTACTCGTACGAGTACCGCATGTGCTCGCCCGCCATGTTCGGGTCTCCTCCCCGCACGTTTTGCGGCTGCTGCGCAGCCAATAAACGTGCAGGGAGGCTCTGACATCGGTGTAATGCCAGTAGCCATGTTGGCTGCTGGCATTACACTGATTGGCTGGCCAGAACCCGTGGTCAGGTGCTGTATAGCACCTGACCAGCGAGTTCGGCTCAGTCTGAGCCAGGGAGAGCTGAGGATAGGAAGGGAAAGGCAGTGTAGGGAGGAAAAAAACAAAAATTGTGAAAAAAAAAGAACCAAAAGTCCTTTTTAGGACTACTGTGTGTGGGGGCAGCAGGTTATTTGGTGTGGGGGGAAAAAAACAAAAAAAAAAAAAAAAAAATATATATATTCTGTTTAGTGTGCAAAGTTGCAGATTAGAGCACATTCTGTTTAGTGTGCACAGTTGCAGATTAGAGCACATTCTGTTTAGTGTGCAAAGTTGCAGATTAGAGCACATTCTGTTTAGTGTGCAAAGTTGCAGATTAGAGCACATTCTGTTTAGTGTGCAAAGTTGCAGATTAGAGCACATTCTGTTAAGTCTTCAAACTAAAATATCAAAGTCACGTATTCCATTCAGTGTGCGTCGCCGCAGTTTAGCAGCACATTCTGAGTACTGTGCAGAGTTGCAGAATAGGAAGAAATACTGTTAAGTCTTCAAACTAAAATATCAAAGTCACATATTCCATTCAGTGTGCTTCGCCGCAGTTTAGCAGCACATTCTGTGTACTGTGCAGAGTTGCAGAATAGGAAGAAATACTGTTAAGTCTTCAAACTCAAATATCAAAGTCACATATTCCATTCAGTGTGCTTCGCCGCAGTTTAGCAGCACATTCTGTGTACTGTGCAGAGTTGCAGAATAGGAAGAAATACTGTTAAGTCTTCAAACTAAAATATCAAAGTCACATATTCCATTCAGTGTGCTTCGCCGCAGTGTAGCAGCACATTCTGTGTACTGTGCAGAGTTGCAGAATAGGAAGAAATACTGTTAAGTCTTCAAACTAAAATATCAAAGTCACATATTCCATTCAGTGTCTTTCACCGCCGTTTAACAGCCTATTCTGTGTACTCTGCAGAGTTGCAGAATTATAAGAAATACTGTTAAGTTTTCAAACTCAAATATTAAAGTCACATATTCCATTCAGTGTCTTTCACCGCCGTTTAACAGCCTATTCTGTGTACTCTGTACAGTTGCAGAATTATAAGAAATACTGTTAAGTTTTCAAACTCAAATATTAAAGTCACATATTCCATTCAGTGTCTTTCACCGCCGTTTAACAGCCTATTCTGTGTACTCTGTACAGTTCCAGAATTATAAGAAATACTGTTAAGTTTTCAAACTCAAATATTAAAGTCACATATTCCATTCAGTGTGTTTCAACGCCGTTTAACAGCCTATTCTGTGTACTCTGCAGAGTTGCAGAATAGTAAGAAATACTGTTAAGTTTTCAAACTCAAATATTAAAGTCACATATTCCATTCAGTGTGTTTCACCGCCGTTTAGCAGCCTATTCTGTGTACTGTGCAGAGTTGCAGAATTATAAGAAATACTGTTAAGTTTTCAAACTCAAATATTAAAGTCACATATTCCATTCAGTGTCTTTCACCGCCGTTTAACAGCCTATTCTGTGTACTCTGTACAGTTGCAGAATTATAAGAAATACTGTTAAGTTTTCAAACTCAAATATTAAAGTCACATATTCCATTCAGTGTCTTTCACCGCCGTTTAACAGCCTATTCTGTGTACTCTGTACAGTTCCAGAATTATAAGAAATACTGTTAAGTTTTCAAACTCAAATATTAAAGTCACATATTCCATTCAGTGTGTTTCAACGCCGTTTAACAGCCTATTCTGTGTACTCTGCAGAGTTGCAGAATAGTAAGAAATACTGTTAAGTTTTCAAACTCAAATATTAAAGTCACATATTCCATTCAGTGTCTTTCACCGCCGTTTAGCAGCCTATTCTGTGTACTGTGCAGAGTTGCAGAATTATAAGAAATACTGTTAAGTTTTCAAACTCAAATATTAAAGTCACATATTCCATTCAGTGTCTTTCACCGCCGTTTAACAGCCTATTCTGTGTACTCTGTACAGTTCCAGAATTATAAGAAATACTGTTAAGTTTTCAAACTCAAATATTAAAGTCACATATTCCATTCAGTGTGTTTCAACGCCGTTTAACAGCCTATTCTGTGTACTCTGCAGAGTTGCAGAATAGTAAGAAATACTGTTAAGTTTTCAAACTCAAATATTAAAGTCACATATTCCATTCAGTGTGTTTCACCGCCGTTTAGCAGCCTATTCTGTGTACTGTGCAGAGTTGCAGAATTATAAGAAATACTGTTAAGTTTTCAAACTCAAATATTAAAGTCACATATTCCATTCAGTGTCTTTCACCGCCGTTTAACAGCCTATTCTGTGTACTCTGTACAGTTGCAGAATTATAAGAAATACTGTTAAGTTTTCAAACTCAAATATTAAAGTCACATATTCCATTCAGTGTCTTTCACCGCCGTTTAACAGCCTATTCTGTGTACTCTGTACAGTTCCAGAATTATAAGAAATACTGTTAAGTTTTCAAACTCAAATATTAAAGTCACATATTCCATTCAGTGTGTTTCACCGCCGTTTAGCAGCCTATTCTGTGTACTGTGCAGAGTTGCAGAATTATAAGAAATACTGTTAAGTTTTCAAACTCAAATATTAAAGTCACATATTCCATTCAGTGTCTTTCACCGCCGTTTAACAGCCTATTCTGTGTACTCTGTACAGTTCCAGAATTATAAGAAATACTGTTAAGTTTTCAAACTCAAATATTAAAGTCACATATTCCATTCAGTGTGTTTCACCGCCGTTTAGCAGCCTATTCTGTGTACTGTGCAGAGTTGCAGAATTATAAGAAATACTGTTAAGTTTTCAAACTCAAATATCAAAGTCACATATTCCATTCAGTGTGCTTCGCCGCAGTGTAGCAGCACATTCTGTGTACTGTGCAGAGTTGCAGAATAGGAAGAAATACTGTTAAGTCTTCAAACTAAAATATCAAAGTCACATATTCCATTCAGTGTCTTTCACCGCCGTTTAACAGCCTATTCTGTGTACTCTGCAGAGTTGCAGAATTATAAGAAATACTGTTAAGTTTTCAAACTCAAATATTAAAGTCACATATTCCATTCAGTGTCTTTCACCGCCGTTTAACAGCCTATTCTGTGTACTCTGTACAGTTCCAGAATTATAAGAAATACTGTTAAGTTTTCAAACTCAAATATTAAAGTCACATATTCCATTCAGTGTCTTTCACCGCCGTTTAACAGCCTATTCTGTGTACTCTGTACAGTTGCAGAATTATAAGAAATACTGTTAAGTTTTCAAACTCAAATATTAAAGTCACATATTCCATTCAGTGTGTTTCACCGCCGTTTAGCAGCCTATTCTGTGTACTGTGCAGAGTTGCAGAATTATAAGAAATACTGTTAAGTTTTCAAACTCAAATATCAAAGTCACATATTCCATTCAGTGTGCTTCGCCGCAGTGTAGCAGCACATTCTGTGTACTGTGCAGAGTTGCAGAATAGGAAGAAATACTGTTAAGTCTTCAAACTAAAATATCAAAGTCACATATTCCATTCAGTGTCTTTCACCGCCGTTTAACAGCCTATTCTGTGTACTCTGCAGAGTTGCAGAATTATAAGAAATACTGTTAAGTTTTCAAACTCAAATATTAAAGTCACATATTCCATTCAGTGTCTTTCACCGCCGTTTAACAGCCTATTCTGTGTACTCTGTACAGTTGCAGAATTATAAGAAATACTGTTAAGTTTTCAAACTCAAATATTAAAGTCACATATTCCATTCAGTGTCTTTCACCGCCGTTTAACAGCCTATTCTGTGTACTCTGTACAGTTCCAGAATTATAAGAAATACTGTTAAGTTTTCAAACTCAAATATTAAAGTCACATATTCCATTCAGTGTGTTTCAACGCCGTTTAACAGCCTATTCTGTGTACTCTGCAGAGTTGCAGAATAGTAAGAAATACTGTTAAGTTTTCAAACTCAAATATTAAAGTCACATATTCCATTCAGTGTGTTTCACCGCCGTTTAGCAGCCTATTCTGTGTACTGTGCAGAGTTGCAGAATTATAAGAAATACTGTTAAGTTTTCAAACTCAAATATTAAAGTCACATATTCCATTCAGTGTCTTTCACCGCCGTTTAACAGCCTATTCTGTGTACTCTGTACAGTTGCAGAATTATAAGAAATACTGTTAAGTTTTCAAACTCAAATATTAAAGTCACATATTCCATTCAGTGTCTTTCACCGCCGTTTAACAGCCTATTCTGTGTACTCTGTACAGTTCCAGAATTATAAGAAATACTGTTAAGTTTTCAAACTCAAATATTAAAGTCACATATTCCATTCAGTGTGTTTCACCGCCGTTTAGCAGCCTATTCTGTGTACTGTGCAGAGTTGCAGAATTATAAGAAATACTGTTAAGTTTTCAAACTCAAATATTAAAGTCACATATTCCATTCAGTGTCTTTCACCGCCGTTTAACAGCCTATTCTGTGTACTCTGTACAGTTCCAGAATTATAAGAAATACTGTTAAGTTTTCAAACTCAAATATTAAAGTCACATATTCCATTCAGTGTGTTTCAACGCCGTTTAACAGCCTATTCTGTGTACTCTGCAGAGTTGCAGAATAGTAAGAAATACTGTTAATTTTTCAAACTCAAATATTAAAGTCACTTATTCCATTCAGTGTGTGTCACCGCAGTTTAGCAGCCTATTCTGTGTACTCTGCAGAGTTGCAGAATAGTAAGAAATACTGTTAAGTTTTCAAACTCATATATATTAAAGTCATATATATCGTGTAAGATGAAGAAGGCGGGTAAAAAGGGACGGGGAAGTGGACGTGATCCTGAAAGTTCAGGGCGCGGGTCAGGACGCGGAGAAACTGTGCCTGGTGCCAGAGCACAAGAAAGAAAGACATCCACCATACCTAGCTTCATGTCTAATTTTACAGGGCGTCGCAGGACATCACTCTCGAGGTCCGACCACTGCGAACAGGTGGTCGGTTGGATGTCAGCTGATACTGCTTCCAGTCGGTTAAGCACCACCCTGTCTTCCACCAAGTCCACTCTCAGTAGCCAAGAGTCTGGTCAACATAATCCTCACTCTGATCATCCTTCCTCCCACCATACACGGTCTGGTCAAAGAAGTGATCCCACACTGGGATATAGTGAGGAGCTCGTCTCATCACCAATCCTTCATTTGACCCTCTCTCCAAGCACGCTTGCAGAGGAACATGACATCTTGTGCCCTGATTCACAACCTCTAGAGGCTACCCAATCACAAGAAGATGACAGATGTGAACGGCATTTAAGGTCAAAGGAAGTAGTGGATGATGATGATGATGATGAGACACAGTTGCCATTAAATCAACCACTATTTCCTTCTCAAGACCTTGTTGAGGAGAATGTTATACAGTTGTCAATGACCGAGTATGTGGTGGGATCAAGACTTGAGGAGGATGATCAGAGTGAGGAAGTGGAGGAGGACTTGGTGGACGATGAGGTGACTGACCCCACCTGGGAAGGTGTAGAGCCGAGCGATGACAGCAGTCCTGAGGGTGAGCCATCTGCAGCACCGCAACAGGCTGGAAGAGGCAGTGGTGTGGCTACAGAAAGAAGGCGGACCGCACCAAACCGGCCCGCAAATGTTCCACGGAGCACCCCCTTGCGTAAATCTACCTTGCCAAGGGGTAGGTGTTCCGCGGTATGGCGTTTTTTTAAGGAAAGTGCGGACGACAAAAGATTTGTAGTTTGCAACCTGTGCCACACCAGAATGAGCCGAGGCATGAACACTAGAAACCTCACCACCACCAGCATGATCCGACACATGGCATCCAAGCACCGTAGTAAGTGGGAGGAACGCCTGGATCGCCCATCTGTGTCTGCAGGCCACACCACTGCCTCCTCTTCCCCTGTTTTCGGTGCCGGCCAATCGCCTGTCGAAGGCGCAGGCCCGCATACCTCCCGCCCTGCACCTGTAGCATCTGAAGCACCATCAGCGACCACATCCACTTCCCTGTCCCAGCACAGCGTCCAAATGTCGTTACCCCAGGCATTTGAGCGCAAGAGAAAGTACCCAGCCACCCACCCACAGGCCATAGCACTAACCTCACACCTTTCCAAATTACTGGCCATCGAAATGCTGCCATTTAGGCTTGTGGACACTGAGTCCTTCCGCAGCCTGATGGCAGCAGCTGTCCCTCGGTACGCGGTCCCCAGCCGCCACTACTTTTCCCGGTGTGCCATCCCCGCATTACACCACCATGTGTCCCGTAACATCACCCGTGCCCTGACCAACGCAGTTACTGGGAAGGTCCACTTAACGACTGACACATGGACAAGTGCTTGTGGCCAGGGACGCTACATTTCCCTGACGGCACACTGGGTGAATGTCGTGGAGGCTGGGAGCGACTCGGACCCTGGGATGGCACGGGTGCTACCCACGCCGAGGATTGCGGGCCCTACCTCCATCAGGGTTTCCACCAGCACCTACGTTATTGGCTCCTCCTCCTCCGTTTCCACCTCCGAATTCTCTACACACACCGCCACTCCCCCATCAGCCAGTAGCTGGAAGCAGTGTAGCACTGCAGTGGGGAAGCGTCAACAGGCCGTGCTGAAGCTGATCTGCCTTGGGGACAAACAGCACACGGCCTCAGAGCTGTTGCAGGGGATTAGTCACCAGACCGAGCAGTGGCTCTCGCCACTCAACCTGCAACCAGGCATGGTTGTGTGTGATAATGGGCGTAACTTGGTGGCGGCTTTGGAGCTCGGCAAGCTCACACACGTACCATGCCTAGCGCATGTATTTAATTTAGTGGTGCAGCGATTTCTAAAAACCTACCCCAATGTGCATGATCTCTTGACCAAGGTGCGCCGCGTGTGTGCACATTTCCGTAAGTCATCTACAGCTTCGGCCGGCCTGTTGAAGCTGCAGCAGCGCTTACAATTGCCAGCTCACCGGCTGCTGTGTGACGTGAGCACGCGCTGGAACTCCACCTTCCACATGTTGGCCCGGCTTTGTGAGCAGCAGAGGGCAGTAGTGGAGTACCAGCTGTTACACGGTCGTCGCCTCTCCGTTCAACTTCCTGTAATCAGAAGTGAGGAGTGGGAATGGATGTCAGACCTCTGCGAGGTTTTACGCAATTTTGAGGAATCGACACAGATGGTGAGCGGCGATAACGCTATTATCAGTGTAACCATCCCACTTCTGTGTCTACTGAAACGCTCGCTGCTCACAATTAAAACCGAGGCTTTGCATGTGGAAGAGGTGGAAATGGGGGAGGAAGAGCTTACACAAGGTGATAGCCAGAGCACCCTCACTTCGTCTTCTCAGCGACAATTGGAGGAGGCGGAGGAGGAGGAGGAGGAGGAGGAGGAAGACACGGTTGCCTCCGCTACAGAGGGTAGCCATGGAACTTTAGTTCCATCTCTTCAGCGTGGGTGGGCAGAAGAGGAGGAAGAGGATGAGGATATTGAGAGTCAGCCTCCTGGTGAGGACAGCGAAATCTTGACTGTTGGTACTCTGGCACACATGGCTGACTTTATGTTAGGCTGCCTTTCCCGTGACCCACGCGTTGTACGCATTTTAGACAACACGGATTACTGGGTGTTCACCCTTCTGGACCCCCGCTACAAAGAGAATTTCTCATCTCTCATTCCTCCGGTGGAGAGGACAAGCAAAATGGTGCAATACCAGAAGGTTCTTGTTGAAAAATTGCTCCAAAATTTTCCATCTGACAACGCTGGCGGCAGAGTACGTGCTACCTTGGCCAACCGAGAAGGGGAGAAAAGGGGAGCACACAGCAGTTCCGAGAAAGGCAGGGCAACACTCTCCAAGGCGTGGGACACCTTCATGACACCCCGCCAGCACCCTCACCCTGATGCGCAGCCTAGTGTCACAAGGAGGGAAAAGTTTTGGAAGATGGTGAAGGAGTACGTAGCAGACCGTGTCAGCGTCCTCAATGATCCCTCTGTGCCTTACAACTACTGGGTGTCCAAGCTGGACACGTGGTATGAACTGGCACTCTACGCCTTGGAGGTGCTGGCCTGCCCTGCCGCCAGCGTTCTGTCTGAGCGGGTATTTAGTGCTGCTGGTGGCATCATAACAGATAAGCGTATCCGCCTTTCCACCGACAATGCTGATAGGTTGACACTTATAAAAATGAACAAGGCCTGGATTTCCCCTGACTTCTCCACTCCACTGGAGGAAAGCCCCGGGGGAACATAAACTCACTTTATATATGTTATTTACAATGATGGGAATACTCTGTATTCCCATTCACCCCTTCCACCCCAAAAACGGGTATATGGTTGACTCTTAATGTTCTCATCCTCCTCCTCCTCTTCCATATGCCCTGGGATATAATTTTTATATAGGGCCAGCTCACCAGCGTGCCCTGGGATATAATTTTTATATAGGGCCAGCTCACCAGCGGGCCCTGTGATATAATTTTTATATAGGGCCAGCTCACCAGCGGGCCCTGTTTGCCAATTTTTATATAGGTCAGCTCACCAGCGGGCCTTCTCATATAATGTTTTATTGGGTCAGCTCTCTAGCGGGCCCTCTCATATAATGTTTTATAGCGTCAGCTCACTAGCGGGCCTTCGCATATAATGTTTAGGATGGTCAGCTCTGCAGCAGACCCTCACCCATAATGTTTTAGATGGTCAGCTCAGCGCACGTTTCCCTCTTAATCATGGCCTCAGTTCTGAAAATCAAGGAAATTTTTGGGAGAATTTGCCTCTGCGCACGTTTCCCTCTTAATCATGGCCTCAGTTCTGAAAATCAAGGAAATTTTTGGGATAATTTGCCTCTGCGCACGTTTCCCTCTTAATCATGGCCTCACTTCAGAAAATCGATGAAATTTTTGGGAGAATTTGCAGATGATATACAAGTAAATATACAGCAAATACTGTTTGGTAACAATTTTTCGCCTAAAGTCGTTTTTATTTTCCTTTTTGTGTGTTTTACGGTCAGTCTGTAAAAATGGCGTACTACGGGCGAAAGATCGTTCCCAGCAGCGATGTTGGAGTCCAAGGTGCATCCAGACATCCTCCCTATGCTGTCCCTGAACCATTTCTGTAGTGTTTCCATCTTTTTCTGCCCTTTTCCTATGGACCAGGCACCCTCCCCTCATCAGAGCAGGGGGTGCCTGGTGTAATGCTCGAGTCCTCCCATTGACTTCAATGGGGCTCGGATGCTCGGCCGAGCACTCGAGCCTCAGGGGGTGCTCGGTCAGAGCACCCGAACATCCGAGAATTTGGGGTGCTCGCTCATCACTAATTAAAAGCAACATGTTTTTGTTCTTTAAGGTGCAAATGATTAGGCCCAGAGCTGCAAAGATGTTACTTGTTGCATCATTTCTTAAAAATAATCAGTGTGTGTAACAGAAGGACTTACCTAGGTAGGAGTCCATCACACAGCAGTCAGGCGTATCTATATAATTACTGTGTGTATCAGAAGCACTTACCTAGGTAGGAGTCCATCACACAGCAGTCAGATGTATCTATGTAATTACTGTGTGTAACAGAAGCACTTACCTAGGTAGGAGTCCATCACACAGCAGTCAGACGTATCTATATAATTACTGTGTGTAACAGAAGTACTTACCTAGGTAGGAGTCCATCATACAGCAGTCAGGTGTATCTATATAATTTACTGTGTGTAAGAGAAGGACTTACCTAGGCAGGCATCCATCACACAGCAGTCAGGTGTATCAATATAATTACTGTGTGTAACAGAAGTACTTACCTAGGTAGGAGTCCATCACACAGCAGACAGGTGTATCAATATAATTACTGTGTGTAACAGAAGCACTTACCTAGGTAGGAGTCCATCACACAGCAGTCAGGTATCTATATAATTACTGTGTGTAACAGAAGCACTTACCTAGTTGGAGTTCATCATATAGCAGTCACATGTATCTATATAATTTCTGTGTAACAGAAGCACTTACCTAGGTAGGAGTCCTTCATACAGCAGTCAGGAGTATATATGTAATTATTGTGTGTAACAGTAGGACCTGTATGATCTACACGTCTGATTGGGTTATTATGTCTCATGAGATTTCTGAGAAGTTCCAATCTTCCTACCTCATATTTTGATGATTTTGCCTTACTTGATGTTTATCACTATGTACAAAACCTTTGCACTGCACGGATACCTTCTTGTGCAATGCAAGTCTTTTTAGAGCCTCCATTAAAAGCCTTTTATCACAGTGACTGTTTCTGATTGTAAATCTAATGCAAAATATGAATTCCTATTCTTAGTTATCTCCTTATTCTGGCGAAATATTGTTAGCTCTTTACGTACATCAGTAATAAGCCTGAGAAAGCTATTTCTGAAACAACTGGAGAAAATATATGCAATATTGATATTAAAGTCCTAACCCTAAATGGATAAGAGCATGATCTCACCAAGGAAATAAGAGAGAAATAAACCAAATAAACCAATGATACCACAGGGGAAATTAAAAATTCCCCAGATCCGTTTTGATTTAAATAGGCTTTTATAACTTCTTGAAAGCTCGAGGGGACTTTAATACATTTGGAAATTATTTGTTTTTAATGTTATGGCGCAGGTGGTTTGCTCCATTAGCAATCCTCTTTAGGTTTCTGATATCAGACATACATAGTAACATAAAATAGCTGATGAGGCTGAAAATAGGCATGTGTCTATCCAGTCCAGCCCATGTCATATCACACCTGTTAATCCAAAGGAAGGGAAAAAAAAGTTGAAGCAATTTCCAATTAAGTTCCAGATGGCAGTAGTATATTTCCCTGGATCAACATGATACCTGCTTTTGAAGGCAACTGTCATAATTCTAGATTTTGTTCTGTACTAGATAGGTACCCATTACTTTTTTGAAAGCAGTTACAGTATCTGCAAGCTAAGCATCCCAATTCAATAACTTTCCTGCCCTTACTATAAAAAATCCCTGCATTTGTTTTAGCCAAAAGCACCTTTCCTCTAGTCTTAACAGATGATCTTTTGTTTTTTGCGCTATTTTTCCTTAGATAGGTTTTTGTGTTGACCTCAAATGTATTTGTAAATGGTGATCATATCGCCCTTTAGGTGTCTCTTTTTAATTAAACAAACCCAGTTTGGCTAGTCTCTTTATAAATCAGATCCTCCAATCCATGTATCAATTTTGTCGCATGTCTCTGCATCTTTTCTAGTTCAGTAATATCTTTTGTAAGAACTGGTGCCCAAAACTATACTCCATATTCAAGACAAGGCCTAACCAAGGATTTATACAGCGGTAGGATAATATTAGCATCCCGTGCATCTACACCTCTTTTTATACAAGATAGTACTCTATTTACTCTTGCAGCAGCTGAGTGACTCTGCACACTGCTGTGAAGTCTATTGTCTATCAGTACTCCTAAATCTTTCTCTAATGAGGATTTCCTAAGTTGTTTCCCATTTAGAGTATATGTAGCAGGTTTATTTCTACAGCCCAATACATAATCGTAAATATATTTACGTTAAACCTCATCTGACACTTTTCTGCCCATCGAGATCTGTACGTATTTCTTTACACAGCTTAGTGTCATCAGCAGAGATTGAGATGCTCCATTCAATTCCCACTTCTAGATCATTGATATATTAAAAAGCATTGGTCCCAGGAATGAACCCTGTGGCACCCCACTTATAACTTTATACCAACTTGAAAAAGTTATATTTACAACAACTCTCTGCCATCTATCATTTAACCAGTTCTCTATCCATGTACAGATATCACCTCCTGGTGCCTTTTAATTTAGGCAGTAACCTGTTGTGGGGCACTGTATGAAACGTTACTGTAAAAACCAAGTATACTACAATTACGATCAACAGTGATTCTCTTGTCCAGATTACTACTTACCCTTTTGTAAAATGTAAGTAAATTAGCTTGACCCAGTATTTCTCAGGTTGTTTGATTGCATCTTTTGCCATATCCCCATCCTTACACTCCCTCTACTTGCCTAGCTGTTCTCATGTGATCTGATGAATGTTTGTTCCATCACTAACAATTCTACTGCTATACATAACCTTTTTTGTTCACAGGCACGCTGGCTTCTTGCCATGTCTGAGAGCTAGCTCTCCCCACCTGATTCAGTTTAACATAGAAGTCTGTATTTCTAACACATAACACATCCATACGGCAGAGATGGTGGCACAGGTGTATTGCGCTCTTCTTTTTTCCACTTTCAAAAGATAACCATTCCCCCATCTCTTTCCACCAAGTCTTGCAGTTATATACAGACCTCCCTCTACCTTCCTCTCAGATTTTGAGTGCTGGTTTACACCCTCTCTCCCCTCTGACACCCCCTCTCTCATACTTGAGGTCTTCAACTGCCATATTGATGATGCTATTGGCCTTCTGCCTACTTCACCTAACCTCCTCCTCTACCCTTCAACAATTGACTGAATCTAGCACACTCACTTTGACTTGGTGTTCACAAATAACTGCTCCCTCATTGAATTCTACAACCGCGTCCTCTCATCATTATCTAATCTGTAAGCCCTCCCTCCAGACCTATCACAAATTCCCCTCAAATCAAACATACTTTCTCCACTCTTTACCCACTCTCTTGATATCACATGGACGAAGTTTCTATCTTATCTTTTGTATGCTCAACAAATTCCTCCTTGAACTGTGTTCTCTCCTCTGCAAAACACTGTTATCCCTCAGTAATTGATACTCACAACAAATCTAACCTATACTACATATTCTTCATCTTCTATTCTCTCCAACACCCCTTTCCTCTATCATCTTTCTAGCCTTTGCAGAATTCTTCAAACAGAAGATTTGCACAATACATAAAATAACCCCAACCTGTCAGTCTCCAGAACTCCACCTTCCTGCTTCTCCATTCTACTCATTTGATTATTTTCATTTGTTCTTCCTTTTGCTCACACCCTCAACACTCACCACCTGGTTACTTGATCCTATACCATCCCACCTTTTTAATCCTTTGTCATGTACAATAGTTCCCATGCTAAGTTGTGTCTTCTGCTCCTCCCTAGCTTCTTTCAAACATCCACTAGTATCTCCACTCATCAGGTTCATTAGACCCCCCTCCCCATTAAACTATTGCACCATATCACTCTTGCCCTTTGTCTCAAAAATTCTTGAGCCCATAGTCTATTCTCATCTGCGTACCTTTATCAATTCCCAGAAAAATCTGGACTCACTGTAGTCTTGTTTTCAGCTGACTTTCTCTACAGAAACTGCCCTTACAAAGTAACAAATGATCTCCATATTGAGAAAACCAATGGGCATTTTTTTCTTATCCTTGACCTATCAGCTACATTAGCATAGCTAACTATACCCTTCTCTCCCAAGGCCTGCAAACTCTTGTCATGCGTGGCCTGGCACATTCCTGGTTCTTATGCTCTCTCTTTCTATGATCTTTCCCTGTGTATTACGCTAACACCTCCTTACCTCCTATCCCCTTCTAAGTAGGAATATCCTTTCGCTTCTCTGTGTTTACTTTGGGATAACTAGGAAAGTCCTTTGGCTTCAACTACCATATCTATCCAGATGAAACAAAGTGTCTCTGTCCATTCCCTCACTTTCATCTGAAATACAGAAATTGGTCTCAGAATGCCTTACAGCTTTTTCTTTCTGGATGGCTCATTGTCACATAAAAATGAGCTACTTATCTTTCCTCTTAAATCCCACACAATGCCTCCATTTTCTACAACAGTTGAGGACACCACAATTTACCCTGTGGGCAAGGCATGTTGCCTAGAGGTAACTTTGGACTCTTTTCTTCACTCCACCACCCACATAAATGAAAAATCAAAAGCCGGTCACGTCTTTGAAATATAATAATCCACCCATTTCATTCTCCTCTACAACTAAAAATCTCCTGCATTCTCTTATCCGTTCAAGCCTGAACTACTGCAACTCTTTACTTATTGGCCTGCCTGCTACCCATATCTCTCCTCTTCAAATGATTCTTAACTCAGCCACAAGAATATGCTTCATCTCCTCCAGAACAGTACTTGCCCCAAAACTACTAAAATCATTGTCCTGGTTTACCATAAAACAATGTATAACATTCAAGATCCTAGTCATCACCTTCAACACTCTCCAACAGTTGTCCCCACCCTTTAGTTCATGCTTGATGTTGTGCCACATTCCTGCATGTAATTTATTCCTCTTGCATATTGCTGTATTGTGACTGACTGCTTTTCCTACCTCGGGAACTCCCTACCATCCAGCATTTACTAAGCCTCAACCTTCAACGACTTAAGATCCAATCTAACACCTGTCATAAATTGCACTTCCTCCTCTACCTTGTATCTATATGACACTCATCCTATATTTAGCTTGTAAGCTGTACAGGACAGGGACATCCTATCTTAATGTAGGCATAACTAGTATATACCTTATGATAATTACCTGTGTAATTGCTTAACTACCACATTTATTACATCCCCCTACACTAAATGTTAACTGTAAAGCACCAAGTAGACCTGTGGTGCTATATAGGTAAACATGTGCCCTACATAGCTTATTATTGTGTCATAAGTTAACTTATTGCTATGAGAACACATATATGAGTGTGTGTATGTGTGTGTGTGTGGATATGTGTTTATGTACATGTGTGTTTAGTATAGCAGTGGAGGACATTAATTGACCAGGTTTAAATAGTGTTTATTCATTATACATACATTTAATCACTCTTAGTCATTTTGCATCCTCTGACTCAGTCATATAACCTGCTTTATGCTGGTGTAGTAAATAAATGAATGCATCCTGGAAAGTGTTTCCACAGAGTTAAAGCTGAACAAGTTTTACTGAAGTTCAGACTAAGTATGCATTGAATCTATTACCAAGACCTTGTTCACTACACATGAAGATCTCCACCATTTGTGAAGATGACTTAGGCTGATTACTATCATAAACTGGATTTTTTGACTAGGAACTTAGCCTGAATATTTTTGGGCATTTTCTGTAGAAATGGATGTTGACAAGAACAATAGTATATGGACGTTGCTGTGGACCCATCACAATGACAATTCCAGGGAACCATTCTATTATCTTGTTGCACTTAAAGACAAGACACTGCTTTGTGTTACTTCCCTGGAAGGTTTCAGCACTGCAAAACAGATTCAAGCAAATAGTTACATTTACCAAATGAAAACATTTTGGGTGGCATTTTTTGTGTACAATGACATTCTGCATGCAAATAAAGTGATTATACAAACAAAAAGTAGTGCAGTTTTGCTATCACAGTACCCGTGTTTCCTGTTCTGATGACATTACTACTTCCTGCTTCTTCCCTGCTAGACTCTTATTGGCTACTGGGTTCTGCTCCACCCAGCGTGAGCCTTCTTAAACTCAGTCCTGTCATTCATTTGGCGCCCTTTCGTGGTGTTCCTGTGCCTGGCATTTCTTCTGCTGTTGGTTCCTGATCCGTGTATGACCCGGGTTTGCCTGACCTTGCTCCTGTCTCTTGCTCCGTGTTCTGTAGCTGATTAGGACTGGCTGACTATCCGCTCCGTTGCTGACTAGGACTGGCTGACTACTACTCTGTGTACCGATTCTGGCTGTGGCTGACAACCCGCTCCGTTGCTGACTAGGTCTGGCTGACTTCCGCTCTGAGTACTGACCTGTCTGTGGCTGACTCCCTTTCTGTTGTGGCCTAGTGCCCTGCCGTATTGCCCTCCAGGGCCTGTCATTGTTGCCACGCCAGTATGTGGCAGAGATGCCCTACGAGGGCCTGTCAGTACTGCAGTGCCAGTGCCTCCCCGAGTTGCCCAATGAGGGCCTGTCAGTGTTGCCTTCAGGGCCTCTCAGTGTTGCCGCGCCAGTGCCTGCCCGAGTTGGCCTACAAGATCCTGTTGATGTTGCCTTACCAGGGCCTGTCAGTGTTGCTGCGCCAGTGCCCACCCGAGTTGCCCTACGAGGGTCTTTCAGTGTTGCCGCACCAGTTCCTGCCGAGTTGCCTTATGAGGGCCTGTGTTGTCTTACCAAGGCCTGACTGTGTTGCCATGCCAGTACCTGCCCAAGTTGCCTTATCAGGGCCTGTCAGTGTTGCCACGCCAGTACCTACCCAGTTGCCCTACCCGGGCCTGTCAGGGTTGCCCTACCAGGATCTGCCCGTGTTGTCCTACTTGGGTCTGTCCGTTTTGCTGCACCCTTGAGTGCCAAGTTGCTCTACTAGGGCCTTTCAGTGTTTCTGGTGCCCGTCACTGTTGCCACGCCAGTGCCTGCCAGGCCCTGTCAGTGTTACTACAACAGTGCCTGGCTGAATTGCCCTACAAGGGTCTGTCTGTGTTGCCTCCGGTTACTCCTATCCTGAGGCGGGTGCCTTGTGCATTCTTGCCTGCGTACCTCCGGTTGCCCTAGCATGCTAGGGGGTCTGCCCTGCAGTCACATACAGCATTGCCGGTTGAGTTACATCTTAGGTTTGGTACTGTTGAGGTTCTGTTCCTGGTTCCTGACGCCTGTTCCTGACTGCAGTATTATTGTTTTGTTTTGATTGTCTCATTGCACCCTGACCTGTGTCAGATTTGGAAGTGCCACGGTACTGCCCGGATCTGGACCTGTGAGGGGTGACCTTGCACTTTATTATTTTTAATAAAGCTGATTTTACCTTACCAAACTGTCTGAGAGTTCTTACAAACCGTGACAGTTGCAACAAAAATAAAAATGCACATGGACTAAAATATGTTGTAACCCGTTGAATGTTCGAGTGTTCTCCAATAAATTACTTCCAATACCGAATGTACCATTCTCACTCTTTACTGTGGGGAGTAGTAGTCTATGACTCAAGTTCCCCCACAGAGCACAATATAACAAATTATTTCCCTTTTGGACCCTAGAAAGCACGTTGCTAAGAGTTTGATTTAAAACAGTTTTAAGTTTAATCACTTTTGAACAAAAATCTCCCAACAGGTTGCCCTTATTTCTTTCTGCAGGGACTGCATTACATTCCTTTGAGGATTAACTTTTTTCAAAGAGGTTTACTCGTCCTTTAAAACCTGAACCATTACACAAATTAAAAACCGTAAAATGCATTACATTGCAGGGAATGCCTTGGATTAGCTGCTACGCCATTTTACTTCACTTACACAGTGTGATCTAACTTTACTTTTCACACAAACTCCAGGAAGCAGAATATTTTATATATTTGGGCAAGTGATGAATAGGTCTGAAATATGATGAAGGCCAACCATAAATTTCAGCTCAGTCAAAAGAAAGTAAAAGTCATGAAATAAGCATAGGGCGGCATGGAAATTATTAATGTGTCAAAATGAAGTGGCTATTTGACAAACCAAGTAAAAGTTTAAAGCCAGGCAGTGTTTTGCAGAACATATTCATATATCATTATGCACCTGACATGCTCTGTTACATTAAAATCCTCTTATATAGAAATAATTGGTTATAGGGTATCATCTTATATAGTAATTGGTGATAGGGTATCCTGTTATATAGTAATAAATGGGGATAGGGTATCCTGTTATACATTCGTAATTGATTATAGGGTATCCTCATATAGAAATAATTGGTGATAGGGTATCCTCTTATACAGTCATAATTGGCTATAGGGTATCCTCATATAGTAATAATTGGTTATCCTCTTATACAGTCATAATTGGGGATAGGGTATCCTCTTACATAGTAATAATTGGTGATAGGGTATCCTCTTATACAGCCATAATTGGATATTTGCTAGGATGGTTGCCAGAAGTCGTCATGCGTTCAGGCATCTCATGAATGAGGCGACACAAGACTGCATCGTGTGGAGCAGTGAGGTAGCGGCCGGTTAACATTACCCGGACCTGGGCCCATGTACACGGGCTTTTACACTAGTATAGTAATAATTGGTTAAAGGGTATCCTCTTCTATAGTAATAATTTGTTATAGGGTATTCTCTTATATAGTAATAATTGTTTATATGGTATCCTCATATAGTAATAATTGGTGATAGGGTATCCTCTTATACAGTCATAATTGGCTATAGGGTATCCTCATAGTAATAATTGGTTATCCTCATATAGTAATAATTGGTGATCGGTATCCTCTTATACAGCCATAATTGGATATTTGCTAGGATGGTTGCCAGAAGTCGTCATGCGTTCAGGCATCTCATGAATGAGGCGACACAAGACTGCATCGTGTGGAGCAGTGAGGTAGCGGCCGGTTAACATTACCCGGACCTGGGCCCATGTACACGGGCTTTTACACTAGTATAGTAATAATTGGTTAAAGGGTATCCTCTTCTATAGTAATAATTTGTTATAGGGTATTCTTATATAGAAATAATTGGTGATAAGGTATCCTCTTATACAGTCATAATTGGTTATAGGGTATCCTTTTAAATAGTCATAACTGGTGATAGGATAGCCTGATTTTCAAGGCAACAGGTAGTGTATGTTGTAAATATGTGTTTAAAAGGATAGTAATGTTTCATAATAAAAGCAGCTCTAATTAATCATCATAGTATTTGGGCCATGGAGAGTGTTATTTCAATTCTGTCAGAGTTATAGTTCAAGAGTAATTGAATGACAAAGTGCCCCCCTCCTGCCCCTTTTACCGATGTAACACTGTTCAGCCAGATCAGAAGGGAGGTGCCCAGGTAGACTGCAGAGAGGGGCAATCTTCAATTAAGGTAAGGGAAAAACCTGAAAAGCTTGTCAAGTGGTGCAGGGCTTTCATTGTTCTCACAGGAAGAAGATTGTCCCCTTCTGTTATCTGTCTGGTCTATGGACTGGATTCCACATCTGAGAAGAGATGGCTTACACTAGGTAAAAGGGACGGGAGGGGGAAACTTTACTTGTGAATATCTCTTAAACCATAAATGTCTGAGAGATAAGACATATAGTTCTTCATGTTTTTTTAATACCTACAAAATAAAATAAAGATAAAACGAAGTATTACTATCCCTTTAAGGTGCATTTTAAAGGAACACTGATTTTATGTCTTAACCGTTTAAGGACCAGAGTATGTACAACACATATGAAATTGAGGAGTTGCATACATCTCTGCTCTTTAAAGGATTAACTACATAAATACTGAAAAACATTAAGATCTAATAAACATTGCAGTCACACAGAAGGATTAAAATAAACTCATACATCCAGAGCGTAACTGATTACACTTGTGTCTCACTGCCCAATTCTACAATCAGAACCCGTTATTCTCCCTTCTTGTGTCTAAATGCTCTGATGTTCATCTGAGTAACAAGAGTGGAATATCAGGCTTGGCACTGCCAGGCCTGAGCCTTGACTCTTATTTGCCAGGTTGATGCAATGCCACTGCGCCACTTTAATGTTGAATTGCATTTTGCATTGTCAGCATTGCTTTTCCCCTCTAACACCATGGATATGTCTCCGAAGCTCTGGATATGTCCCAAGCTTTCAGTGTGTTTATTATCCCATATACTTATCACATGTTCTTGTTTCCTTCACAGTGAACACAATATGCACTTTTTCCCCTGGCTGTTTGACATCTCTTTTTTAATCCACAAGTCCCTGCAGAGAACAGGAATAATTACGTGCGCTGGACTACCTAGCGTATAACCACAATTATGGCTTCACATTATGCTTATGGTGTTTAGATGACTCCAGTGGCACTTTTGTTTCTGATGTGATTAGAATTTTGTATGCTTCACAATTTGTCCTTTTGCCATCAAACAACATTAAATATTGCTAACTGATTCATCCTCTTGAGAGTTTTGTTCCTGCGGGGAATGTGGAATCAATAGAAAAGCAGAGACTGATGGGGTCTCAAGTTTCATCTAATACTTCAGTCTTAAATGTCTGTATTTATATGTTTGTGCATTTGATACATTTCCCCATTTTCTATTTTGAAGAGACATGCTTTGGAACAAATGAAACAACACTCTTCATTTAACAACCCTTCTGATGGTCATGGAACATTTTTCATACACATTTTATTTCATAGTATATAATATGATTTAGCTTTCCAAAACCGTAAAAAACCTAACAAACTAAATCAAATAAAAAAACTAAATAAGTCTAAATTTGGTCCCTTGCTATGTTGTAAACTGTAGAGTTTGACCTTAACCTCTTAAGGACTGGCCGTGAGCACATGCGGCCGGCACTTAAGGACCACAGACCACTTTTTTTTTTTTCTGGTTTCGGACTCTCCGAACGGCTTGCAGCCGCAGGGGGAGAATGGAATTCCATAACAGTCATAGTACGTCATGGGTCATTAAGTCAGATCTACCCATGACGTACTATGACCGTCAAGGGTCATTAAGGGGTTAAATATAAATGTTATCATCCTCACTCACTATTTACATTTGTTTTAAGAAAAATACATTTTACTTTACATTTTCTCTACAAATTGATTTATATCTAAAAATAAAAGATAATCCTCTCCTCTACCTTTAGGTATATAATTTAATCCCCTATCTAATAAAGTTTCCTTGACGTTAAATGTAATGACCTTGAATTGAAAACGTTTTCCTAATTTGTTTATTTTTTTATATTAACTTATACCTCTTCCTCTACATTCGCTTTCCCTAATATATTTCTATAGCTTGGATCCCATTATTACAATACTGAAAATCCGCTCTGGCAAGGAAGATGTTCTTGAAGAAGTCACGGTTTCTGTAGATGATTCTGGGAATATCCTGGACCTCTGAGAATTGCTTTACCTTCCTTTCTCATAGGACCTACACAGTTGCTGCCATTGCTAGAAGTCATATCACAAACCTAATTAAAAATAACTATCCTTTTCTCCTGTAAAGGGTTATATATGCTTCTTGAATTATGCAATGTAACTGAGCTACATGTAACTCTTCCTCTCCCTCTCTGCCCTGGATATTTTTCTAGTACAAAATACTATTTTTATACATTATAAGTATTTGTCCTTTGCCCACAACACTTACTTCCTGCTTAAGTGACAATGGCACATATTCATGATGGCAAGTAATTAAAAAAAAATAAAGTACAACGTACAATGTGTATGGTAGTGGTGGGGGGACTGGCGTGGTGTGATTGGTGGGACCTTGACCAACTGCATCCACCCCAGGAGGAGAGGGATCATCATCATTTATTGCACATACTGCAGTAGCCATTGCTGCATCAGGTTTTATAATAACACTTTACTCCCACATCCCTGACCTGCTCTACCTTTCCCCCCTCCCACTTGTGCATTTACTAGACATTACTCACCTACTGTGTGCGTTTTACTCTCTACAGTACACAACTGATGGAGTGTGATGTCTTGTCTTGGAGCTCAACACAATTCTCAATGTTGTCTGCAGTCTATCAAGTCTGCCTCAGTCACAGAGCTCCCAGGCAGCTGTCTAATATATTTGTTTAATTATTTATGTTTTTTTATTTTTATTATTTGTTTTTAAGTTGTCCACCCTATCTTCTCACAGTTATCATATCATATAAATAAAAAAAAAACAAGATCAACAACTTCTTTCCCCAGACTTCCCCAGCAGAGACAATAAAAGTAAAATCAGAAAGCAATTTGTACCCCAGCTGCCTGTGTCTTGCCAGTCAGTCACACATTATTTTGGGTCAACCTCCTTTCTTATTCCCCATGTGTCCTCTACTCCCCTACCTAAATGACTCACTAAAACTAAGCTTCAATTCCCCTTTATTTGCCTATCTTCTCTAGAAAATGTGCTGCTCTCTCCTCTCACAAACACAGAATGGCTGCTGTGAGACTGATAGCCATTTATATTTCTGTAGGAAAGTTGTGTGTCGTGGAGAAAAAAATTTCTACCCATTGATTTCAATGCAATAAGCTAGGCGAAAAAAATGGGAAAAATGGTACTTTCGCAGGAAATTTTTTGCCAAGTGAAAAGTGCCATTTTTTTCGCTGATTTCAGTTTGAGGCAAAAAATTTCACCCATCCCTACTCATACATCAAGTCCTCCATTCCCCCATTAATTTTGTTGCTCCTCGCTGTATCCTCTCAAGTTCTAGAACATCCTTTTTCAGAACCGATGCCCAACACTGCACTTCATACTCAAGGTGAGGTCTTACCAATGATTTGTACTATGGCAAAATGATGTGATCCACTCTTGCTTCAATACCCTTTTTTATGTAAGACAGGACTTTATTTGCTTTTGCTACTGCTGTTTGACACTGATCACTGTTTCCAAGTTTGTAGTTTACAAGGATTCCCAGGTCTCTAGCAACGAGTCCCCTAAAATGATTCCATTAAGTTTATAAGTAGCCTTGGGATATTTTTGTTCCCAAAAGCATGATTTTACACTTTCCCACATTCAACTTCAAGCCCTGAGGTACACCACTCTCAACTTTAACTGTATTGGTGAATTGTCCATTTACAACCACACACTGTTCCCTATCCTTCAACCAAATTTCTATCCATTTGCAAAGGTCATCCCCTAGCCCCAGTTTCCTTATTTTAAACCCCAGTGTTTTGTGTATCACTGTATCAAATGCCTTTGCGAAATCTAGATAGAAGCTGAAAATATTAGTTTAGCATGACCTATTCCTCATAAACCATGTGGAGTTCTGCTAATAATAATATTTATTTTCCTACTACAGAAGTCAAACTCACACGTCTATAATTCCCAGGTTCTGTTTTAGTTCCCTTCTTAAATAAAAGGCACAACACTGGCTCTACACCAATCTTGTGGTCCTGAGCCTGTGGTGAGGGAATCTTTAAAGAGTAAAAATAGGGGTCTTGCAAACACTGCACTGAGTTCCTGATGAACCCTTGGATGTATATCATCAGAACCCGGTGCTATGTCAGTCTTAATTTTGTTCAATCTCCCCATGACCTTTCCTTGTGTTAAACCAATATCTGATAATTGTATTGTTTTGTGACTTGATGAGGTTCTTCTACCGTTCCTTGTTCCCTTGTATATACTGATGCAAATAAAGTGTTTAGAACATGGGCTTTTTCCTTATCCTCTCTAGTCAGTTAACCCATCTTATTTTTGAAAGGTCCAATGCACTCCCTCTTTCTTTTTTGCCATTCATATATTTGAAAAGCTTTCTTGGATTAGTCTTATTTTCCCTTGCAATTTGATTTTCAGTATCTATTTTTGCTACCCTAATTGCCTTTTTGCAATTTTTTGCACTCCCTGCATTTTAAGAAAGAATGTTCTGTTCCTTCATAACTAAATAGTTTAAATGCTTTTTTTCTTGCCATTTCCTTCTTTATATTTGCAGTTAACCACATTGGTTGTGATGGACCTCTTCTTTTGCATTTGTTCCCCATTGGTATATACTGTTGGGTACATTTCTGCAACCTAATTTGATCCTCAGTATTTTGCCTTTAAATAATTTATCACAGTCTACGTGTTGCATTGAAGCTCTTAACAATTTGAAGTTAGTTTTCTTTTTTTTTTTAATTAAGAGTTTTGGTCAAACATATAGAGTTTTGCTTTGCCAAACTGATCTCAAATGTAACCATGTTGTGATCACTGTTTCAAAATGTTCACTTACCTTAATATTGGATACCTTGTCTATGTTATTCATTATCACTAAGTCCAATACATTGTTATTTCTTGTTGGAACTTCCACCATTTGTGACATGTAGCTTTCCCAAAGCATGCTCACAAACCTGCTTCCCTTAGCACTCTGACAGGTCTCATTATTCCAGTTGATATCTGGATAGTTAAAATCTCCCATAATTATAATATGCCCAAGCGTGCAGCTTTCCTTGTTTGCAGTAGCAGTTGGGCCTCAACATTCTCATCAATATTTGATAGTCTAACATATAACCACTAACACCTTTTACACCACATTTAATCTCAATTTCTACCCACAAGGACTCCACCTTATGGCCAGTTTCCTCAGTAACATCACCGCCTAAAATTGGATTTAGCTCTGATTTCAAATATAAGCACACACCTCCCCATTTTCTATTAATCCTGTCTCTCCTAAACAGGAGATTGCCCTCTATATTTACAGCCCAATCATGTGCATCATTCCACCACGTTTCAGTTTTACCAATTATGGTCAAATGCTTATTAACCGCCAGCAATTCCAGTTACTTTTAAACATATTTTACCCCCAACATGCCTTTTTTCTACATCTAAATTTAATAGGAGTTCCTCCCTTGACTACATTTATCCCCATCCCTTCTCCACCCCCATGATCATTTACTTGGACCCAGTTCCTATCTACCCAATTGTTTCTATCTATACCCCCCATTTCATAGTTTAAATGATCCTCCAACCTTCTTAGCATTCTCTCGACTAGTGTGGCGGCTCCCCAACCATTTAGGTTCAATAAACCATACGAACATAGTAAATTAGGTTGAATAAAGACACAAGTCCATCAGGTTCAACTTTCTCCTCATTTCCCAGTAACTGAGAATTGAATAGCTTTCCTGCTACCAAATAAGTTAGTCTTTATCAGACCTTCCTGATCTGCCTACTAATAAACAGTATAACTCTGTATGTTCCCTTTCTCACTTCCATATAGATTGTACCCAAGAGCAAAGTCAGGCCAGTGCTCTAAAACACAAAACCCTCCTTCCTACACCATTGCTTCAGCCATGCATTAATCTCCCTGAGCTCCCTCTGTCTACCTGCACTGGCACATGGCACAGGTAGTATTTCAGAAAACACTACCTTGGAGGTCTTTGCATTGAACTTGCACCCTGAGTCCCTGAAATCATTCTTTAGGGACCTCCATCTTCCTCCAGCATTGTCATTGGTACAAATATGTACCAAGACCTCTGGATCACTTACAGCCCCTCCCAATAATCTGTCTGCAATATGCCGAACCTGAGTGTAAACTATACAGTATATCATTCGCTATGTACTCTCCCCAGATACACTCATGTTTTCTTTCTGGTCTTTGGTTGGTGCAGTAGGAGGACTCATTACAACACGCTGTAGAAGATGACACTGGCATAATCAGAGCGTGGATATTTTATGTTCCGTGTAATACATTGTTTAACTAACACTTTCATGAGCAGTTGTATATATGAAATATTGTCTTTAAATCCTGTAGATCTTTGCACACTTTTCAGTTACAATATTTTTGGAAATGATGGTTCTTATTTCACATTAAACAGTTTATTTGTTATACTGGGAGCTATTTTTATGAAGTGTTTGAAGAGTGGGACATTACTGTGGGTAAAGGATAGGAAGACTTTATGAATATATTCAACTTGTTTAATAGATTTAACTGTTAAAACAGATGAAGTATTAAATCATATTATAAAGTTTCACTTTGTTTCTTTTGATTTTTAGGAATTCTATCCTTTTTAACCCTTTGAGTGCCAGAGGGGGTAGGCATTGCATTGCATACCCCTCTGGCACTCAAAGGGTTAAAGGCTTAATCACGCTGTATTACATTTCTATCTATAAATCTGCTGCAGTTTCTGTTCTATATATTATATATCTTGACTACTATTCTTCTTAACATGTAAAAACAGACTCGGCATAATTATGGAGTCCCTGGGGAAAACTGATTAACAATTCTAATCTACTTGTATAAAATGATTTTAACCCACTGAGTGCCAGAGAAATGCGTTGTGTACTCTTCTGGCAATCAAAGGGTTAATGAATAACTTTTTAAGTATCTAGGTGTCACCCTGAGAACTCATTGTCAGTCTTACGGATTTTACCAATTCCTTCTAATTTCCAATTATTATTATTAAACTAGTGGTACCTAACTAAACTGTTACATACTTCTAAACACCCTATTTTGTGTTTAACCAGTTTATATAAAGAATGAATAAAGTTGTCCAAAACAATCTGCATTCCTTTTATAATATTGTAGTGGGCTAGAATTCCTGCACTGCCTTTTACATTGGCTAAAAGTATCTTATGCACAGGGGAGGGCTGGCAACTTTTGGCCTGGGGGGGGGGGGGGGGGCAAGTGCAATTAAGTGGCCTATTTCTATTACCACTCCAGCCCAATGTCCCAGGCCACCCCCTGTTAATGTTATAGCTGGCATTAATGTTATGGATTAAGTCAAGTGATACCTCAGACTTATAAGTGAAATTGTAGTACACAACTGATATCACAGAGATGACAACTGAAATGGATCTACACTAGTGATACCACAGAGCTTACAACTGAAATGGATCTACACTAGTGATACCACAGAGCTTACAACTGAAATGGATCTACACTAGTGATACCACAGAGCTTACAACTGAAATGGATCTACACTAGTGATACCACAGAGCTTACAACTGAAATGGAGCTACACTAGTGATACCACAGTGCTTATAACCGAAATGGAGCTACATTAGTGATACCACAGAGCTTATAACGGAAATGGAGCTACACTAGTGATACCACAGAGCTTACAACTGAAATGGATCTACACTAGTGATACCACAGAGCTTATAACTGAAATGGATTTACACTAGTGATACCACAGAGCTTATAACTGAAATGGATCTACACTAGTGACACCACAGAGCTTACAACTGAAATGGATCTACACTAGTGATACCACAGAGCTTATAACTGAAATGGATCTACACTAGCGATACCACAGAGCTTACAACTGAAATGGATCTACACTAGTGATACCACAGAGCTTATAACTGAAATGGAACTACACTAGCGATACCACAGAGCTTATAACTGAAATGGATTTACACTAGTGATACCACAGAGCTTATAACTGAAATGGATCTACACTAGTGACACCACAGAGCTTACAACTGAAATGGATCTACACTAGTGATACCACAGAGCTTATAACTGAAATGGATCTACACTAGTGATACCACAGAGCTTACAACTGAAATGGATCTACACTAGTGATACCACAGAGCTTATAACTGAAATGGAACTACACTAGTGATACCACAGAGCTTATAACTGAAATGGATTTACACTAGTGATACCACAGAGCTTATAACTGACATGGGCTACATTAGTGATACCACAGAGCTTATAACTGAAATGGATCTACACTAGTGATACCACAGAGCTTACAACTGAAATGTATCTACACTAGTGATACCACAGAGCTAACAGTTGAAATGGATCTACACTAGTGATACCACAGAGCTAATAGTTGAAATGGATCTACACTAGTGATACCACAGAGCTTACAACTGAAATGGATCTACACTAGTGATACCACAGAGCTCACAACTGAAATGGATCTACACTAGTGATACCACAGAGCTTATAACTGAAATGGATCTACACTAGAGATACCACAGAGCTTATATCTGAAATGGATCTACACTAGTGATACCACAGAGCTTACAACTGAAATGGATCTACACTAGTGATACCACAGAGCTAACAGTTGAAATGGATCTACACTAGTGATACCACAGAGCTAATAGTTGAAATGGATCTACACTAGTGATACCACAGAGCTTACAACTGAAATGGATCTACACTAGTGATACCACAGAGCTCACAACTGAAATGGATCTACACTAGTGATACCACAGAGCTTATAACTGAAATGGATCTACACTAGAGATACCACAGAGCTTATATCTGAAATGGATCTACACTAGTGATACCACAGAGCTTACA
Organism: Rhinophrynus dorsalis; assembly: GCA_037306005.1. Lineage (NCBI taxonomy): Eukaryota > Metazoa > Chordata > Amphibia > Anura > Rhinophrynidae > Rhinophrynus > Rhinophrynus dorsalis. The sequence goes on from CM074728.1 coordinate 127,734,183, forward strand.
ACTGAAATGGATCTACACTAGTGATAACACAGAGCTTACAACTGTAATGGATCTACACTAGTGATACCACAGAGCTTACAACTGAAATGGATCTACACTAGTGATACCACAGAGCTTACAACTGAAATGGATCTACACTAGTGATACCACAGAGCTAACAGTTGAAATGGATCTACACTAGTGATACCACAGAGCTAACAGTTGAAATGGATCTACACTAGTGATACCACAGAGCTAATAGTTGAAATGGATCTACACTAGTGATACCACAGAGCTTACAACTGAAATGGATCTACACTAGTGATACCACAGAGCTCACAACTGAAATGGATCTACACTAGAGATACCACAGAGCTTATATCTGAAATGGATCTACACTAGTGATACCACAGAGCTTATATCTGAAATGGAGCTACACTAGTGATACCACAGAGCTTATAACTGAAATGGATCTACACTAGTGACACCACAGAGCTTACAACTGAAATGGATCTACACTAGTGATACCACAGAGCTTATAACTGAAATGGATCTACACTAGTGATACCACAGAGCTTACAACTGAAATGGATCTACACTAGTGATACCACAGAGCTTATAACTGAAATGGAACTACACTAGTGATACCACAGAGCTTATAACTGAAATGGATTTACACTAGTGATACCACAGAGCTTATAACTGACATGGGCTACATTAGTGATACCACAGAGCTTATAACTGAAATGGATCTACACTAGTGATACCACAGAGCTTACAACTGAAATGTATCTACACTAGTGATACCACAGAGCTAACAGTTGAAATGGATCTACACTAGTGATACCACAGAGCTAATAGTTGAAATGGATCTACACTAGTGATACCACAGAGCTTACAACTGAAATGGATCTACACTAGTGATACCACAGAGCTAACAGTTGAAATGGATCTACACTAGTGATACCACAGAGCTAATAGTTGAAATGGATCTACACTAGTGATACCACAGAGCTTACAACTGAAATGGATCTACACTAGTGATACCACAGAGCTCACAACTGAAATGGATCTACACTAGTGATACCACAGAGCTTATAACTGAAATGGATCTACACTAGTGATACCACAGAGCTCACAACTGAAATGGATATACACTAGAGATACCACAAAGCTTATATCTGAAATGGATCTACACTAGTGATACCACAGAGCTTACAACTGAAATGGATCTACACTAGTGATACCACAGAGCTTACAACTGAAATGGATCTACACTAGTGATACCACAGAGCTCACAACTGAAATGGATCTACACTAGTGATACCACAGAGCTTATAACTGAAATGGATCTACACTAGAGATACCACAGAGCTCACAACTGAAATGGATCTACACTAGTGATACCACAGAGCTTATAACTGAAATGGATATACACTAGAGATACCACAGAGCTTATATCTGAAATGGATCTACACTAGTGATACTACAGAGCTTATATTTGAAATGGATCTACACTAGTGATACCACAGAGCTTATAACTGAAATGGATCTACACTAGTGATACCACAGAGCTTATATCTGAAATGGATCTACACTAGTGATACCACAGAGCTTATATCTGAAATGGAGCTACACTAGTGATACCACAGAGTTTACAATTGAAATGGAGCAACACTACTGATATCACAGAGATGACAACTGAAATGGAGCTACAATACTCGTGTAGCTGCTTAAATTCTGTTTAGTCTATTTACAGCAAATGGGAAATTAAGGGAGGCAGTGGCCCACTGGCCCATATTCATGACCAGCCTGGGGGGCAATTGCCCCCTTGCCCCCCAGGCCAGCGCTCCCCTGCTTCTGCATAAGGATCATTCACTTCTCTTTAACACCTTAGTCTCTGTTCAAACATTTGGCATTTTTTAGTCTTTTCAGTAGTCATTTCCAGTCCAGAGAAAAGGCAATTCCTCAATCACACCTTCGTTTATAATGTCATTATGTGAAGGAATATACCCCCTTAAAGAGGCATATCAAACTATGGAAATAAGATTTCATTAGTCAGTGAGCTCAGTTTGTCACATTTATAACATTATTCACAGCATTTGGCATCTGGATTTGTTTGTGGTATAATAAAACATTTCATAAATGATTAATAACAATGATTATATTATGTGAAGACAACTCAGTGAATAAAGATAGAATACTTGCAACAGCACTTGACATTGAAACTTGTTTGAAGTAGGTTGTAATGTCACATAACACTTGAGGTAAGATTTGAAGAGTCTACCTTTCAATACGTGTCTAATATCTGTAGAACTATTGCAGAGATGTTAGCTGTGTCAGCAAATCACTTGTCATATTCCTGATGATATATCATTAACACTAATGGCCATAGGCATCAATGAAATTTTTATGTGACATCAGTATTTTGCTTTCGTTCACTCGATATCTAGAAAAATGAAGCAGTGAAGATGAATATACCAGGTTTTCAATAAATGTAACCAGGACTCTCCAGAGCCGCGTATCTGAAGATAAACCTCACATAAGCACAAATGTCTTCAGTAGGGATTTTCATCTTTAGTTCATACCAGCAGGTCAAGGTTTCAAGAATTAATCAAAGGTGGGTAATCAGTGGACCAGTTATTATGACTGACCTACCAGTAATTAATCAGGGATATAAACGTGACATGTTGGTGTGCCTTGGAAAATGGAGTTTAATCATTGGTCTATAACATTAGCCCAGGTAGATATGTCAAAATGGCTGACCACAAATTATCATGCAAAATTGCTGTTGGGTGAGGGGGTAGTATTAAGACACCTAATACAAAGAGAACATAGTAGTTTAAAGGAATAGTAATACTTAAAATGTAAAAAAAAATATGTTGTAGGGTTTATCCCCGAGTAAAACAAGACTACTCCCACTGCTGAAAGGTGTTTCATTCAAAAGTTATTAATTTTCAAAGTTGAATTTTTTAGGTGCAATATCACAGTGGCCTGAAATTGTACAGTTGCGCTGTTGCTACACCATCCTATGGAGATTTATGGTCCCGGGACCAGAGCTGTCCATAGGATGGTGTAGCAACAGCGCCACTGTACAATTTCAGGCCACTGTGATATTGCACCTAAAAAATTCAACTTTGAAAATTAATAACTTTTGAATGAAACACCTTTCAGCAGTGGGAGTAGTCTTGTTTTACTCAGGGGGATAAACCCTACAACATATTTTTTTTTTTTACATTTTAAGTATTACTATCCCTTTAAGGTGATTTTACTATATTAAGTGATTTACTGATTAAAATATGACTTCCCTTTATTCACAAGAGATTTGCATTTAAACTAAACAGCAAATTTGAAGTATCAACTCAACTTAAACATTTCCCTAACTCTTAAGATGGGATTCACTTATACGCACCACTCCAGCATGCATTCCTTTTGGCCCATAATGAATATGAAAACTCTAACATAGGAGTTTACAATGCATTGTGTACCCCTCCTATAATATAAAAGGCTGGAGGTATGTTTGTCTGATGCAGTCATGCACAGTAGAGACTGCCCAAACGCAGGCGGCACAGTCACGAGCAGTAGAGACTGCCAAAACACGGGCGATACAGTCATGCCCAGTAGAGTCTGCTATGGCACTTGGTTCATTTCATCAATACAGGAGGAGAGTAGCACAAGAGTGTTGTGGTTGACAGGGAAACCACCACATTCCAGACCAGTCATCTTGCCAAATCTCATGAGATGTTGTGGTTGCCGGGGTAACGGTCTGACAACAGAAAGGAGGTGAAGGTAAGGGGGAATTGTTTGATATGGCAGCGGCCACGTTTTGTGTATCTGTCAGTCAGTGGCACTCAGGGACATCTGCTCTCCTTAACCGCCATATCCAGGGTTCCTGTTACCCCAGCATGTGCTACCAGTATCCGAGTGAGAGAGAAGGCAGCATGAGGGCCGCTTGGCACAGGGGTCTTCACTCCTGTTTGTTTATGCAGGCTAATACATTGCTCTCAAAGGGTTAATAAAGGCAGCTGTAATGCACAGTAATGGAACAGTCAGCGGTGATATATATAAATTTAAAAAATTGCATATTTTTGTTTGTTTGCCCTCTGTTGTAGTTGATTCTTCCCAGAACTGCTCCATTTTTTATACATATGCATCAAAATGTTTACTCCTTATATTCACTGTCTACAACACATTTCATTTACGTGTGTGCAAAAGTAATATCTATCTAATATACATATATATATATATATATATATATATATATATATATATCTCCTATAATATAAAAGGCCAGATATATGGTTGTCCGATGCAGTCATGTGCAGTAAGGACTGCCCGAATGCACAGAATGCTGGGGAGGTGTAGTTGTGCGGTAGTACACCTGCCGTGTAGATCTGCAGTAGTGCACCTGACGTGTAGTTCTCCTGTACTACACCCGCCGTGTAGTTCTGCTGTACTACACCCGCCATGTAACATAGTAACATAGTAACATAGTAGATAAGGCTGAAAAAAGACATGCGTCCATCAAGTCCAGCCCATGCCAATAACACCCCTGTTGATCCAGAGGAAGGCAACAAAAAAGCCCTCTGGAGCAATTTCCAATGTAGGTGTGTGTGTGTGTGTGTGTGTGAGTGTGTCAAATAGTTCCCCGGCTCAATATCCTATTTGCTTTGAAGCCATCTGTCATAACTGTCAATATTGTTTTGTGCTAGACAGGCATCCATTGCTTTTTTGAATGCAGTTACATTATCTGCAAGCACAGCATCCCGAGGCAAAGAATTCCATAGCCTTACCGCCCTTACTGTAAAGAATCCCTGCCTGTGTTTTAGTCGAAAGCGCCTTTCCTCAAGTCTTAATGGATGACCTCTTGTTCTTAGCTCAGCTCTTTGCATAAATAATTCATTGGATAGTTCTTTGTATTGGCCTTGAATGTATTTGTAAATGGTAATCATATCACCCCTTAGACGTCTCTTTTCTAATGTAAACAAACCCAGTTTGGCTAGTCTCTCTTTGTAACTCAGATCCTCCAATCCCTTTATCAGTTTTGTTGCACGTCTCTGCACCTTTTCCAGTTCAGTAATGTCTTTTTTTAGAACAGGCGCCCAAAATTGTACTCCATATTCTAGATGAGGCCTAACCAAGGATTTATACAGAGGTAGGATAATATTAGCATCCCTTGCTTCTACACCTCTTTTTATGCAGGCTAGTACTCTATTTGCTCTTGCAGCAGCTGAGTGACTCTGCACACTGCTGTGAAGACTATTGTCTATCAGTACACCTAAATCTCTCTCTAATGAGGATTCCCCAAGTTGTTTCCCATTTAGAGTATATGTAGCAAGTTTGTTTCTACAACCCAAATGCATAACCTTACATTTATCTACATTAAATGACATCTGCCACTTTTCTGCCCATTCACTTAGTTTATCTAAATCCTTCTGTAGGGAAAAAAACATCGAGCTCTGTATGTATTTCCTTACATAGCTTAGTGTCATCAGCAAAGATTGAGATGCTACTTTCAATTCCCACTTCTAGATCATTAATAAACAAATTAAAAAGCATTGGGCCCAGGACTGAACCCTGCGGTACCCCACTTATAACCTCAGACCAATTTGAAAAAGTTCCATTTACAACAACTCTCTGCCATCTATCATTTAACCAGTTCTCAATCCATGTACAGATACCACCACCCAAACCGAAGCCTTTTAATTTATGCAGTAACCTGTTGTGAGGCACTGTGTCAAAGGCTTTTGCAAAATCCAAGTATACTACATCAACAGCAATTCCCCTGTCCAAATTACTACTCACTCTTTCATAAAATGCAAGTAAATTAGTCTGACATGATCTGTTCTTCATGAAACCATGCTGATTCCTACTAATGATATTGTTTGTCTTCACATAGTTCTGAATACTATCAGTTAATAACCCTTCTAGTATCTTACCCACTATGGAAGTCAAGCTCACAGGTCTATAATTTCCTGGTTCGGATCTTGCTCCCTTTTTAAACAATGGAACTACATCAGCTTTCCTCCAATCACAGGGCACTATGCCTGATGAAAGCGAATCAATAAATATTAAGTATAATGGTTTTGCTATTACTGAACTAAGTTCCTTAAGTACCCTTGGGTGTATACCGTCCGGTCCAGGCGCTTTATTCACTATAACCCTTTCCAGTCTCTTTTGGACCTTGTCCTCAGTAAGCCATGTAGATGTTGGAGGAAATTCCATGGTTTTGTCTGTTTGCCCACAGCTTGTCATTTCTGCTTCCTTTGTATTTACTGAAGCAAAGAACGTATTTAGGGTCTCAGCCATAGCTTTATCCTCACTAATCAATTCACCTGTTTCAGTCCTAAGAGGACCAATATCAACCTTAACTTTTTTGTTGTTAATATACTTGTAGAATTGTTTAGGGTTTTTCTTGCTCTCGTTTGCAATGTTTCGCTCATTTTCTATTTTAGTGTAGTTCTGCGGTAGTACACCCGCCATGTAGTTCTGCTGTACTACACCCGCCATGTAGTTCTGCTGTACTACACCCGCCATGTAGTTCTGCTGTACTGCACCCGCCATGTAGCTCTGCTGTACTACACCCGCCATGTAGTTCTGCGGTAGTACACCCGCCATGTAGCTCTGCTGTACTACACCCGCCATGTAGTTCTGCGGTAGTACACCCGCCATGTAGTTCTGCTGTAGTACACCCTCCATGTAGTTCTGCTGTACTACACCCAACATGTAGATCTGCGGTAGTACAATTGACATGTAGATCTGCGGTAGTACACCTGACATGTAGATCTGCGGTAGTACACCTGACATGTAGATCTGTGGTAGTACACCTGACATGTAGTTCTGCTGTAGTACACCCTCCATGTAGTTCTGCTGTACTACACCCGACATGTAGATCTGCGGTAGTACACCTGCCATGTAGATCTGTGGTAGTACACCTGACATGTAGATCTGCGGTAGTACACCTGACATGCAGTTGTGCGGTAGTACACCTGACATGTAGATCTGCGGTAGTACACCTGACATGTAGATCTGCGGTAGTACACCTGACATGTAGATCTGCGGTAGTACACCTGACATGTAGTTCTGTGGTAGTACACCTGACATGTAGATCTGCGGTAGTACACCTGACATGTAGATCTGCGGTAGTACACCTGACATGTAGATCTGTGGTAGTACACCTGACATGTAGATCTGTGGTAGTACACCTGACATGTAGATCTGCGGTAGTACACCTGACATGTAGATCTGTGGTAGTACAATTGACATGTAGTTGTGTGGTAGTACACCTGACATGTAGATCTGCGGTAGTACACCTGACATGTAGATCTGCGGTAGTACACCTGACATGTAGATCTGCGGTAGTACACCTGACATGTAGATCTGTGGTAGTACACTTGACATGTAGATCTGTGGTAGTACACCTGACATGTAGATCTGTGGTAGTACACCCGCCATGTAGATCTGTGGTAGTACACTTGACATGTAGTTGTGCGGTAGTACACCTGACATGTAGATCTGCGGTAGTACACCTGACATGTAGATCTGTGGTAGTACACCTGACATGTAGTTGTGCGGTAGTACACCTGTCATGTAGATCTGTGGTAGTACACCTGACATGTAGATCTGTGGTAGTACACCTGACATGTAGTTGTGCGGTAGTACACCTGCCATGTAGTTGTGCGGTAGTACACCTGACATGTAGATCTGCGGTAGTACACCTGACATGTAGTTGTGTGGTAGTACACCTGACATGTAGTTGTGTGGTAGTACACCTGACATGTAGATCTGTGGTAGTACACCTGACATGTAGTTGTGTGGTAGTACACCTGACATGTAGTTGTGTGGTAGTACACCTGACATGTAGATCTGTGGTAGTACACCTGACATGTAGATCTGTGGTAGTACAATTGACATGTAGTTGTGTGGTAGTACACCTGACATGTAGTTCTGTGGTAGTACACCTGACATGTAGATCTGCGGTAGTACAATTGACATGTAGATCTGTGGTAGTACACCTGACATGTAGATCTGTGGTAGTACACCTGACATGTAGATCTGTGGTAGTACACCTGACATGTAGATCTGCGGTAGTACACCTGACATGTAGATCTGTGGTAGTACACCTGACATGTAGTTGTGTGGTAGTACACCTGACATGTAGTTCTGTGGTAGTACACCCGCCATGTAGATCTGTGGTAGTACACCTGACATGTAGATCTGTGGTAGTACACCTGACATGTAGATCTGCGGTAGTACAATTGACATGTAGATCTGCGGTAGTACACCTGACATGTAGTTCTGCGGTAGTACACCTGACATGTAGATCTGTGGCAGTACACCTGACATGTAGATCTGTGGTAGTACACCTGACATGTAGATCTGTGGTAGTACACCTGACATGTAGTTCTGCGGTAGTACACCTGCCATGTAGATCTGTGGTAGTACACCTGACATGTAGTTGTGCGGTAGTACACCTGACATGTAGATCTGTGGTAGTACACCTGACATGTAGTTCTGCGGTAGTACACCTGCCATGTAGTTGTGTGGTAGTACACCTGCCATGTAGATCTGTGGTAGTACACCTGCCATGTAGATCTGCGGTAGTACAATTGACATGTAGATCTGCGGTAGTACACCTGACATGTAGTTCTGCGGTAGTACACCTGACATGTAGATCTGTGGTAGTACACCTGACATGTAGATCTGTGGTAGTACACCTGACATGTAGATCTGTGGTAGTACACCTGACATGTAGTTCTGCGGTAGTACACCTGCCATGTAGATCTGTGGTAGTACACCTGCCATGTAGATCTGTGGTAGTACACCTGACATGTAGATCTGTGGTAGTACACCTGACATGTAGATCTGTGGTAGTACACCTGACATGTAGTTCTGTGGTAGTACACCTGACATGTAGATCTGCGGTAGTACACCTGACATGTAGTTGTGTGGTAGTACACCTGACATGTAGATCTGTGGCAGTACACCTGACATGTAGTTGTGTGGTAGTACACCTGACATGTAGTTGTGTGGTAGTACACCTGACATGTAGTTGTGCGGTAGTACACCTGACATGTAGATCTGTGGTAGTACACCTGACATGTAGATCTGTGGTAGTACACCTGACATGTAGTTCTGCTGTAGTACACCCTCCATGTAGTTCTGCTGTACTACACCCGACATGTAGATCTGCGGTAGTACACCTGCCATGTAGATCTGCGGTAGTACACCCGCCATATAGATCTGTGGTAGTACACCTGACATGTAGTTGTGTGGTAGTACACCTGACATGTAGTTGTGCGGTAGTACACCTGACATGTAGATCTGTGGCAGTACACCTGACATGTAGATCTGCGGTAGTACACCTGCCATGTAGTTGTGTGGTAGTACACCTGACATGTAGATCTGTGGTAGTACACCTGACATGTAGATCTGCGGTAGTACACCCGCCATGTAGATCTGTGGTAGTACACCTGACATGTAGTTGTGTGGTAGTACACCTGACATGTAGTTGTGTGGTAGTACACCTGACATGTAGTTGTGTGGTAGTACACCTGACATGTAGATCTGTGGCAGTACACCTGACATGTAGATCTGCGGTAGTACACCTGCCATGTAGTTGTGTGGTAGTACACCTGACATGTAGATCTGTGGTAGTACACCCGCCATGTAGATCTGTGGTAGTACACCTGACATGTAGATCTGTGGTAGTACACCTGACATGTAGATCTGCGGTAGTACACCTGTCATGTAGATCTGTGGTAGTACACCCGCCATGTAGATCTGTGGTAGTACACCTGACATGTAGATCTGTGGTAGTACACCTGACATGTAGATCTGCGGTAGTACACCTGACATGTAGATCTGCGGTAGTACACCTGACATGTAGATCTGTGGTAGTACACCTGACATGTAGTTCTGCTGTAGTACACCCTCCATGTAGTTCTGCTGTACTACACCCGACATGTAGATCTGCGGTAGTACACCTGCCATGTAGATCTGCGGTAGTACACCCGCCATGTAGATCTGTGGTAGTACACCTGACATGTAGTTGTGTGGTAGTACACCTGACATGTAGTTGTGCGGTAGTACACCTGACATGTAGATCTGTGGCAGTACACCTGACATGTAGATCTGCGGTAGTACACCTGCCATGTAGTTGTGTGGTAGTACACCTGACATGTAGATCTGTGGTAGTACACCTGACATGTAGATCTGCGGTAGTACACCTGACATGAAGATCTGTGGTAGTACACCTGACATGTAGTTGTGCGGTAGTACACCTGACATGTAGATCTGTGGTAGTACACCTGACATGTAGATCTGTGGTAGTACACCTGACATGTAGATCTGTGGTAGTACACCTGACATGTAGATCTGCGGTAGTACACCTGACATGTAGATCTGCGGTAGTACACCTGACATGTAGATCTGTGGTAGTACACCTGACATGTAGTTGTGTGGTAGTACACCTGACATGTAGATCTGTGGTAGTACACCTGACATGTAGATCTGTGGTAGTACACCTGCCATGTAGATCTGTGGTAGTACACCTGACATGTAGATCTGTGGTAGTACACCTGACATGTAGATCTGTGGTAGTACACCCGCCATGTAGATCTGCGGTAGTACACCCGCCATGTAGTTCTGCGGTAGTACACCCGCCATGTAGTTCTGCGGTAGTACACCCGCCATGTAGCTCTGCTGTACTACACCCGCCATGTAGCTCTGCTGTACTACACCCGCCATGTAGATCTGCGGTAGTACACCCGCCATGTAGTTCTGCAGTAGTACACCCGCCATGTAGTTCTGCAGTAGTACACCCGCCATGTAGATCTGCGGTACTACACCCGCCATGTAGATCTGCGGTAGTACACCCTCCATGTAGTTCTGCAGTACTACACCCGCCATGTAGATCTGTGGTAGTACACCCGCCATGTAGTTCTGCAGTACTACACCCGCCATGTAGTTCTGCAGTACTACACCCGCCATGTAGTTCTGCAGTAGTACACCCGCCATGTAGATCTGTGGTAGTACACCCGCCATGTAGTTCTGCAGTACTACACCCGCCATGTAGTTCTGCAGTACTACACCCGCCATGTAGTTCTGCAGTACTACACCCGCCATGTAGTTCTGCAGTACTACACCCGCCATGTAGATCTGCGGTAGTACACCCGCCATGTAGTTCTGCAGTACTACACCCGCCATGTAGTTCTGCAGTAGTACACCCGCCATGTAGTTCTGCAGTAGTACACCCGCCATGTAGTTCTGCTGTAGTACACCCGCCATGTAGTTCTGCTGTAGTACACCCGCCATGTAGTTCTGCAGTACTACACCCGCCATGTAGATCTGCGGTAGTACACCCGCCATGTAGTTCTGCAGTACTACACCCGCCATGTAGTTCTGCAGTAGTACACCCGCCATGTAGTTCTGCAGTAGTACACCCGCCATGTAGTTCTGCTGTAGTACACCCGCCATGTAGTTCTGCTGTAGTACACCCGCCATGTAGATCTGCGGTAGTACACCCTCCATGTAGTTCTGCAGTACTACACCCGCCATGTAGATCTGTGGTAGTACACCCGCCATGTAGTTCTGCAGTACTACACCCGCCATGTAGTTCTGCAGTACTACACCCGCCATGTAGTTCTGCGGTAGTACACCTGACATGTAGTTCTGCAGTACTACACCTGCCATGTAGTTCTGCAGTAGTACACCCGCCATGTAGTTCTGCGGTACTACACCCGCCATGTAGTTCTGCGGTAGTACACCCGCCATGTAGTTCTGCGGTAGTACACCCACCATGTAGTTCTGCTCTACTACACCCGCCATGTAGTTCTGCTGTACTACACCCGCCATATAGTTCTGCGGTAGTACACCCGCCATGTAGTTCTGCGGTAGTACACCCGCCATGTAGTTCTGCGGTACTACACCCGCCATGTAGTTCTGCTGTACTGCACCCGCCATGTAGTTCTGCTGTACTGCACCCGCCATGTAGTTCTACTGTACTACACCCGCCATGTAGTTCTGCTGTACTACACCCGCCATGTAGTTCTGCTGTACTACACCCGCCATGTAGTTCTGCTGTACTACACCCGCCATGTAGTTCTGCGGTACTACACCCGCCATGCAGTTCTGCGGTACTACACCCGCCATGTAGTTCTGCGGTACTACACCCGCCATGTAGTTCTGCGGTACTACACCCGCCATGTAGTTCTGCTGTACTGCACCCGCCATGTAGTTCTGCTGTACTGCACCCGCCATGTAGTTCTGCTGTACTACACCCGCCATGTAGTTCTGCTGTACTACACCCGCCATGTAGTTCTGCTGTACTACACCCGCCATGTAGTTCTGCTGTACTACACCCGCCATGTAGTTCTGCTGTACTACACCCGCCATGTAGTTCTGCGGTAGTACACTCGCCATGTAGTTCTGCGGTAGTACACCCGCCATGTAGTTCTGCGGTACTACACCCGCCATGTAGTTCTGCGGTACTACACCCGCCATGTAGTTCTGCTGTACTGCACCCGCCATGTAGTTCTGCTGTACTGCACCCGCCATGTAGTTCTGCTGTACTACACCCGCCATGTAGTTCTGCTGTACTACACCCGCCATGTAGTTCTGCTGTACTACACCCGCCATGTAGTTATGCTGTACTACACCCGCCATGTAGTTATGCTGTACTACACCCGCCATGTAGTTATGCTGTACTACACCCGCCATGTAGTTATGCTGTACTACACCCGCCATGTAGTTCTGCTGTACTACACCCGCCATGTAGTTATGCTGTACTACACCCGCCATGTAGTTCTGCTGTACTACACCCGCCATGTAGTTCTGCGGTAGTACACCCGCCATGTAGTTCTGCGGTAGTACACCCGCCATGTAGTTCTGCGGTAGTACACCCGCCATGTAGTTCTGCGGTAGTACACCCGCCATGTAGTTCTGCTGTAGTACACCCGCCATGTAGTTCTGCTGTACTACACCCGCCATGTAGTTCTGCTGTACTACACCTGACATGTAGATCTGCTGTACTACACCTGACATGTAGATCTGCGGTAGTACAATTGACATGTAGATCTGCGGTAGTACACCTGACATGTAGATCTGCGGTAGTACACCTGACATGTAGATCTGTGGTAGTACACCTGACATGTAGTTGTGCGGTAGTACACCTGACATGTAGATCTGTGGTAGTACACCTGACATGTAGTTGTGCGGTAGTACACCTGACATGTAGTTGTGCGGTAGTACACCTGACATGTAGATCTGTGGCAGTACACCTGACATGTAGATCTGTGGCAGTACACCTGACATGTAGTTGTGCGGTAGTACACCTGACATGTAGATCTGTGGCAGTACACCTGACATGTAGATCGGTGGCAGTACACCTGACATGTAGATCTGTGGTAGTACACCTGACATGTAGTTGTGCGGTAGTACACCTGACATGTAGATCTGTGGTAGTACACCTGACATGTAGATCTGCGGTAGTACACCTGACATGTAGTTGTGCGGTAGTACACCTGACATGTAGATCTGTGGTAGTACACCTGACATGTAGATCTGTGGCAGTACACCTGACATGTAGATCTGTGGCAGTACACCTGACATGTAGATCTGTGGCAGTACACCTGACATGTAGTTGTGCGGTAGTACACCTGACATGTAGATCTGTGGTAGTACACCTGACATGTAGATCGGTGGCAGTACACCTGACATGTAGATCTGTGGTAGTACACCTGACATGTAGTTGTGCGGTAGTACACCTGACATGTAGATCTGTGGCAGTACACCTGACATGTAGTTGTGCGGTAGTACACCTTCTGTTACATAGCTGTTTAAATAGCTGTTGGTATCTGCCATTACATAGAGATATACGCTATCACCTGTTGAAAAATTACAATTTCTAAACACTCCTGAACCTGACTGTGGTAACAATAAAGATTTTTAACAAAGATTTTTTTAATAACCTTCATATTGGGTTCCTTCTCTCCATTATGCCCCTCACGCCTCTTCTCCTGAGCGGACCCGTTCCAGAGCCGTGCCACAGCTGCTTTCTGTTCCGGTGCCACAGATGCTCTCTCCCACCTGGCACTTATGCCTCTCACTCCTCTTCTATTTACATAAATTACATTAAAATATACCACATAATACTAACATTCTGAAAATGTCTTTCTTTATGCACTTGTCACGGTTAGTTATGACTCTCAGACACAGAGATTGGTAAAAACATAACTTTATTGAAAAGTTAAAGAAAACCCTATTGGGTAATATGCACATACAATATATATATATATATATATATATATATATATATATATATATATATATATATATATATATATATATATATATATATAGCAATTTACATAGGAGCATAGAATAGATGAAAAAGGATGCAGGCTCTACCAGCCCTGCCAATACTGGGTAAGGCAACCTTAGATGGCACAGATGGTAACAGGTTCTACCGGCCTTACCAATATACCGGACAGGGCAGCCTGGAGACTCAAGCGAGGAATACTGAAGAGTCTACCAGTCTTGCCAATATACCGGGCAAGGCAGCCAAGACACTGGAACAGAGGTAATGAGGCTCTACCGTCCTTGCCAATATACCGGGCAAGGCAGCCAAGACACTGGGACTGTAGGTAATGAGGCTCTACCGGCCTTACCAATACCGGGCAAGGCAGCCCACTGCTGATAATGAGGGTAGTATAGGTGGCAGAGGTAACTAGCTAGGTGGAGACAACCAGTCACCTATGATAACAAGCGAGGCCACAGGATATATAGATATAACTGGACTGCCACTCATAAAAGGTGGAAACAATAACGAGCAGTGTACCACAGTCACACTGATGGAGTCTGGACGAGCAACTAGCCACCGGATAGGAGAGGAGCAAACCAGCACTTGTATACTGTAAGAACCTTACACTCTGTCTGGATGTCTAGGACTGAACAGCCTCGAATTCTGGAGCAAACCAGTACCCACGTACTGGAGTAACCAATGGCTCAATACGTGCAATAGCAACCAGTCTCAGTGGAGCGAACCAGTACCCGCATACTGGAGTAACCTAAGACTCACCCGGTGCGACAGCAGCCGGTATTGTGAAGCGAACCAGTACCCGCATACTGGAGTAACAAATGGCTCATAAATGCAATAGCTGCCAGTCTCGGTGAAGCAAACCAGTACCCGCATACTGGAGTAACCTATGACTCAACCGGTGCGACAGCAGCCGGTATAGTGGAGCGAACCAGTACCCGCATACTGGAGTAACCAACGACTCAATAATAACGTCGCCCAGACCACTGGGACGACAAGAACCCGGTAGATGATGAAACAGGAACCCAGCAGAGTATGAAGAGGATCAGCACTGCAGACGGTCAACCGGATCTGGAACGGCAGCAGGAAACAACGAAAGGAACAGCAACTCCAACCGGATCAGGAATAGATGCAGGAACCAGGCGACATGGAGGCAGGAACCACTGGCAATCAGGAACAGCGTCAAGGCCCAGGAAGCACTGGAACATGATGCAGGAAGCACAGCATAGAAACAACATGAAAGGACAACCAAAGGGTGCCCAAGCTCAATTTAAATAGGCAGTGCAAGGCGGGCTAAAGGCAAGCAGCCAATGGAGAGCCCCCTATAGGTTACTGACATGTAAAAGCAGCAATCACTGGCACCATGATAGTACTTTGGCCTGTGTACACGGGTGTTTACGCTGGTCTGGCAATAAATGGTTTAAAAATGTCAGCCATTTTATACTGACAATGCAGCATGTGGCTCTTTTTTTAAAGTTTATTTGAAGATATTCTCTTGTATTCATCATATTTATATTTAGCGTATGTGTGCATTTCTTATTTTTCAAGCTGATTACATGCCACAATTATAAGGTGCCCACCTTTATGGTGATATTGGGAGTGTGTTTTATAGGTGACAACAGAATTCCCTTTAATTACAGAGAGGACTGGTTACAGAGCCCTTTTTAAGTCTCTATGTACACTGGCCACTTCTGTGATTGCTAATGAAAAGGTCACACAAAGACAGAGAAATGCAAATAATTTAGCTAAGTTCATTAAACATTCCATAGTGTGTTGTCTGGTGCGCCCCACCTTCTCTGCACCCCATGCTTTATTATCCTTTTGGATTCAGTTATATTGCCAATACTATGATATCCAAGTACCCTGCATTTTAAAGCCATAAGCATTGTTTTCGATTGACACTCACCTAGACATTGGTACAGTATATATAATATTTGATCCATGGATATGTTAGGAACCAGAATGTAGCAGACAAGTTGTATGAGGTTGTATGGAATACCCTTCCTCTATTATGGTTTATTACCGAATGTGATACCACAGTCTCTTTGGATCTTTATTTTGCTGCATTTATATAAGTATGCCTATGGACTGCTCAGTGCTTCCTTTATTTGTGGTTTGGGGAGGGAGGTAGAATGTTAAGGTCCTGTGATCGAGCTTTAGGATCTCTGGATTACATCTGACGTTTTAATAGACAAATAAATGCATCATATGGTTTAACACAATTGCTATGAGCTTCTCCAGTTATGAACCTCAAATAATGTAAATAGTGTGAAAAAACAAAGTTTTGTGAGAAAAGATACAATACTGTTCTAATACATATCTGCACGGAATAATTCCATATGGGATTTATACTGCTATGTATAGATCCTAAGTTGGGTGAAGGTAATCACAAGACTTTTCTCTTTTTGTGCTCACAAAGTACATAATTTAAAAAGGCAGAATTACAAAATATCTCTCAGCTTTATAATATCAGTGTGTGACATCTTTGGCCTTCATGTAAGCCAGAAGCAAATTTGATTAACAGTTCTAAATCTGGTGTCAAAAATACCTATCAAATGCTGAAAGCCTGAAGGGGGCAACGAAATGGAGTTGTAAAGCAGTTAACGATACAGATTTCAATGCCTCTTATGTTGAAATTTCCCTGAAAAATGTAATAATATAGTTTTCTGATTTCTCTAATTTCTCTGTGTGGCTAACGTTTCTTAAGATAACAAAATAAAGGAATAAAAACAAGAGCAAATGTTACTACACAATAACATTAATATTGGATATTAATACAATTAGTCTATTTCAGACTGATGAAATACAGCTAGAAGTTAATAAAGTAATAAACTGCTATAAATAAATGCACTTTAAATATCTGCATGAAATTTACATTTAATATGAACATAATTCTCTTTATATTTTTAGGGCTGGAACATGTTCTGCCACTGTATATTCTTCTATAAAACAATATATTGGCATTAGGCTGGTTTTATAAACTATTTTACTTTAAAGGAGCAGTAAAAAATGTTTATGAAAACATTTTATAGAGCATTTCCTGCTGAATAAAACAAGGTCACTCCCATCGCTGTCAGATGTTTTATTCAAAATGTATAGCAGTTTAAATAATCAGGAAGTGAATTTGCTGTGTTTACTTCCTGATAGTTCTGACAGGAAGTGAATTTACTGTGTTTACTTCCTAATAGTTCTAACTGACAGGAAGTGAATTTACTGTGTTTACTTCCTGATAGTTCTGACAGGAAGTGACTCAACAGTTTCTATCACATTATATGGAGAACTGTGTCACTGACTTTTCCTCTTTTCTTCCATTCCATAATAGTCTATTTCACTGACTTTTCTGACTTTCCTCTCCATTAGAATCTAACAAGAAATCTAATTAGAATTTGACCACTAGAGGGCACTGCTAATGTAAAAAAACATGGGTTCAAACTGTAATAACTCTGGAAATATAAATCTCTCGGCAGTGGGAGTACCCTTATTTTACTCTGTAGGAAAATCCCTACAATATATATTTTTTCATAAAAGTTTACTGCTCCTTTAAAAGAGCTCTTAGAAAATGTTAATTTTTGCACCCCACAAGAAACAACACCAACAATTCTCATCTGATAACTGTTGATTACTTCTGTATGTACACCCTGGTTTTCAATAAGCCATTTAAAAGCAGCATAAACTAATGTGCAAATTGATGTGAACTTCCCTAGTAGTTGTGTTCTGTCCCGGAGATCCTGTATGGAAGAACCACCTTATCTTTCCTCAAATCTGAATAATAGATAAGAAACTCACGCTGTTCATGCTCCCAAATGGAATATGACCGAACTAATGAACAGTACTGGGATACTCCTGTTTTCTATCCTCTCTCTCTCAATGATATTTGTCTGTGAGATGCCATCTGTTCTGGGTCCCTTTGTCTTCTCTCTGTATACACTTTATCTGGGGCAACTAAGTCCTTTGCCTTTAACTACCATCTCTATCCAGATGAAACACAAGACTCTCTCTCTGTTCCATCACTTGAAATACATAATCAGATTGTCTTACAGCTGTCTCTTTCTGGATGGCTCATTGTCACATAAAACGTAATAATATGTCCAAGACCGAGCTATTTATCTTTCCAACTAAATCCTGCACATTACCTCAGTTTTCTATTACTGTTGACTGCTCCACAGTTTACCCTGCTGCTAAGTCACGCTGTCTCTGGTTTACTTTGGACTTTTCTGTTTCCTTTACCACCCACACTAATACCTGAAAATGAAATGGGGTTACATACACTTACATGGTATACCCCTTGTGAAGTGGAGTGCTTACTCCATGACGCGCTTTGGGTTACTTTCTTAAAGCACTCACTAGTAGTGGCCCCTCCTACATCTCCTATGGGATTTCCTCCCCCATCCCATTAGCCGGTCTAACTAGCTATTGGTCACAGCATGGGCCTGTAAAAACAAGGTTATTTGAACCCCTGTAGTGCTATCAGCACAATGTGGGACTTATAGACTCATTTTGTAGGTCATTCTGTGTCCTAAGACGTTACCAGTGTGTATCATCTCACTGATCATTCAGACTTTGGGATTTCGGACTGAGTCTATCTACATCAGGACCATCACTGTGGATTCATCGTAAGAACCAGTGCTCATGACTCAAAATTTTGCAGGAGAAGGGAACCAGGGATGCAGTTCAAAGGTTGGGGCCCCTTATATACACAAAGTCCAAGATGGGCAAAATGTGAGTGTAATGATCGACTTTTGTTTTTTATATTGTTATTAAAATACTACACTTAGTTTGGATTTTATTTTCTCTCTTGCTTTTGTCTTGTTTTGCACTTTGACATTTGTAGATATCAGATACAGTGTATGTAAGTTATCTAAAAATTCTGTTTGCTTTCAGAGGCCTAAAATCTAGTCTTATGTATGCTCTGAGGGAGCAGAAATTCCTGCATTTTCAGGGGTTCCAAGTGTCATTAGATGCTGATAAATGTCTCTGCTGTGGCTGTCCTGGATTGCCTGTTACTGGACAACTGGATAACTGAGATAACTACAGTCAGTCAGAAAACAGTGGGCACTAATCCTAATAAACTACCTACTTACCGTTCAATACAAACAGCAAAATAGAAAATGTAATAAATTCTCTCTGAATGGGACAATTTATATACATTCATCAATAAAGCACATTTATGATTGTTTCAGAGATCTAACATATGAATAATTGTTATCTGACAGTTGTAAATACATAATATCTAAAGTTGTATCAGACTTTAGTTGTTAGCGTTCCTTTAATTACTATATGCTTTTAGATATGTTCACTTTTTTCTTTATATATATATATATATATATATATATATATATATACATATACACACACGATAATACTCTGAATACATGTAATTTGTAAAACATGAAAAATGTATATTTTAGAAAAAATAAACTTGAAAAATTATTTATCTGTTTAATATAATCTCTCTTTGAAATGTTATATCAATCTGTAAATAATCATGTAAGCACAAGTCAGTCATTCCTTATAGTGGCGCTGGGCATAAACATGTCTACATGAGCCAGACCAGATAACGGTTATTAAACCGACCATAAATGCTGTGAGTAAAAGTATAAACACAAACAGCAATCCCGAGACTGTATGATTGCCAGGCTATAACCGTCATAATCAGCTGTACAACGGCCAGCACAGACTAATGGTGGGAATAATCAGTCAAATCAGAGAGTGAAACACACATGAAATTGCTCGGAATAAGTCTGGTGACTGAGGACAAGATCCTTGTTTATCTTCTAGTGGTGAAGCTTGGTGACATTCTGTACATTTCACCACTAATAAAGAATATCATCTAATTAACCCCTTAAGAACCCATGACTTGCCAGGACCATCATGGATAAACTCATGGAGTTCAGGGGTCCCTGTATGGCTACATGCTGATCAGGGACACTGCTGGGTCAGACATGTGCATGGGCAGACTTTCATTGGACAGGAAAGGTTTATTTATAAGATACCTTAACTTAGCAACGTCTCACACGGATGATGTACTTATACCCTTGACTTGTCTTTGATGTATATCACCATGTTACCTTTTGTTATCATCTGCCCTCCCTCTTGCTTTTTGATTGGCCAATTTGCCCTATAAGAATGTGCTCATCTTGATAATTCCTTAACCCCTGATGAAGCTGGTCAGGTTATACATGTGGGGTCTCCTCACAGGACATCATTTGGGTTCCTCTTTGTAGCTAAGGATTGGTATCACTTGGTGTATAGATATTTTATTTCACCTTCATTGTCTCACTTGGGTTTTGTAGTTTATTTTAGTTTTGTTTGTTTTGTTATTTGGATTAATTTACATAATTAGTATATCGCTTATTTTTTACCATGTGATTATATGGTTTCCTTTTCTTAGCTAAATTTATCAAACATGTTTTCTCGCTATGGGTTTTATTGTTTCCATTTACAGAACAATATTTTTTTGAACACACCAATATCACATGTGAAAATATTTATACCTTTGTCTCTTCCATTTGGGGCTTCTTTTTTTTTAATTGCTTTTAACCTGTGGAGTATTAATTGTTGTATCTCTATGTTTTGATACCATGAAATAAAATGTACTTTTTGCACAGTATTTGTCCAGTTGAGTGCTTCCTTCTATAGACAGCCTTATTTGCAAATTTTCCATCATTACCTTTTTTACTATGGCTTATTCTCATTATGTCTCTTTTTCCATTAAGACGGGAAAAAAAGAAGAATGTTGACTTTACAATGTATATTTCTAGAAACTGACATGCACAATATGTTTATTATTCTGAACAAACCTGAAGACAAGGGACAATCTCAATGTATCCTTCCAGGAAAAATACTTTCATAAAAAAACATAGAATAACTATATTTAAATAACTGTAGTTTCATTATCTCTGCATTAAATTAACCACTTTCTTTATCCCTCAAAGATTCACTACTAACAACTAGATTCCTGATAACCCATCATATAAACATACTTCTTTGCAGATATTTTTCAATATAAATTCACATTGTGAAATGGGCCACGTCTTCACTATTGCCATTCAGTGGTACGTAGCCACAGGGAGAACAGTAGTGGAGATCATTGTATAATTCATGGATTTTCCTAACATTGTGAAGGAAAGTCGGAATTTTATTAAAGACACGGAGGCAAAGGATTATTATTATATTATATTATTATAGCATAATATGAAGCCTCCTTGGAATGCAATAAAATTCACAGTCTTCTCTTTAGGACACGGTACATCCCTTCTTATTCTTGTGTAGGACTCAGTTCAGGGCAGAATCCTAAGCAATGCATTGCACACTCCTCTGTTGTTTAACAAATTAACATTTACCATCCACAGTGGGTGGAGTTTGTCCAGTAGTTCTACCAGCAACTGTCATGACCACCTTTCTAACAAAACATACAATGGCAAAATTCACAGTGGCCACTTACATTTTCTTGCCATAATCAGGTAAGTTGGGGGTGGTTATGATTTTAACTTATCACAATTGTATTTTTTAAGCTTGAAATAAAAAGTAATTAAGATCAAGAATAAACGCTGTATAAGAGAATTGCATTCCCTTCATTTCCTACACCAAAATGGATAAAAAATAATATTTAGGACCGTAGATTGAATAAGTATTAATTTAGATCACAATGATGCTTAGAAGAGATATCTTTCGCACTACTAATTCATACATATTTGGCACCTTAACTACAACTTGTTTCAGACCAGCCCATCAGTTAAGATGTAGGTAGGTAACTCTATTTAGAGAGATTGTTTACATTTGTGATATTCATAGTTAATTGATATTTCAGTTATGTAAGTATTATATTTATGACAGGCATCTTGTTAAAGCAAAAAAAAAAAAAAAAAAATGCTGAATCACTCAAAAATGCTAATAGTCTGCAATTGTTCACAGCCGCCTCTGAGGATATCTTTCAAGTGAAAATAACTGTTCTAACAAGCCTTGAACAGCAAAGAAATGAACAACTGAATGAATAATTTATGGAAGCAATATTGAATGTCAAAAGCCTCCTGGATGGACTCGCTTATTCTTGAAAAAACTGATTTATGCTAATATAAAATTCAATCTACATTCCAACACAAGATTTGCTATTAATCACAGGGCTGTGCGAAAGTTTCGGCTTTTTTTTCATTCACAATCATTTGTTCTCTGCGAGAGAGAGAACGTTATTATTGGTTTTGATGCGTTTGCCAGTGTAAAGTAAAACATTGAAATATTCGGAGTACAATTTCAATGCATCACGGCTGTGAATAGGGTCAGGATGAAGCTTTTCTTCAACTAAGGTTTACTGGTGTAAAATATTACATGATTTGTTTGTCTTTTAGTTCCTGTAGCGGTTGTTTGCTGGTAATATTAGAATACTTATTGTAATGCAGTGCATATTATACTTCAATGCATGTATTTTTGGCACATGCACAAAAAAAGGTATCAATTTAGGACAACACCATCTTCCCCATAGCGGACAAATTGCACTTTTCTTCCTTTCGGGGGAATTCCTATAAAAGGTCTATTTTTCTGTCAAGTTGTTGGGAAATAATGGAAACTGTATAAAAGTTTCAAGCAAATGGTAAAGGCCACATATTCAAAAAAAAGTTGTGCTATCGTTAGAGTCAAAAAATGTTCAGAGAGAAAACATCACTTTTTATAATCGGTAATACTACGAAAAACATATATAGATATTATATTGCCTGGGCACTGTCACATTCAACATAAAAAGAGGCCATATTGAAAACAAAGAAAAACCTACAGCATTAACCCACCAAATTACTGTAGACAAGTTATGTTGAAATTCCTTTACAAACACAACAGTAACATAAACACCATCCACATATTCAAAGAATGTTTCCTTCCATCATTTTCTGACAAAAAGTTAATACCATCAAAGTTTCAGAAGTGACATTACGTTCTTCAAACATTCACATCTAAAAAGTTTTTAAAAAATATGGATGCACTAAATATAACTGCCGCAATTGTTTTCAAAAACTCCAGTTATTTACGGTTTTGATCCAACGTGTTAATAGGTCCACACTACCAAGTAGGCAGGCCGGATTGACATGTCAGGAGCCTGTAGGCACAGAAATCTGATGTGCCACCCCATGGGCCATCTGAATTGGACATCTCCACAATGGGCCTAATCTCCACGTTGCCCCCCATTTACTCCAACTTGCCACCATCATCTCCATATTGCCCTCACATTGCCCAAATCATCTCCATATACCATACTGCCCTCACATTACCCCATCATCTCCATATAGCCTTCACATTGCCCCCTATCAGCTCCATATTGCTTCCATCAGCTCCATATTGCCACCATCAGCTCCACATTGCCTTCACATTGCCCCCCCATCAGCTCCACATTGCCTTCACATTGCCCACCCATCAGCTCCATATTGCCCCATCAGCTCCACATTGCCCCCCCATTAGCTCCAACTTGCCACCATCATCTCCATATTGCCCTCACATTGCCCCCATCATCTCCATATACCATACTACCCTCAGATTGTCCCCCATCAGCTCCAGATTGCCCTCACAATGCCCCCATCAGCTCCATATTGCCCTCACAATGCCCATCAGCTCCATATTGCCCCCATAAGCTCCATATTGCCCTCACAATGCCTCCCATTAGCTCCATATTGCTCTCACATTGCCCCATCATCTCCATATTACTCACACATTGCCCCCATCATCTCCATATTACTCTCACATTCCCCCAGTGTCTGTTTCCTACCTCTTCCCTGGTGGTCCAGCAGCAAGAGAGGTCTGTGCCTACTCCATCTGCACAGAGCTGAAGCTGCTGGAGCTCCCACACGATCTTGTCTAATGCAGAGCACTGGGAGATGTCATCTCCCAGCACCCCGTATTACTAAAAACCCGATGAGGAAGCGCAACAGCTACAGGTCTGTGCCGAAGGAGGAGGCACAGACCTGTCTTCATGGCGCTGGCCAGGGAGGTGAGTCAGCTCAGGCGAATTTATTAATAAAATAAAAATAAAAAAAAAATACCAGACACATGATCCCAGTGACAGGTGCCCCTCTGTTGGGTACACCTGAAGGCAGATGCCTACTGTGCCTAATTCTAAATCCGGCCCTGTATGTAGGCTTTTGGGTATTTAATAACCTGTTGTCCCTGCTGAGGAATTCACTCATATATTCCCTGTGGTTTCTCCCGAGGGGAATGGAGAAGTATTAGTTATCACTCTTTCAACTAATCAGATGATCAATACAATAACAAAAAAAAGTAGTCACCAAACTGAACAAAAAAGGATTTATGAAAGTAAAATAAGAAAATATATCCCCTCATATCTCACCCTCCACTTTTTCAAGAGAAAAGATTTTTCTTGTTCTTTTAATATAGTGGCAGGTGATGTGGGGATAACATTTTACCATTTTGGTTTTATACATTCATTCTGTGCACTAAATCGTGACTTTAGCAGAAAAAAAAAAAAAAAGAAAAGGAAACTATAATTGACATTTCCTTGCTTTATCATTTCACGTAGGAAGAAACTTCTCCCATTGTTTGTGATTCTCAAGTTATTATTTCAGGAAATATATGCTTATATCATTATTGAGCTGTTTTTACTCTGCGTTTACTATGTAACCAACGGATTGTGCATTTTAGTTAATAAAGTTAAAAATGCCTTTTTGTCCTTTTTCTTGCACCTTCTGTGGGAGTGTCCTCAGGTCCGAGGATTCTGGGAGGATGTGTTACGCACTGTGTCAGCTGTGGTGCAGCGGGATGTGTCACTTTCTCCAAAGGTATGTGTATTATCTATTCTTCCTGATCAAGTCCACTCAAACTCCCATAATGTTCTGATTAGAGAACTGCTGGTTATGGCATGAAAGGTGGTGGCACAAACATGGATGTCAGAACACCCCCCAAACATGACCACTGGATGGCCCTGGTAGCTAATAATCTTCCTCATTATAAGGGACTCTATTTACATAGGGGTACCTCAAACAAATTTAATCTAATATGGAGTTCATGGACCTCTTATTGTAATTCTAGAACTCTCTACCAGTGAGGGCTATGGGGTAAATCCTTATTATTCTACGTTCTGTGGGTGGTGTCCCTGGAGAATATGGCTGCTTATCTATTTATATATTTCTCTGCTAATTGATGCCTACGCTGTTACCTGCTACATCTAATAATAATTTCTGAGAGAGAGGCTGCGCTCGTCTCCCGGGGAGGGAGGGAGGTTGGGTGGGATGGGTCCTGTTAGAGATATGGCTGGGGTTGGAGACGGGGGAGGGGAGTTTTGGTTTAGTTTAGTTTTTAATTTATAAAATTAAAATGAAACTGCTGTATCTCTATGTTATGATACTTACTTGACTGTCTGCATTGTATCTCTTATTTGATTACTATGTGACTTAGCTATGATTTTCTAATGTTTTATTACTGTCCCCTCAATAAAGGTTTAAAAAAAACAAAAAAAAGCCTTTTTGTGCTTCTGTTAATTAGGGGTCTGTGCAGGCCATGCATGTAGTTATGTATGAGGAGGTGGAACTCCACTATATGCATTGGGTCATTCCTATCGATGTTTTCACATCCATTGGTCCCACCTACACCCCCCGTGAGAACCCTACTCTTCCCTAGTTTCCAGTTCACCACTCGATATTCAAAGCAATTGCCCGCTGCCACGAGGAAGTTAACTGTTTATCACCTACACACCATCAGCGCTCGTTTTATCTTCCAGCACTTTTATGTTTTGAGCATTATTGCTATATCACCATCTTGCGTTTGTAGCATTTGGGACATATTATTGCCATTATATGCTGGACTGCTTCACAACATCAGTACCATCACTGGAGTAATGGAGCTTCATCACCTGTAGAGAGGAGCTGACTCAGAAAGGAAGCTGGTTCCTGGACACAGTACGAAGGCTGAAAGAGGTTGGGATCTCTCGCTTGCATAAAGCCCAAAATGGGCTAAACGTGAGCGCAATAATTGTATTTGCTTTTACTCATTGTTTGTTAAATACTACACTTAGATTGGATTTCATCTTTCTCCTGCGCTTTTTGTCTGGTTTTGCTCTTCTACAGATTCTAGAATGTGGGGAAAACTGTACATATTTGGGGTTGGTATACTCAGTAGATTCAGGGCAAATAAAACTAATTGAGATTTCATAAACATTCAATGTAGTTTATGCTAATAACAAATCAATGCATTTGTTTTATATTTATGAGATCATAGCTTGCTACATAATGTACCATTTATTTCATGTGGGGAACATTATAAAGATTTATTTGTTCTGGAAAAAAATATATAGTTTTCAAATTATAAATAGGTACTTTCAGGGGATCACACCTGGACAGATGGACAGCAAAATGCTGAAGTGTCTGGCTACTAGGGTACAAATAATTTCCCAACCCACTGGCACTAAAAGGGTTAAATTGAAATCCAAATTGCTCAGTGTATATATATATTTTGACATACACTCCCTACATCCCTTATTTTTGCCCCATTTAAGTCAATGAGAATTTAATTTCCTTCCCAATCCTTGTCTCTTTCCATCGTAACATTAACTTTCCACACCAACAGTGAAATGAAAGAAAATTACATTCTATAAGAATTCCCATCAAAAATGGAACAATTTACTTAATTTGTAAAAATGAATGCAAGGAGAAAATATGAGTTTTTGCACATTCACAATAGACATCTCCATCTCGTTACATTACAATATACTAAGTATTCACCTTCCAAGGAGTCAGTCTCTATCATGTCTGCATACAGATCTGTGATTTCTACAACACGCCCTTAACAGCAGATATTTACAATGTGTTTAGCAGAAGAGTACATTGAGATTTCTAGTTTTCAAATATTTCCTGGGAAGGGTTTATAAGCTTACACATTTATTCACAAAAAGAAACAAGATAAAACAAACATTCTCTTTTAAATACAGTTGCATGCTGTCTAACCATAAAGAAGAATTTGCTTTTAGGGATTTCCAACTGTCAGCAGATTTGTTTTAGGTAGGTTTTTCCAGGCTTTCAGATGTCTATCGGAGAAAGCAGATTAATCTGCTTCTTTCTTGTAGTGTGGAATAGTCAGTTGATTGATGATAGTGAAGTGGAGGTTATAGTTATTATGGAGAGCACGAGTGATCATAGACGAGTCTGCTTAGGTGGTGTGGAATAATCAATGAGTTGTTAGCAGTGGAGCAGAAGTTATAGTTAGTATGGAGAGTTGGAGTGATCATACTGCTCAGGTAGTGTGGAATAGTCAGTGAGTTGTTATTAGTGGAGGTTATAGTTAGTATGGAGATCTGGAGTGACCATACGGCTCAGGTAGTGTGGAATAGTCAGTGAGTTGTTATTAGTGGAGGTTATAGTTAGTATGGAGATCTGGAGTGATCATATTGCTCAGGTAGTGTGGAATAGTCAGTGAGTTGTTAGTAGTGGAGGTTATAGTTAGTATGGAGATCTGGAGTGATCATACCGCTCAGGTAGTGTGGAATAGTCAGTGAGTTGTTATTAGTGGAGGTTATAGTTAGTATGGAGATCTGGAGTGATCATACTGCTCAGGTAGTGTGGAATAGTCAGTGAGTTGTTAGTAGTGGAGGTTATAGTTAGTATGGAGATCTGGAGTGACCATACGGCTCAGGTAGTGTGGAATAGTCAGTGAGTTGTTATTAGTGGAGGTTATAGTTAGTATGGAGATCTGGAGTGATCATACTGCTCAGGTAGTGTGGAATACTCAGTAAGTTGTTAGTAGTGGAGGTTATAGTTAGTATGGAGATCTGGAGTTATCATACTATTCAGGTAGTGTGGAATAGTCAGTGAGTTGTTAGTAGGGGAGGTTATAGTTAGTATGGAGATCTGGAGTGATCATACTGCTCAGGTAGTGTGGAATAGTCAGTGAGTTGTTATTAGTGGAGGTTATAGTTAGTATGGAGATCTGGAGTGATCATACTGCTCAGGTAGTGTGGAATAGTCAGTGAGTTGTTATTAGTGGAGGTTATAGTTAGTATAGAGATCTGGAGTGATCATACGGCTCAGGTAGTGTGGAATAGTCAGTGAGTTGTTAGTAGTGGAGGTTATAGTTAGTATAGAGATCTGGAGTGATCATACTGCTCAGGTAGTGTGGAATAGTCAGTGAGTTGTTATTAGTGGAGGTTATAGTTAGTATGGAGATATGGAGTGATCATACGGCTCAGGTAGTGTGGAATAGTCAGTGAGTTGTTAGCAGTGGAGGTTATAGTTAGTATGGAGATATGGAGTGATCATACTGCTCAGGTAGTGTGGAATAGTCAGTGAGTTGTTAGTAGTGGAGGTTACAGTTAGTATGGAGATCTGGAGTGATCATACTGCTCAGGTAGTGTGGAATAGTCAGTGAGTTGTTAGTAGTGGAGGTTATAGTTAGTATGGAGATCTGGAGTGATCATACTGCTCAGGTAGTGTGGAATAGTCAGTGAGTTGTTAGTAGTGGAGGTTATAGTTAGTATGGAGATCTGGAGTGATCATACTGCTCAGGTAGTGTGGAATAGTCAGTGATTTTTTAGCAGTGGAGTAGAGGTTATAGTTAGTATGGAGATCTGGAATGAACATACTGCTAAGGTAGTTTGGTAACTTTCCAGTGGCTATAAAATAGGCAAGTAAAGCTATTAACTAATTCAGTTCCTTATACATATCATAATGATCGGTAGTGCAATTCAAGAAAAAACTGTTGATTTTACAAAGATGGATGTGTGGCACTTAAGTGTATACTACTTCCTTATAGTCAATTAATGGAAGTAACATCTGTTGCACAATGTGGTTTCTTACCACAGCACACATAGGATTCCAAACAGGGCACCTAATTTAGGATCAAGTTCAGATGTTAATTTATCAATATGAAAGCCAAAATTGAGATTGGTGTCAAGCAGGTAAGTCCACTGGGACTTACAATTATATGTTAGCAATGTAATGCTTTTTTCCTTTCAGTTCTAGTGGGCTGTGAATCACAATGAAGAGAAATACGTCTAAGCGTGATGTATAAAAGTGCTGCAAACACAGATTCATCACCATTTTCACATAAAAATTGGATACACATCGGTATAAAAGTGTTTAAGCATTCCAAAAAAAACCTTCTTTGCACTAAATGTGCCAAAATAACGTTAGCATCGTTTGTGGGTGTGGCTAAAGTAATCATTCTGTCTCACTTGATGTATAAATATTATTGCCTTTTTCAACAGATTTAAGATCACTTTTCCCCTAAATTATCTGCCACCATCTCCTTTGCGTTATCACAGTCCATGTCAGTCTGTTTAGTAGATAAAAATGTCATATATATGATGTAGCGCAAACATTGCACTGATTTCATCGTTTCTGTATATTGGCCGTACAGCAATTCTGGGGTGAGTCAGCACACTGCAGAGGGGACAAAATAAACCCCTTGAGTACTAGAGAGGTCTGCAATGCTTTGGAGACATCTATTACTCCAGGGTGCTAAAATCCTTTCTTAAATCAATGGGGAGATTTATGTTTCACCAGACCTGGTGTTAGTCCCAGAGCTGCTCCATTTTCTTTAATACATATGGCCCACAGACCTCTATAGGAGCAGGGCTGACCAGGAAAAAGGTGTTCAGCAGCTGTCTGAATTAACCCTTTTGGTGCAAAACATCTCCAAGTGAGAGAATTTGGGATGTTTCTAGTATGAAACAGATTCCCTATTTCTTATTACTGGGGTAAGTATCATCATCTGGGGATGACTGGAGCTGTAGTCTGTAACAGCTGGAGAGCCAAAGGTTGTCTGCTTCTCTAGCTTGCTAGTGTAGGCATATGTAATATAGCTCAAGTCACAGATCGTCTTGGAATACTGGCAATTACATTCCTGGTGACAAAAATAGTTGGATACATCTGTCACATGCTGTTATTTCTCTGAATCATTACGTTTGTTACAAGCTTAAACAGAAAAAAAAAAAACAGAAAAAGAGAGGGAATATATTATATACTGTATAAACCTTATTATAGGACTGGGTAATGGTATAAATGTTTATTTGATCCATTAGTACTGTCTGAAGTATGTCTAGGTCTGTTCCCTATTGTACAGCTATAGGAAATAACTAGTCTATGTAAATAAAGGGGTATTGTTATACATCTGGCACGGCACTTGTACGCTGAAACCGGTCAAGGGTGTTTATATGAACAAATCAGAAATTTTAAATAAATATATATTTTTTATATTGCTCATCGACTCCAGACCTCTGGGATGTACCGTCAATGCTTGCCTTGTAGATTATTCTCTGTACACCATTCGTAATAAGAAATGAATGACTCGACTGGTAAATGGTGAACCGGAGGTGTTCCAGTCCACAGGTTCGGACCCGAGAAGAGGTACCTAGTGGACATTTCAGTCGGTTGGTGAGATTCAGTGTATTCATCGTCTATATTATTATTGTCACAAATCATTAATAATGTTACAAGTGATGACTTGAAAGAAACAATGATGTACTCGACCTGAAGGTCTCTTAAATTTTAAATCCAAGAGTTGGTGTACCAAGTCATACTGGAACAGTGGTTAAGGAATCAGTAGATCTAGATACAACCGTAGCAATGAGAAGAAATAAACTACAAAAACAGACATCTGAGTTTAGGGGACATACAATCTACTGTACAAGGGCTTCACCATGAAAATATCATGGATTTATTCACATCAAAATGTCATCTTTAAAATGTTGTGGTTGTCAAAATGGCTGATTTAAAATATCGCCATAGAAATGTTGCCTTACCCTAACCTAATCACCCTAAAATAAAGCCAAAGTCACACCCATACCCTAACTGTACCCCCAAACTACCCTTAACCAAAACTGATCTGCAAACACCATTTTCATGCCCGCAATATTTTAAATGTGCAGTATTGACGCTTCCCATTTATTTGCCTCCATTGCAAAAGAATTCCCTGTAAAAGTAGGATGATGGGTACATAATATGGCCTTCAAGTCTCCTCTAAAGTGACACCTCATAAAACAAAGCTTCAACAAGCTAGAAGCACCAACTTCATACACCCAAGGCTCCTTATAATTTACTTTGTGTCCCCTATCCCAACTAGATCACTAGAACTGTATATTCTGCACTTAACCCTTATGTACTCTGCGTATCTCCCTTTACTGCTTTAGATTGTAAGCTTTTGGGCAGGGACCTCAATCCAGTGTTTCTCTCCAAAGCACTTCTAACCCTGTATTATCTACACCCTTAAAATGAAAAGCTCTGTATACATTTGTGGTGCTGTATAAACATAGTTGTTGATATAGCAAAGGTGGTGAGAACAGTATACAAGGGTGAAATGAAAATATTCACCCTCAAGTTAGGAATACATTAAATAGTTTGAATGACACCCTAGGAAGAAAAGAAAATACACTAATAGATTAAGGATAGGGTACACAGGATTAAATCAACACAAGCAAATACATTAATGGGAATTGTGATTACTGTATAAAACATTATTTACTGAAATGTAAAAACTAAACCCAATATATAATCCAGCTGAAGTGTACACAGAGGTGAGAACAATGCATGATAGTCTAAAAAAAGAAAGAAAAGAGTCAGGAAAATGTTATTCTATAGTCATAATACAGGTGAATTGGGGAAAATCTAAGACTAAAAACAAAATCAATAGGGGCTCATCATCTACAGACAGATGGAAATGTGCTCCAGAACACTAATATGAAGAATTACAGGTCTTCTCTGCTAAGGGTTAATAATTTTCCAAAGTGATTCCCTTAAATAGAATTAAATCACAATTCACTTAGAACTGAGAACTAATCCTTCTATCAGATATATTGCAACACACATCTTCCTCATCATCACCCTTATAATCCTCCTCATCACCCTATAATACATCTAAAATCCTCCTCATCACCCTATAATCCTCCTCAACCCTATAATACACCTAAAATCCTCCTCATCACCCTATAATCCTCCTCTTCCCCCTATAATCCTCCTCCTCCCCCTATAATCCTCCTCCTCCCCCTATAATACACCTATAATCCTCCTCATCACCCTATAATACACCTATAATCCTCCTCATCACCCTATAATACACCTATAATCCTTCTCATCACCGTATAATCCTTCTCATCACCCTATAATACACCTATAATCCTCATTACCCTATAATCCTCCTCATTACCCTATAATCCTCATCACCCTATAATACTCCTGTAATCCTCCTCATCACCCTATAATACTCCGATAATCCTCCTCATTACCCTATAATCCTCCGATAATCCTCCTCATTACCCTATAATCCTCCGATAATCCTCCTCATTACCCTATAATCCTCCGATAATCCTCCTCATTACCCTATAATCCTCATCACCCTATAATACTCCTATAATCCTCCTCATCACCCTATAATACTCCGATAATCCTCCTCATTACCCTATAATCCTCATCACCCTATAATACTCCGATAATCCTCCTCATCACCCTATAATACACCTATAATCCTCCTCATTACCCTATAATCCTCATCACCCTATAATCCTCCTCATCACCCTATAATCCTCCTATAATCCTCCTCATCACCTTATAATACTCCTGTAATATTCCTCATCACCCTATAATACACCTATAATCCTCCTCATCATCCTATAATACTCCTATAATCCTCCTCATCACCCTATAACACTCCTGTAATATTCCTCATCACCCTATAATCCTCCTCATCACCCTATAATCCTTCTCATCACCCTATAATACTCATCACCCTATAATCCTCATCACCCTATAATATTCCTTGTCATCCTATAACACTCCTATAATCCTCCTGTAATATTCCTCATCACCCTATAATACACCTATAATCCTCCTCATCACCTTCTAATACTCCTCATCACTTTATAATAATCCTCATCACCTTACAATCCTCCCGTAATATTCCTCATCACCCTATAATACTCCTATAATCCTCATCATATAACACTCCTATAATATTCCTCCTCATCACACTATAATCCTCCTCATCACCTTATAACACTTCTCATCACACTATAATCCTCCTCATCACCTTATAACACTCCTATAACACTCCTCATCACCCTATATTACTCCTATAATATTCCTTCTTATAATAATCCTCATCACCCTATAATACTCCTCATCACCTTCTAATACTCCTGTAATACTCCCCATCACTCAATAATACTCCTACAATATTCCTCATCACCCTATAATGCTCATCCTTTAAGACTCCTATTATCCTCCTCATCATCCTATAATACTCCTACAATATTCCTCATCATCCTATTATACTCCTATAATCCTCATCATCATCCTATAAAACTCCTATAATATTCCTCATCATCCTATAATACTCCTACAATATTCCTCATCATCCTATTATACTCCTATAATATTCCTCATCATCCTATTATACTCCTATAATATTCCTCATCATCCTATAACACTCCTATAATATTCATCACCACCCAATAACACTTCTATAATCAACCTATAATCCTCATCACCCTGTAATACTCCTATAATATTCCTTCTCATCATCCTATAACAGTCCTATAATATTCCTCATCTCCCTGCAATACTCTTATAATCCTCATCACCCTATAATCCTCGTCGCCCCACAATTAATAGAAACTAAAACTGCTGTGTTTGTATGAGATAATCATTTATTTCCATTTATAATAAAATTTATACCAGTTGATAATAAGAGGGTATTTTATTGATTCAGCACCTTCTGTTTTAGGAGAAATCGTTATCAGGTCTGTCTTCAGAGACCACTAACAGCATAGCAACATGAGGCTCTCCAGCCAGAACCAATTACTTCCACTGTCTGGCAGGGGATGCTGGGTGTTGTAGTTTGCGAGCATCTGGAGAGCCTCACATTGATAATCACGTTCCTAATACCTTAATATTTCATTACACAGGTGTTAATCAGAAGCTCAGTCATTTGGTTTTACTGAGCCCTGTGGGAAAGAGGGAAAGTGTTTAACCCTTTGTGTGCAAGTAGTGTACAACACCAACACATTTCTTTATTTATTAGCCTAGTTCCTGATGGAAGTTAAAATGTGTATTCAGTTAAATTATCCTTAAAGCAATAATTACATTTGTTTGAAAAATCATTAAGGTATATGTTACTTTTATACGTTAACCCCCTTCACTTAAGGACCAGTGACGGTCCTGACACGTCATGGAGTTCAGGGCTCTGAATCTGAAGTACAAAAAAGCCCTGTGGTCTTCAAGTGCCGGCCGCGCGTGCCGGTCCTTAAGGGGTTAAGGTGAGCAGAGCTCCCAGGTAATGGAGGGCAGGTATAAAATAAATAGAATTCAGATTGCCAGATACCGTTGATTCCAGAACATTGGGGGAGATTTATAAAAATAAAAAAAAAGCATTCTTGTTCATTTTTGTGAACAGATCCTTAAATTGTCCTTATTATGGGAGTTGTGTTTATAAAGTGTTCTAGTTACATTTATAGATGTGGTGACTGTAAGAACAGGTCAGACGTGGCCTTAAATATTCAGGGAAAATGTCACTAAATTGTCGCAAATAGAGGCATTTCTTTATAAATTCTCTGAGCCACTTTTTACAAACATTTTATTAAAAAACGTAGTACACAGCGTTACGTCCTCCTAATCTGTCCTTAATACTTTATAATGACAATCTTACAGTCACTTTAAGGCTTCTTTTCCATTAGCTCCACTTTTGTAAATCTCCCCCATTATTACCTATTATAGATATAGAAATCATATAGAGTTACTATCTACAGGCAGCTGATGAGCCTTTAAAATTAATACTAGCCCTTTAAGTATAGACGGGTGTGCATTGCACTGGTTTTTAAAAGCTTAACATTTAGACAAAATCAGTGAGTCATATAAATAGAATTCACCCCAGAATAAAGTATTTATGATAGAAGTTGGTTTTCATTAAGCTATAAATTGCCATTATATGTTCTTAGGAGTAACATTGCTGTAAGATGTTGCGGTTACACAAGGTGAATTGAGAGTTATTGTAACTGCAAAAATCACCCATAGGATTGACTCCATAGAAAACAATATCATCCTGTGAACAATATTAACCTTTTAAGGACCATCAGTGAGTGTACACCGCCAGTCCTTAATTAGTTAAAAAAAAAAAGCCTTCCAAGTGAATTAGATCTAACAAAAATACTCCAGTGTTCTAGGACGCAAAGCTTTGAGAGCATTAACCCTTGGATTGTTGAAGACATCACATCTTAGTTTTGAGGTCATATTATTTAACTTATAATTAAACCTATGAATCTAACAGAATCCAAAAGCAGCCTCATGGGGGGAACTGCTTCCCAGACTAATTCAGTCTAAATTCTATCATGATCTCAGACCAGTAGGATATGAACACTCTCTGTATCTCAGACCAGTATAATATGAACACTCTCTGTATCTCAGACCAGTATGATATGAACACTCTCTGTATCTCAGACTGGTGAGATCTGAACACTCTCTCTGTATCTCAGACTGGTGTGATCTGAACACTCTCTGGATCTCAGACTGGTGTGATCTAAACACACTCTGTATCTCAGACCAGTATGATCTGAACACTCTCTCTGGATCTCAGACCGGTGTGATCTGAACACTCTCTCTGGATCTCAGACCGGTGTGATCTGAACACTCTCTCTGGATCTCAGACTGGTCATCAGAGACCACCCACTTGTCCAGATTTAAGGATTTTCTCTGCTTGAGCTCAGGTGAATGTAGTGACATTGATTGAGCCTCTGAGTAACTCACATGTGCTCAAGACTGATGCATTTTGGAGCAAACCAACTGCTCCATAGGGGAGGATTTAAATGGGATGTTTATTAACCCCTTCAATGTTATTAGAGGTCTACAACTCAATACAAAGAAATGTTTATTGAAATTGCAGTCAGTTTGTTCCATAATTGTTCACATCAGAATTTGTGTTCTCTCCATGCAGATCCGCTGGGACATTACCAGGTGACGTGGACAAACATTGTGGGACTTATTATAGGCTGACCAGACCTCACCTTTAACCGGGGACACATAGGAAATAGGCATATTTCAGGAGTGCACCAAAGTCAAAGCAACCCTGTAGTATGCATTTTTCATATGCGTCACCGGTTAAAGGTGAGATCTGGTCACCCTGATTTATTAACACTTTGAGTGCCAGAGGAGTATGTAATGCATTGCAAAGCAACATGTTGCATACCCCCTCTGGATCTCAAAGGGTTAAAATAAGGTTTTCCAAAACAGAACAAAACATGCGTTGTTTGTTTTCATGTTAGTGCCCCTTTAAATAGAACTCTCATCTCTCCTAATAACGACCCCCATTTAGCTTACTAGGTCCAGAGAATCCTAGTGACAGAAAGCTCCCTGGGAGGAGACATGCAGGGAGTTCTCTTTCAGGGATATTAAAGTGTAAAAAAAAACTGCAGGTAAAGATGAAGGAAAAGAAGTAAAATTAAAAGTCGAGGAAATGTGTTTTTAATTATTATTTGTTCTATTATTGTAGACAATGTAAATTCAAACATGAGTGACTGTCACTTTAAAATCAGATTTTCTGCAATTCCTTCCTGCGAAAAATATTTATAATTATTACAACATTCCGGAACCTTTCCCCTGGAGTCAGATATTTCATGACATTTTCTCTGTTATTGTACTGGAATTTCCCATGCCCCCCCCCCCCTCATCACCTGTGATTTGTAATGTCTGTCTGTCTGCAGCAGCTGTAGGTGGAAGGGCGGAGGCGGATGTACTAAGGACTGGAATAAACCAACAGCGCCATAGGAGACAAACGCACATTGACAAATTCCCACTTTTAACCAATGAAATTCCAGAGAGGGCACAAGACACTGCGTTGCAATGCGTAGCAGGCCTCTATAATATTCAGGGGGTTAAAAGCCATGGTTAAACCAATAAGAATTCTTATTGGCCCCCCTTTTTGTGCAGTTGGTTTGCCCCAGAACTTGCAGAGAAACAAGAACACAAAAAAGTAAAATGGAGAAAAGTAAAAGTTTGTTTATTTCATTCATAAGAGACCAAGATAGTAATATGGTAGGCATTGTACCCAGGAATGGGCATTGTGAGTGTGCACATGTGGGCATTATGAGTGTACATGTGTGGGTCTTGTGAGTGCACATGTGTGGGTCTTGTAATTGTACACATGTAAATCTTGTGAGTGTGCATTTATGGGTCTTGTGAATGTTCACATGTTGGCCTTGTGAGTGTACATATGCAGACCTTGTGAGTGTACACATGTAGGCCTTGTGAGTGTACATATATAGGCATTGTGAGTGTGCATATGTAAATCTTGTGAGTGTACATTTATGGGTCTTGTGAGTGTATATATGTGGATCTTGTGAGTGTACACATGTAGGCCTTGTGAGCGTACACATGTAGGCCTTGTGACCTTACAAATGTAGGCATTGTGAGTGTACACATGTAGGCCTTGTTAGTGAACATATGTAGGCATTGTGAGTTTACATATGTAAATCTTGTGAGTGTACCTTTATGGGTCTTGTGAGTGTAAATATGTGGATCTTGTGAATGTTCACATGTGGGCCTTGTGAGTGTACATATGTAGGCAATGTGAGTGTACATATGTAGGCATTGTGAGTTTACATATGTAAATCTTGTGAGTGTACATATGTAAGTCTTCTGAGTATACACGTGTAGACTCACAAGATCAGATATTGGTTAGTATACCTCTCAGGGTTCCCTCCCCTGAGCAGCCGCAATACTGTGTCCTCGCTCAGTCCTGTGGGATCATTTCCTCTTTCCTTTTTGCTGCAATATGTGGCAAACATTCAGCAAAACTGCTTTTCACAGTAAGATTCTAGTCACTAAACAAGTGCATTCCAGTGCTTCTTCATATACGGCTGCTATGTGATGAAGGAAAACACAGAGTGCCAGGAGGCTGCTCACAGGGGACATGGGAAGGGCTGAACTTAAAAGGGTGCTCTAGAAATGGTTAACATCAAGCATCAATGCAATTGTGTTTTATAATAGTAATTTGATTCAATAGATGAGGAACATCTTAATTACTCATACAGTCAATGAATGCCTTATGGCCTACATGTAGCAAGCAGCCGTTTTGTACTTGTGACCATGAAATTGCACCATCCTATTGGCTGTTAGGGAATCACTAAAATTGTGGTCAACAAGAGTTGGGGAGCCAAAAGTTGTATACCTCTTGTCTAACCTGATTTTCTATTAATGTAGTAACACACGTAAGATCTGCATCCATCAGGTTTGGACTTTGCCATACCCTACTTCTTGATCCAGAGGAACGCCCAAGAAAGCAAACACTGAAACCATTACTAATTAATCCCCAAAATGGGTAAAAACAATCCTTCCTGACACCAAAATGCAATAACCACAAACCTCACTGGATAAACATTCTACCCCCATAATTCTCAATATTGTTGTGAGCTAGAAAACCCATCCTTGTTTTAATCAAAAACAGCTTTCCTCTTGCCTTTTTTTGGATGACCCTTTGTTTTGTGATCAGCGTTTTGAGAAAATAGTTCCCCAGAAAATTATTTTTATTGGTCCTTAATATATTTGTAAATGGTGATCATATCATCCCTTAGACGTCTATTTGTAAGAGTAATCCAGACCAATGTGGTCAGTCTCTCCCTTTATTTTGAAAATCTTCCAATCCTTTTATCAACTTTGTTATATGGCTCTGTATGTTTCCCAGTTCAATAATGTATTTTTAAGATCTGGTGCCCAAAGCTGTACTCCATATTCTAGATGAGCCCTTATCAAGTAGAGTTAAATGCTCATCCTGTAGATCTATACCATTTTTATACATGATAGAGCTCTATTTGCTTTGCAGCAACTGAGTGACACTGAATACTGCTATGAAATCTATTGTCTCTCAGTGCCTTTAGTAACATATTAGCATAGTAACATAGTAAATTAGATTGACTAAAGACACAAGTCCATCAAGTTCAACCTTCTCCTCATACCACAGTAACTGAGAATTGTATAGATTTCCTGCTGCCAATTAAATTAGTCTTTAGCAGACCTTCCTGATCTGCCTACTGATAAACAGTATATCTCCGTATGTTCCCTTTTGAAAGAAATGTATCTAATCTTCTCGTAAATGTAACCATTGTATCTGCCATAACCACCTCCCTGGGCAATTAATTCCACAATTTAACAAACCTTACTGTAAAAAAACCCTTCCTCTGCTGAAGTCTAAACCTCCTTTCCTCTAATCTCAAGGGGTGACCCCTGGTCACCTGATCAGGCCTTGGAATAAATAGCTCACCGCAGAGATCCTTGTATTGACCTCTCATATACATGTACAATGTGATAAGGTTTCCTCTTAGTCGTCTTTTCTCTGAAGTAAATAAACCAAGTTTGTCTAGTCGTTCTTCATACGTCAAGTCCTCCATTCCCTTAATTACTTTTGTTGCTCTCCGCTGTACCCGCTCTAGTTCTAGTATATCCTTTTTCAGAACCGGTGCCCAAAATTGCACTGCATAAGCAAGGTGAGGTCTTACCAATGATTTGTATAATGGTAAAATGATGTTATCCACTCTTGCTTCAATACCTCTTTTTATGTAAGACAGGACTTTGTTTGCCTTTGCTGCTGCTGTTTGACACTGGTCACTGTTTACAAGTTTGTAGTTGAAAAGGATACCCAGGTCTTTCTCTAGCAATGAGTCCCCTAAAATGATTCCATTAAGTTTATAAGTAGCCTTGGGATTATTTCCTCCCAAATGCATGACTTTACACTTTCCCACATTAAACTTCATATTCCATTTGTTTGCCCAATTTGACATTGTATATAAGTCCCTCTGTAAATCAATCTCTAACAGGGATTCTCCAAGAAGTTCCCCATTTAGCATGTATGTAGTATGTTTGTTTTGGCAATCCAAATGCCTAACCATA
Source organism: Rhinophrynus dorsalis (assembly GCA_037306005.1). Lineage (NCBI taxonomy): Eukaryota > Metazoa > Chordata > Amphibia > Anura > Rhinophrynidae > Rhinophrynus > Rhinophrynus dorsalis. The sequence goes on from CM074728.1 coordinate 127,774,329, forward strand.
AATGTATCTGTATCAATCCTCAACTGCACTTCTCCTCCCATTCACTCAGTTTATCCAAAGCTTGCATCTCTTTATGCATTTTCTTACACATTTAAATGTCATAAGCAAAGATTAATGCATTACTTTCAATACCGTATTCTAGACCATTAGTAAAACATAGTAAAAATCATTGGGCCCAGGACTTCAGGCACTCCACTTACAGCTTTAGAACAACTTGAAAAGGTTCCATGTACAACAAATCTCCGCCATTTATCATTTAGCCAGTTCTCTTACCAACTACAGATATCACCTCCCAATCGGAAACCTTCTATTGTTAAGCAGTAATCTGCTGTAAAGTGCAATATGAAAGACTTTTGCAAAATCCAAGTATATCAATAGCAATTTCCAAGTCCAAGTCACCACTTACCTTTATATCAAATGCAAGTAAATTAGTTTGGCATGATCTATTCTTCAGGAATGCAGTCTAACTCTTACTAATAATGATGTTTGTCATCACGTTGACTTGAATACTTTGGATTGGTAATCCTTTTAATATCTTACCCACTATGGAAGTCTATCTCACCTGTGTATAATTTCCATATTTAAAGTGGAACTGTCACATTCCAACTTTGCCCCCAAATTTGTGCAGACCCCCCCCACACAAAAAGTAAAACTGCCCAGGAAACTCATATGATTTACCCCCCTCCTAAATAATCTAACCTTATCTCTCTCCATCAGAAAGAAGGAGAGCACTGTCATCTTGATTGCCTTTCCCTGACCCTTCTACACTAAGCCTGCCCAAAATGAAAATGAACGCCTCCACTTGCCTTTCTCTCCCTATTCTCATGAACCCCAGAATACATCACCTGCTTCCTACTGCCAGAAACCCTTACAGAATCGCCTTCTGCTCCCTTCTCACAAGGGAGCCCTTGAATGGGACATACAAATGGCAACAATTAGACATGGAGAAGGTACTTGCATTTTCCATTTCTAACCCGTGCCAGTTGTATATCCTATTCATGCACTGCCTTTTGAGAGGGGAGAAGAAGGCGATTCTGTGCAGTCCAACAGGCTGGCAGTAGGAGGGAGGTGATTCATGGAGAGGTTTGTGACCTACCAGGGGGAGGAAGGCAAGTGCAGGCACAGGTACCTACTCCAGTAGCGGAGTCTTTAGCCACACTGGAAGTCAAGAAGGTGGTCCAAGGGAGAGGTATGAGGGGTGAAGTACATCAGGATGGGGATGGCCTTACAGAGTTCTGTGGTACAGCTTGTACCGCACAGACCTTTTCCTCTAATCACAGGGTACTATGTCTAATGAAAGTAAATCAATAAATATTAAGTAAAAGGTTGATATTACTGAACTAAGTTCCTTAACCCCTTAACGACCGGGGAATCCGAACGCGGACGCGACTTAACAACCACGGAGCAAATTTTTTTATTGCTCCGTTGCGTTCTGGACTCCCCGAACAGCGTGCAGCCGCAGGGGTAGCCCGGAACTCGATGACGGTCATAGAATGTCATCGGTCATTAAGTCAAAGGGTTAAGTATCCTTGGGTGCATACAATCAGGTCCAGGTGCTTTATCCACCATAACATTTTCCAGTCCCTTTTAGACCTTGTCTTCAGTAAGTCATAGACACGCTGTGATTCTTTATCTTGTTCAGGCTTTCTTTACATACAAGCACACCTCTCCAACACATTTATTTTCTCTATCTCTCTGAATTGACATTCCAATCATCCAACAAAGTTTCCATATACCAAGAGGATCAGACTACTCATTCATTGCAACCAGTTCCAATGATCCCACCTTACCAGCCAGGCTACGATAATTTGCTAGAATATATTTAATGTGTGTGCTGTTTTCAAATCAAGCAAAATACACTGAATTATACTTAATATAGAACTGTGTGCTAGAATCTTTTTTCAGGAGGCTTTATGAAAGATGAGTTCAAATAGAATTACTGATAATTTAACTCATCTCTTCTCCTCTACATAGTAACATAGTAAATTAGGTTGAATAAAGAAACAAGTTCATTAAGTTCAACCTACTCCTCATACCCCAGAGAAGTAAAATAAATATAGATACATTCTCAATATACAAATAATAAGCACTTTGTAGGAATAAAATGTTAGTAAAGTTCATATGAAATGACCTTTTAATATAAATATACATTTCAACATATAATTTATCAAACAAACAAATGGCATGACTTTCTTGTTATCATGTAATTGCAATGATTTTTCACATAAAATGTTAACATTATTTCAATTTCAGATAAATTAACACTATAACATCTTACATGCTTTGTAAAAGGTCCTAAGGAATCATAAAAAGCATGTTCATATAGATATTTATTATATAAAATATTCATATATTTATTATATAAAACAAGTACCCTTATTTATTTTGTGAGCTATACATTTATTTTGTTTGACAAATTCAGAGCAGTCTTTATGTAGACACAAATAAAGTATAAGCTTGACAAAACCACACCCCATACTCATCTCAGTGTGTTTAAAGGTATGTTTCCAGCTTAGATACATAAGGGGCATATGTCTGAATAACTCAAAAGTGTCACAGTGCCACAGCTGCAATGTTAGACTTTACAGGGAAACGGCAGAATGTTGAGATTACAGTGATATATAGAATATATGATATGGCCAATAAAGACAGAACGCATACATTTATATTAGTGCCATGGTTGAAACAGAGAAAATAAAATACATATTTTTAAAGGGATAGTAATACTTCGTTTTAACTTTATTTTATTGTGTAGCCATTAAAAAACATGAAGAATGATATAAGTCTTATCTCTCAAACATTTATGGTTTAAGAGATATTCACAAGCAAAGTGTCCCCCTCCCGCCCCTTTTACTGATGTAACACTGCTCAGCCAGGGCAGAAGGGAGGTGCCCAGGTAGACTGCAGAGAGGGACAATCTTCAATTAAGATAAGGGAAAAACCTGAAAAGCTTGTCAAGGGGAGCAGGGCTTTCATTGTTCTCATAGGAAGAAGATTGTCCCCTTCTGTTATCTGTCTGATCTATGGACTGGATTCCACATCTGAGAAGCGATGGCTTACACTAGGTAAAAGGGGCGGGAGAGGAAACTTTGCTTGTGAATATCTCATAAACCATAAAGGTTTGAGAGATAAGACTTATATCATTCTTAATGTTTTTTTAATGCCTACAAAATAAAATAAAGTTAAAACGAAGTATTACTATCCCTTTAAGGTAAAACTTTCTCTTTAAGTTATAAAATAACCAGGAATTTAGCATTAAAATTGTTAAAGCCAAACAAATATCTTTTGAGTCTAAACAGGAATGTAAACACATGTGAATATGCTAAATATCTTAACTTACCTTTTATAAAAGAGAAGGATTTATTTCTCAAAATACTTTCCCCTTAGTTACTATCTATATAACTAGAACTTATAAAGATAATTGAAGATAAGATAAACATATCTAAATATTCTTAAATCCTTATCAACTGCAAACATATAGGAATTAAAGATGAATTTCCTTTCATGAGTGTTTACTTCCTATATACTCAGCTGATGCCGTTTTGTACAACAATGTTGCTTTTTGGAAATGTTATCATGTATTTGCATTTATTAATTTTTCTTTATCTTTTTTAATTAGCAGTTGCTAACACAGTTAAGATAATGGGAATTTCATGCAATATGAACAATTATTAATATCGCTTATCATCCAACTTTTCTTTAAACACAACCTGCGTAAGTTTATTGCTTTTACTGAAAACATTCAATTAACAAGAATGAAAATATTTGTCTCATGTTGGCAAACTTAGTCAGTGAATACGTATATATATTATTAATGTTTCAGATCGGTTTATTCATCTCTAATCCTGGTTAAATGAATATTTTTGTCACTGCTCTGATTAAACTAAAACTTTGTCTTTGTATCAACACTTTAATTCTTATTTTACATCGAATTGCATTTAATTGTTGCACATAATAAACAAACTTAAAATGGCAATCTGTTCATTTCAAATTCTATTATACAAATCTGGAACATGGTCTTGTTTGGAGGGGATATATTTATTCAAGATTTACAGTGGGGCAAAAAAGTATTTAGTCAGCCACCAATTGTGCAAGTTCTCCCACTTAAAAAGATGAGAGAGGCCTGTAATTTTCATCATAGGTACACTTCAACTATGAGAGACAGAATGAGACAAAAAAATCCATAAAATCACATTGTCTGATTTTTAAAGAATTTATTTGCAAATTATGGTGGAAAATAAGTATTTGGTCAATAACAAAAGTTCATATCAGTACTTTGTTATATACCCTTTGTTGGCAATGACAGAGGTCAAACATTTTCTGTAAGTCTTCACAAGGTTTTCACACACTGTTGCTGGTATTTTGGACCATTCCTCCATGCAGATCTCCTCTAGAGCAGTGATGTTTTGGGGCTGTCGCTGGGCAACACGGACTTTCAACTCCCTCCAAAGGTTTTCTATGGGGTTGAGATCTGGAGACTGGCTAGGCCACTCCAGGACCTTGAAATACTTCTTATGAAGCCACTCCTTCGTTGCCCGGGCGGTGTGTTTGGGATCATTGTCATGCTGAAAGACCTAGCCACGTTTCATCTTCAATGCCCTTGCTGATGGAAGGAGGTTTTCACTCAAAATCTCACGATACATGGCCCCATTCATTCTTTCCTTTACACGGATCAGTCGTCCTGGTCCCTTTGCAGAAAAACAGCCCCAAAGCATGATGTTTCCACCCCCATGCTTCACCGTAGGTATGGTGTTCTTTGGATGCAACTCAGCATTCTTTCTCCTCCAAACACGACGAGTTGGGTTTTTACCAAAAAGTTCTACTTTGGTTTCATCTGACCATATGACATTCGCCCAATCCTTTTCTGGATCATTCAAATGCTCTCTAGCAAACTTCAGATGGGCCCGGACATGTACTGGCTTAAGCAGGGGGACACGTCTGGCACTGCATGATTTGAGTCCCTGGCAGCGTAGTGTGTTACTGATTGTAGCCTTTGTTACTTTGGTCCCAGCTCTCTGCAGGTCATTCACTAGCTCCCCCCGTGTGGTTCTGGGATTTTTGCTCGCCGTTCTTGTGATCATTTTGACACCACGGGGTGAAGATCTTGCATGGAGCCCCAGATCGAGGGAGGTTATCAGTGGTCTTGTATGTCTTCCATTTTCAAATAATTGCTCCCACAGTTGATTTCTTCACACCAAGCTGCTTGCCTATTGCAGATTCAGTCTTCCCAGCCTGGTGCAGGTCTACAATTTTGTTTCTGGTGTCCTTCGACAGCTCTTTGGTCTTGGCCATAGTGGAGTTTGGAGTGTGACTGTTTGAGGTTGTGGACAGGTGTCTTTTATACTGATAACAAGTTCAAACAGGTGCCAGTAATACAAGTAACGAGTGGAGGACAGAGGAGTCTCTTAAAGAAGAAGTTACAGGTCTGTGAGAGCCAGAAATCTTGCATGGTTGTAGGTGACCAAATACTTATTTTACAGAGGAATTTACCAATGAATTCATTATAAATCCTACAATGTGATTTCCTATATTCTTTCCCCCCATTCTGTCTCTCATAGTTGAAGTGTACCTATGATGAAAATTACAGGCCTCTCTCATCTTTTTAAGTGGGAGAACTTGCACAATTGGTGGCTGACTAAATACTTTTTTGCTCCACTGTATGTTTAGGTTCTATAGACTAAATATTCTGTGGTGTTTGACTGCAAATTTCTACTTCTTGTTAAGATATATGTCAAGCTCTATGGTTCAGCCTCTATGGAATGAAAGCACTGTGGGTCAATACTTCTATAGAGTGCTAACTATATGGTTCAGTTACTCTGATCATTGTAAGGTAGATCATTCCCTATGGATTACAAACTGTTAATCATTTCAATTAATATTTACAAGCTCAATGGTTAATTTTCTGTGGATATCAAAATCTGTGGATGTTTTCATTTAAATCACAAGTTCAGCATAATTTCCATGAAGCCTGTACGTAAAATTAAATATCTAGTTTACAAATTTCATTGACTGCAAAAGCATGATGGCAAAAATTGGCAAGCAAATTGTAAAGGCAAATGTCTATAATGTCTGATGTCCATATTGCAAGCATTTTGGGTCAATTCTCCACTATTTAGTTTAAGTTAAATAACAAATATTATAAAAATAACAAGGTTATCATGTTACTGTGTCAAGAGATTGCAAGCCAGTGGGTCACTAGTGCAATTACTTAGGTTCATTCACTATAAGGAAAATAATCCCCTGTTACTACACAATGCTCAGTATACAGATGCCAACACCTAAATTACCACCCACAAAGCACCTGGGTCATTGTGGCTGTGCTCTGTGTTCCCTGATACAATATTCACATAGATAAAGTAAGATGATCTATTTAGTAATGTAATGAAATCGAAAAGGATCAACAACCATTCAAAACAATTTGTTATTTATAAATTAAAGTAAATATCAAAATAGATGGGATTCAAAGTAGTTTTGTAATAAAGAATACGTAAGAGTGATATAAAGGTGATACCTTTTAATGGTTAACTGAGAACATGTAAAGTGTAAAGTTAACAACCCATGCCTAAAGATGGAAACTAAGTGTCCTGAAAGATTGCACTTTACATGTTCTCAGCCATTGAAAGGCATCACCTTTACATCACTCTTCTGAGTTCTTTGTTATAAAAATACATTGAATCCCTAATCTCTAATAGCTAACATAGAACCCCCTTTTTTCCTGGATAGTCAAATAAATAAAAATAATAGCTGTTTTGCATTTACGTAAAAACAGTATGGCATGTGAGGTAAGCACACAAAAAAGTCTAAAAAGAAAGAATATGGAAAGGCCACAAAAATATGCATAACTCCTTGTTTCTTCTTCCAATACAATATCTTCCATGATAAAAATACTATATAACAGGATAGAAGCTTAAAAGGCTAAAAAGAAAACCTATCAGACAAATAAATATGTTAGACCACCAACTAGTAGAAATATAAACAACTAGGGGTGGAGCAACCGATGGCAGCGTGAGCGTGGAGCTCCTTACCGCCCGAGCCTGAAACATAGCTTTTGGTGAAGCAAAATTTCCGTTACACTAGATTCCAGTGTGGTCCACCTCCGTGAGACGGTTGTAGATGCCATATAAGAAGAAAATACCCTACAGAGCTACAGCCAGAGAGAAAATTAAGGAATTTCTCCCAATGCTTCATAGGGGTCCAGCGAGGCTTGCGCCTTCGGACAAGAGACCCAAGAGTTTACCTGCAACGGGACACATCTTAACAGTGGCTGCACAGGTGAACTTGATAGAGGTGCAACTGGACAAATCAGATTTGGTCCCCCCGGAGGAGTGGTCCCCGTTGGCTTGCTCTTCAGAAATGGGAGACGGCGAACCCTTAACTAGAGCGGCAATTCATAACCTGCCTTCGAAGAAGGACTTGAAAGCGTTGGTGACAGAGATCAAGTCGGAAGTTTGAGATGAGATCGCTGGCCTCAGGAAGGATATATCACAACTTGGGCAACGCATGTCGGCTATTGAGGGGGACAGAGATGCCATGGTGCACAAACAAATTGAGTTCAGAGATCTCTTGTCCCAAAAAGAAGACACTATTACTGTGCTAACGAACAAACTGGATGATCTCGCCAACCGAGGCCATAGATGCAACTTGAGGATACAGGGTCTACCAGAAACTATTTTACCTGAGGATCTAGAATCTACCCTACTTTCTATATTTATTGATGCCCTGGGTCTACCTGCATCTCCCAATATACAACTGGAATGCTTCATTAGGGCACTGAGGCCCAGAAGTTCCACGAGTGATCTACCCAGAGACATTATTTGTTGTTTTTTGAGTTTCAAAATGAAAGAACGGGTGATGAGGACAGCGAGAGACAGGGACAAAATTGTTTATATGGGAGCAGACATGCAATTCTTTCAAGATCTCTCTCCCTACACGCTGCAACGTGAGGAGAGATATGAAGCCAATAACGAACCACCTGAGGTCTCTGCACATCAAATACAAATGGGGCTTTCCCTTTGCCCTTATCGCCCAACATCAGTGTTCAACTGCAATATTACGGTCACCTGAAGGAGTTCAGGATTTCTATGCCGCTTTGCATATAACTGGACCGCAGTCTCAACCTACAGTGGACAGTGGTCATAACACGGATACTGATAGTTCTCCTGATCAGGAAGTAGCAAGACCAAAGTCCGGATCGCCTGGACACAGCCCGGTCAAAAAAAAACAAACTCAAGAATCAAGCCAAGGAAGATATTGGCCGCCCACAAAGGTCGGACTGGGACTAACTATTTCACTATATGAGCTGATGTGAAGTCGGCAGTCTGTGTAGAGACTACTACCTTCAGTTGTGGACTTTGTGGTGAACTCCCGATTGCAGGTCAGGAAGCATGCAGTAGACCGTTCATTTGGGGAGACTCCACTACCAGGTGAAGTCTGTCTAATTGACAGTAAAACACTTGGTAATGGTATTTTTAATATACCTGCTGTCAATTTGTTATCCTCTTATAATTTATACTTATTTCTACATTTGCTTATGGAATGTATGATATTATTTAGTGCACCACCCAGAGAATTTCAAGCATTTAACCTACACATTGGCTAAAGGAAATTGGGTAGGGAGAATTTAGACTGGGGAATAAACCTCGGACTTGTTATGCAGACGGGGGTCAGAGGTTGGCCTGACCCTTCCTGCATTAACGAACTGAAGCATACCAGGTCGAAACCCTTTTTTGTGAGTTTGATATACACTTGAAGTCTTCTGTCACAATGAGTTATGTGACTCTTAACCTTAGTTCACTAAAGGAAAATAATATGGAACTTTTTTTTTCTCCCTGTTATGCTAGATACTGTCTGTTCTATTCATAGGTTATACCTGTCGGATTGCTGATGGTTTGCTGAGGGGAGGACACGGGGGCTGTCAGTTAATTGGTTGGGGTTTGCCGCTGATCTTTGCTAGGCTCTAATTGGACTTATAGAGTGGTGACGGGCGAGTATGCTCTGGGCGAGTCATGAGGTTCTTGGGCTCTGTGGCCCAATGGGGCAAATGATTGCAGGGTTCCTCTAGCCGGTTATGGTGCAGAAGGCTATTATTTCACATATTTACTTACCTACATATATGGTATTGAAAGATAGGTGTGGGGGACTTTCTGGGGTATGTCTTAACACTTTCTATTGGTGGGTTCCTGGAGTACTTAAAGATAGGTTGGGAGAGACTACCCTGTAGCTGCAATTCAAGACTGCCTCCTTTTTCATTTGAATAAGAGGTTGTATCTGAGGAGATTCCAGTAGCTGTCTGATAGTTGGAATTATACAGACTCAGAGCTTTGCACTAGCGAGCTCCCAGTTTATAGATAAACATCAGGAGAGGAGTAAGATAGGGGAGCTGTTATATGATTTCTGTCAGCAACTGTCACGTCAGTTTGAGGGATATTATGTCCCTTCATATATATGTTTATCAACGGTTATTGTTATATACTATGTTTAACTGTTTTCGGGTGCGGGAAGGGTGGAGGTTCACTGCAGACACTTTTTGAGTTGATAAGTGAGGTTTCCATCTCCCCGCTGAGGGTTGCAGTTGACCCGTATGTGCTAGTTTGGTGATTCAGGGGACCTTCTATGTTCTTCCTGGCTCACACACATTTTCTCGTGACTAATTAGACTCCGGTGGTTTATTTAACTCTCAGACCTTCTTAGTCTGAGACCTACGCTCTTTTTCCACCTCTGCTTTTATTATGTCTTTATATTTGTTCTCCACAGGATTTAGATAACATGTAAATTGAGAATAGTGACTTAGTTATACTCATAAAGATGGGATGTACTATGCCTGCTGTAGACTAGGATGCAGTGTTATATCATTATACTAATGAACATTTGCAGAGTCTGATGTAACTACATTTAATGTTAACAGACTTCATGTATAACATCTACTGTGTTACCATCTTACTCGTGTATTATCTTTGTTTCTGTAATGCTTCTGATATCAATAAAGAATCTTTCACAAAAATAAAGAAATATAAAAAACTTGAATTATATTTTTTGACTCTTAGAAAATACTTTGTTTTCAGACGTGTATAACTGAGAAGATGACAGCATGTCCTGAACATTTAATCTCTAATGCGTATTTTCATGTTGATGGATAATTAAAATAACTGAAGCCGGATGGAAATATAACCTGAGAATATTAACTCTTTTATAGCCAACTGTGAAATACATTATTCTGCTATGTATTTCAGACCCCTCTGGTACTCAAAGAGTTAATTGTTAGTGCAAAGAAGGGTCAGTGAAGGAAAACAGGACTGAACCTGGTGTTGACTTTGATGTTGACTTATAAATGTAATGTCATCTTTGATGTGGAATTCAAAGTCAAAGTTGCCATAGAGTTTGCTGTCAACATCAAACTGAATCTTAATATCAAAGCTGTGTTGGAACGGTGACAAGCCGAGGTACTGCATGTTCCTAATGTTCTGTAAAGAACAAACCACTGGATATCGGGTACTCTAAAACCACTGACTATACAACTGAATATAAACTTTGTAATTCTAGGAACTGTATTAAGTAAATTAAGATAGAAGTATGAAGACTTGGTTTTTCATAGTGTTGTACATATTCGTGAAGACAGTAGCACTCCCATCCTTAGTAAGGAAACATCTGTGCTAGTGTTATACATGGGTTACATAGTTTTGAAATGCTTGAAGTAGTCTATTTCTATTAAAGAAGGACGAGTGCTGAGGTGCAGAAGGTGAAGAAAGACAAAAGAAAATGCTCATCCTAGTGCTTGAGCAAATAGCAGATAGAGGACATACATTAATATTAGAGAACATCAGCAAGGAAAAAGGTTCTATACAATAAAGGCTTTAATGTTTTGGAATGCACCATCTAGGGATGTGATGGTGACTGATACCATAGTTAGTTTTAAGAGATGATTAGAGATACATTTCTAGTAGAAGAGGAAAACTGAATAATAATTTATCAGAATATTAAGTAGGTATAAGGAGAGTGCTACTGGGCTTCCAAGATGAGAGATTACATACCCATGAAGTTGCCACTGACTGAGAAGGTCTACATTAAGAACATAGGCTGAATGGTAGTTTTAGCAGCTCTGGGGCAAGTCCAAGGTGAGACATCTAAAGGAACAGGCAAAGTCAGTTCCGGGGTCATAGAAGGCAGCTGAGGTTAGAAGTCCACAGGTGAGTAACAGGATAGAGGGGCACAGCTAACAGGTTTGGTTGCAAGCACAAGCCACCAGAACAGCTGAGTAGTGGCCTGGAGTTTTCCTGGGATTTTTATAAGCTGTCAGGCATGATTGCACATGGTGTGTGGAACATCACTGTAGCAGACTTTGTGTCACAGGACCTTTGTTCATACGTAGTGTCTGTTTATGAGCCAGTACATTGTACGCGTGAATGAGCACAGACATTTCACCAAACAGTGGGGAATGCAGGCACAATTCTGCATGTGCAAACTGCGTTCAAGGAAATGTGTATGACAGCAAGAGAGAAGGCTACCAGTAAGTCACTATATTCCAGCACCTGACGTCTGACAGTAAGAGACTGATCTAGGAAACAATATGATTTTCTTATGTGTCCTCTTATGGGCTATACTCTGTTGAACTTGAACTTGGTCTTTGTATTTCAGTGTTTGTTTCCTGCCTGTCATCTACCAACCTGGGTGTTATGGACCTTTCACACGTTCTTTTAATACTTAATGTGTTACAATACTACTTTGGTCAGTCATTTCAAGGGTAGCTTAAAGGGATAGTAATACTTAAAATGTAAAAAAAATATATGTTGTAGGGTTTATCCCCCTGAGTAAAACAAGAGTACTCCCACTGCTGAAAGGTGTTTCATTCAAAAGTTATTAATTTTCAAAGTTGATTTTTTTAGGTGCAATATCACAGTGGCCTGAAATTGTACAGTGGCACTGTTGCTACACCATCCTATGGAGATTAATGTCCCGGGACCAGAGCTGTCCATAGGATCGTGTAGCAACAGCACCACTGTACAATTTCAGGCCACTATGATATTGCACTTAAAAAATTCAACTTTGAAAATTAATAACTTTTGAATGAAACACCTTTCAGCAGTGGGAGTACTCTTGTTTTACTCAGGGGGATAAACCCTACAACATATTTTTTTTACATTTTAAGTATTACTATCCCTTTAACCCTTGTGGTTTCAGAGGATGTACAAACCATTTCAAAGCATTCCCACTGGCACTCAAAGGGTTAAAGCCTGCAATTACAGATGTAAAAAGAATAAATTGCCAGATTGTTTACTTACTGGGCTATTTTCTCTCTCTGTTAATGATGGAGATTATGTAAATTGTCATCCTGAACAGCTGTATAAGGGTGAACAAACAATGGCTCTTCAGATGTCTTGGATAACAATCCCCATTAATCTTTGTGTTTGAGGAGGATATGATATGTAGTCCAGTGATGGCTGGAGAGCCACAAGATGCCTGTCCCTGAAGTGTATAATGGAAGCCATTCTAGCCCTTTGACAGCTGAAGCATTGCTTAGCATACCACAGTGACGCTCAGGGAATGAATCCACTCCACACACAGTCTACTAAGACATTATTAATGCATGAACGCACCTATGTAAATGATCACACAGCAAGTCCTAAGCTTCTGCAATAAATGCTCTGGCACATTGAGCTCAATGGACATCCTTACTGCCCAGTAAGTAAAACATCATTCATCTTTAAATTGTAATATCTGGAATGTGTTTAAGAAGTCTGAATGCACTGTCAAACCGGGACTCTGAATCAGAAGTGAAATCTATTTTCCCAAATGGTTTTTACCAGGGTTTAATTTGATAACACCTTCTTGTCTTTTTCACTTTTCTTCCTCATCAGCGAGTGTGACATTTGTATTTCTCAACATCAACTGTAGTTCACTGTATTCCGCTTTGACGTTAGCATTTGCATCAGGTGAGTTCAACTGAGTTCTGCAGTTTTGATGGATTACAAATGCTGTAAATCTGGGTATAATCTTGCAACATATGTGTGTGTTTGTGTGTGTGTGTACAAGACAACTTAACACAAAACTTTATAAACACGAAAAATCTTAACACTTTTAACAAAAAATAAATATATATAGATATATTGATGAAATATTCAAATCTATTACAGTATCTACAGTTGTACTCACTTATTTAATATTCCCCATTGTTTTGCACTACGATGTCTGCATGCTAATTTAGTTTCCCCTCCCGCCCCTTTTACCTAGTGTAATCCATCTCTTCTCAGATGTGAAATCCAGTCCATAGACCAGACAGATAACAGAAGGGGACAATCTTCTTCCTATGAGAACAATGAAAGCCCTGCCCCCCTTGACAAGTTTTTCAGCTTTTTCCCTTATCTTAATTGAAGATTGTCCCTCTCTGCAGTCTACCTGGGCACCTCCCTTCTGATCTGGCTGAAGAGGGGGGGATACTTTGCTTGTGAATATCTCTTAAACCATAAAGGTTTGAGAGATAAGACTTATATTGTTCTTCATGTTTTTTTAATGTCTACAAAATAAAATAAAGATAAAACGAAGTATTACTACCCCTGTAAATTCTAAGACATATGTTTTAGTGGGGTTACTCACAGATATTAACTATATATTTAATCACACTATTTGATGATCACTGGTCCCCAGGCTCTCTCTCCAGCAGGCAGATCTGACAGTAAATCAGTATTATTCAGATGGCTCCTTCACCAGATATATTAAGGACACCCTAACAAGGAATCCAGGATTCCACTACTGTTTGGTGATACAGCAACAGGAACCTCCCAGTCCATATCCGTTATATTAAAATCTCCCACAACTATTGTATTTGCTATTTCCTCCATTAGAACTTTATCTAGTCCTGAAGGTGTGTAAATTACTTCTATAAGAGCAACCACATCATCAGTTTAAATAATTACCCAACTCTCTAGTTTTTAATCAGTACCCTGTATTAATGTAACCTTTATATTATCCTTTACACAAATATAAACTCCTTCAACCTTCTTTCATTTTCTGTCTTTTCTGTAAATACCGTACCCAGGTATGAATACATTCATGACAAGAGATTCATTGTAACAAGACTTTCTTATAGCCACCACATCCAAATGATCCCTAGTCATTAATGTAATTAGTTCAGAAAGTTTGTCCCCTAAACCACAAGCATATTTGGGACCTCTTCTCTTTTCTCTGTGTACACTCTCCCTGGGGCAACTGATAAAATCCTTTGTCTTTAACTACCATCTCTATGCAGACGATACACAAATATATCTCTCAGCACCCTCAATATCACCTGAAATATAGCAGCGGGTCTCAGATTGCCTTAACGCTGTCTCTTCCTGGATGGCTCATCGTCGCTTAAAACTTAACTTATCCAAGACTGAGCTCCTTATCTTCCCTCCTAAATCCTGCACAACACCTCCATTCTCTATAACTGTTGAAGGCTCCTCAATTTACCCTGTAGACAAGGCCTGCTGCCTCGGGGTAACTTTGGACTCTTCTCTTTCCTTCTCCACCCACATTAACAACGTTACCAAAACCTGTCGCTTCTTTCTTTGGAATATAGCAAAAATCCAGCCATTCCTCTCTCACTCTACAACAGAAACCCTCATGCATGTTCTTATCCTTTCTCGCCTGGACTACTACAACTCTTTACTTATTGGTCTTCCTACTAACCATATCGCTCCTCTTCAATCAGATCTTAATTCAGCCACCAGAATACTCTTCCTCTCCTCCAGGACAGTACTCACCCCACCACTCTTAAAATCACTGTCATGGCTTCCCATAAAGCAGCGTATCACATTCAAAATCCTCCTCATTACCTTCAAGGCTCTCCATCACTTGTCCCCACCTTATATCTCATCTCTGATATCCCGCCATATTCCTGCACGTCCACTACACAGCACACATGGTGGATGACTCACTGTCCCTTTAACCACTATCGCTGTTTCATGATTGAAAGCTTTCTCACTGCTGCCCCCTACCTCTGGAACTCCCTACCACCCAGCATTCACCAAGCCTCAACCCTCAACAATTTTAAATCTAAACTAAAAGACACCTTTTATCTCTAGCAACAGCGTAATATGGAAACATTATCATTATTATCACAAGCCAAACACTGCACTTCCTCCTCTACCAGCTTGTATCTGTATGTCACCCATCCTATACTTAGATTGTAAGCTCTACGGGGCAGGGACCTCTTATCCTAATGTATACTAACCTGTCGTTCCCCTTATGACTGCCTATATAAGCACTTAATCACAGCACTTATTGTACCCCTGCTATATTAAATGTAATCTGTAAAGTGCCAAGTACACCGGTTGGCACTATATAAATAAAAATATACAATACAATACAATATTTACACTCCATATATATCCTTTCCAGAGTTTTCCCTGATATTTTTGGTTTTGTATACCTGGATTAGCCATAGTGAAGCAAATAAAACTAATAATAATACTATTAAACAAGTCACCAGATTTTACAACACAAAAGTTACACTGACCCACTGGCTATGTGTGCTATGTGGGTGCTCTATTTAGCTGAGTATATACAAAAGAAGAACTAAACTCCATGGTTAAACTCCATGGGCAAACAATATTCTGTACAATCTATGTTAAAAGAATATAGAATTTAGTTGCAAAAGAAGGTGTCTCTAAATGTTCATAACATTTACAAAGAGTCAGTATTTTCACACTATTTTCATTCAAGGCATCAAAAAAAAAAGCTGGACTTAAATAAAAGAACATTTCTTCTGTCAGGTGTAAGAAAACATTAAACCTTACTTACATAACCCTATTAAAAGTCACCGAGAACAGTGTGTATCATAATAAACCAGCAGTAAATGACAAAAGTCTGGTTTTGGTATATGTACATGTATACACATTTTCTTGTAATTTTCCCTGATAAATAGCCTGTGAAAAATTGCTCTTAATCCTGCATGAAGAAAGGAGATTGAGAAATAATAATTTTTATACTTCTAAGCAGGTCTTATTATTGTATATTCTAATCTGTAAAATAGCAAGCAAAATCACATTAAACAGTAAAGCACAGATGTAATTAAAGGTGACATATGCTTTTTATACTAAGCCAAAACATTATAATAGTGTGTTATTGGCATTCAATGCATTTCCCCCAATTTTTACTCCAGAAACCAAGCAAAATTTGGGTTACTATAGGGGTATCCACTCCGTGATTCAAATAAAAAAGTTACACCCACCACCCACCCTGACAGAATGGATTAAGGTAAATAGAGATCAACTCTCCCTTCTGCGTTTAACTCTAATCAAAACTGGCAAAGATCCATCCGAGGTGACCCTCTTGTTCACAAAATCTACATCCTCCTAATGGGGCCGCTCCCTTACCCTCTATCCCTCCTTTTTTTTTTTTCTTTTTTTCTCTCTCTCCCTCCTCCTCTCCCCCCTCTTCTCGACCCCCCCACTCTCATCCCTTCTGTTCTTGTGTCCATTCACTCTCTTTTGTATTATTGTTTCTGCTACAATTTTGTACTTGTATTTGAGAATACTTGATTGTACGTTACCTTTCCTCTGTATCCTTGAAAAATTTCAATAAAGCTTTTTTGAAAACCAAAAAAAAAAAAAGAAAAAGTTAGATGCAAATATGAGAATGAATAAAAACTATAGTTACAAAAGAAGAATTCCTAGAAATACTGGTATTTTCATATTTTCATTACATCATAAATTTACTACTTCAACTATTAACATTTAATTAAAATCATACTGTTTTATACTTCTCAAGGGAAATCACTGTATCTCAAAAACAATTAAAATTCGTTCTCCTGTACTTTAGGTCAGTTGACAATTCAATCCAAAATTTATATTGAACTGCAGACATTTGTGCTAATAGACTTCATAAATATTTTAATTAAATACAAACTAATTATAATGTTTAGCTGATGTTAAATATGATTTTTAAATTGAAAAAAGTGAGGTTAAAACATCAGATCTTTAATTACTTAAGAGTTCAGGTCAATATCTGATAGAATAACCAAAGTGCTGTTTTATTGGCATAAACTCCCGGCACAAAATTAGCTCGCTATAAACATTAACACTTGGCACTCATTAATCACTATCAATCCTTTTTAACCCATTTTTATATAGTAACATAGTTGAGGAGGCTAAAAAAAGACATGCACCCATCAAGTTCAGCCCATGTTAAAACAACCCCGTTGATCCAGAGGAAGGCAAAAAAAGCCCACTGAAGCCATTTCCAGTTTAGCCCCAAGTGGGTAAAAAAATTCCTTCCTGACTCCAAATGGCAGTCAGATATTTCCCTAGATCAACAGCCTACCTGCTTTGTACCCAACTGTCATAATTCTCAGTATTGTTCTGTGCTAGATAGGTATCCATTGCTTTTTGAAAGCAGTTACATTATCTGCAAGCACAATATCCCGAGGCAAATATCATGATTAGGAGTGAGAGAAAAGTGGGACAAATTTTCTGCATGACTTTTCATGAAAAACGGACAAAAGTTTTCTCTTTTTCTCCAGTGCAAAATGTTCCTCCTTTTTGCCTATTCCAGCAAATTTTTTGCCTATTCCAAAGCAGTATTCTTCTATTCTAACACATTCTTCACTTAGTCTAACTCATTTTTCGCACATTCTAACACCTTTTTCTCTTATCCTAACACATTTTTCTCCTATTCCAACATATTTTTTTTTCTATGTTTAATATGGTGCAACATTTATCTGCACAATATTACTTATTTTTCCACTACAGCCCTCAGAAGAAGTATCTGGAAGTCAAAGTTGTGAGCCCTACATCAACATCTACCTTGAAAAATGTGTTAGTATGCAGAGTGCATTTGTCCTTTGTCCACAACACTAACTTCCTGTTTAAGTGACACTGGGACATTTTCATGATGATGTCAAGTGATAAAAAAATAAAGTCTAGGCTCCACTCAATTTTCCCCTCTGTTAGTTCCCTATGTTGGTGCTGCTGTATGAAGAGTGGAACTCCATTACATGACTGGTGGACCAGTTCAAAGATCTGCCCATTCTGGACACAATACTTAGACTGTATTTACACGATGTCTGAAGATCTCCTGTCCAGGGATATTTGGCAAACATTATTTCTCTTGAATCTCCCTAAACTGGCTTCTTTGACACTAGAAGGATGACTTATCCCCCACTATACAGGAATGGGCAGCTAGGGTTAGATGGTTGCATATTATAAATATATAGTGGATAACTTTTTCTCCACTTGCCCCTTTTGAGTCACCCACACTACTTAATCGTGTTTTGAACAACGCCATTCCTCCCTTCGAAAACATCACTTCCCACGTCCCCTCAGCCCCCATCTCCCTCCCATTATATCTATATATGTATATATGAATGTATCTATGTTTTTTTTTCTATTTTGTCTTTCTACTTCTCTCTTATTTACCCCCCCCTTTTCTTTTATAGACTTCCTCTGTCCTCTTTTACCACAAATGAGTTATATCCGAGCTTTTCTTGCTTACACATTGCATATCAAATCCTCTACCTACAACTGGAACTACCTGCATTGCTCTTTTTAGTTCTCTACTGTACACATGATATCTCTGGAGCCTTACTGGCCATTGCGTAGATTTATATGTTTTATAATCTAATGTCAACCTGCATTTTGTGCCTTCTTGGATGTAACCTTCCTTGTTAGTGTCTTTTGACTGTCTTCAATAAAGATGTTTTAAAAATAAATAAATAAATAAAGTACAACTTAGATTGTGGCAGATATGTATGGTAGTGATGGTGGGGGACTGGCATGGTGTGATTTGTGGGACCTTGACAACCTGCATCCACCTCAGGAGGACAGGGATTATCATCATTTATTTAACATGCTGCAACAACCATTGCTGCAGTCAGTTTTTGAACTACCACTTTACTCCCACGACCCTGCACTGCTCCACCTTTCCCCATCCGGATGGTGCATTTGCTGGACATTACTCAACTACTTTGTGTGGTTTTTACTCAGAATTGATGGAGTGTGATGTTTTGCCTTGGCCCACAACAAAATTCTCAATGTTATTTGCTGTCTATCAAGTCTGCCTCCGTCACAGATCTCCCAGTCACCTGTCTAATATATGTATTTGTTTAATTATGTAGGTTTTTTCTTTTTTCTCTTTCTTTTTTCTCTTTCTTTCTTTCTTTCTAAGTTGTCCACCATATCTTATCACAGTTAGTTCCAAAAAAAACAAAACAAAAAACAAAATCAACAGCTTCTGTCCCAGACTTCCAGCACAGAGAAAATAAAAGTAAAATCAGCAAGCAATGTGGACCGCAGCTGCCTATGTCTTGCCAGCCAGTCACACCATATTTTGGGGTATTTTGGGTCAACCTCCTTCCTCCTTTCTTATCCCCATTGTTCCCCCTAGACTCCCCTACTACAGAGAACAAATGTCCTACCTAAACGATTCACTAAAACAACACATCAATTCCCCTTTATTTGCCTATCTCCTCTATCTCACAAACATGCTGCTCTCTCCTCTCACAAGCACAGAATGGCTGCTGTGACACACGGACAGTCTTTCATATGTCTGTACACAGAATGGCTGCTGTGACACACAGAAAGTCTTTTATATGTCTGTACACAGAATGGCTGCTGTGACACACAGAAAGTCTTTTATATGTCTGTACACAGAATGGCTGCTGTGAGAACCTGACAGTCTTTTATATGCCTGTACACAGAATGACTGCTGTGAGAACCTGACACCCTTTTATATTTCTGTACACAGAATGACATGCTGTGACACCCTGACACCCTTTCATATGTCTGTACACAGAATGGCTGCTGTGAGAGCCTGACAGTCTTTTATATGTCTGTACACAGAATGGCTGCTGTGACACCCTGACACCGTTTTATATGTCTGTACACAGAATGGCCGCTGTGAGAGCCTGGCACCCTTTTATATGTCTGCACACAGAATGGCTGCTGTAAGAGCCTGACAGTCTTTTATAAGACTGTATGCAGGATGGCTGCTGTGAGAACTTGACACCCTTTTATTCTTCTATACACAGAATGGCTGCTGAAAGAGCCTGACAGTCTTTTATATGGCTGTACACAGAATGGCTGCTGTGACACCCTGACACCCTTTTATATGGCTGTAGACAGAATGGCTGCTGTAACACCCTGACACCCTTTTATATGGCTGTAGACAGAATGGCTGCTGTGACACCCTGACACCCTTTTTATGGCTGTACACAGAATGGCTGCTGTGACACCCTGACACCCTTTTATATGGCTGTAGAAAACTTTCATGAGGTGGAGAAAAATGAGCTAGGCAAAAAAAGTGGGGAAAAACCAGAAAAAATTTTACTTTCTCTCTGGAAATTTTTTCACCAGGTGGAAAGTGCCATTTTTTTGCCGATTTCAGTTTGAAGCAAAAATTTTCACCCATCCCTTATCACGATACTGTATCAGCATTTTAAATTAAGCAAGTTAGTTATGTTACCTAGGGAGATAATTATTCAAATAAACCTAGTTAAACTAGAAAACCTGTACTGGACAACAATACAAATGTATACTCTTGGGCTATTCCTTAAGTCTTGGCTCTGACGCATTTCACATTTGATGATGCTTACTCATAGGGTCTATGAGTAAGCATTGTCAGGTGCAAAACACGTCAGATAGTGAGTGTGTGTATCTTTATTTGCCTCTTTACTATAGGTTGAACTTTGAGAACATGTGCCTTTTTTCATCCTCATCAACTACTTAACATCGTAAAACAATTATAGTTATGTCTATACACTTACACTGTCTGGATGTTAGAGAAGAGAAATGAGATTGGTATAATAAACCTTTTAGTAGTAGACTCTGACCTTTGCTAATTATGTTCTAAATAAACACCCGTATGTGGTTGTAGTCATGGTGTGTGTGTGGTGATGATGGATGTGTGTGTGTCTCTCTCTAAGGCTGTCTATTATCATCTCCATCACCAAATTCACTGTAGTCTTATAAATGTGCAAATGTTTCACAATGTTCTCTCTTTAGTATGCTGTTCTTTTATGTAATGTTTTTATTTCATCATGCTAAATCATGGTTTACCTAAAATTTAACATACATTTAAAATGAAAATACACCTAAGAAATCTATTGATCTACTTATATAATTTGATATGTATATCATTATCTTCAAGTGTTGCGAATTCACTACAAGACGAAGCCCTCCTCAGCAGGTTTCCAACAACTATATATTACTTCATCTGATTAGCTTACTGATATAGATGCCCTTCACACGGCAATGCCACTGTGTTGTATTTCATCATAATTTTAGGAATGCTATTTACCCCCTTATAGTGCAGTTGGTGTGCTCCAGTTCATGTCAGTCCATCCAAGGCAATATCTCATATAGGAACAGGTGCACACTGAGAAGTCTGGGAATGATAGAAGATTCCTGGAGAGACATTGTGAGATGAGAATTACCCCAGTTCATGTCAGTACATCTGCACCAACATCTCATGTAAGAACAGGTGCACACTGAGAAGTCTGGGAATGACAGCAGATTCCTGGAGAGTCTTTGTGAGATGAGAATCACCCCAGTTCATGTCTGTACATCTGCACCACCATCTCATGTAAGAAAAGGTGCACACTGAGAAGACCGGGTATGATAGAAGATTCCTGGAGAGTCTTTGTGAGATGAGAATCACCCCAGTTCATGTCAGTACATCTGCACCAACATCTCATGTAAGAACAGGTGCACACTGAGAAGTCCGGGAATGACAGAAGATTCCTGGAGAGTCTTTGTGAGATGAGAATCACCCCAGTTCATGTCAGTACATCCACCTTAATATCTCATGTAAGAACAGGTGCACACTGAGACGTCCGGGAATGATAGAAGATTCCTGGAGAGTCTTTGTGAGATGAGAATCACCCCAGTTCATGTCAGTACATCCACCTTAATATCTCATGTAAGAACAGGTGCACGCTGAGAAGTCTGGGAATGATAGAAGATTCCTGGAGAGTCTTTGTGAGATGAGAATCACCCCAGTTCATGTCAGTACATCTGCACCAACATCTCATGTAAGAGAAGTCTGTAAATGACAGCATGGAGGGTCTTTGTGAGATAAGAATTACCACCCACGTGAATAGAGAAAAGGGAGTCAAGTTTAAGCTACACACACAAACAGTAAAATGGAGCAATTCTGGGGCAAACCAAATGCCCCGTAGGTGATCAATTAAAAAAAAAAAAAATTGAAATCAAAAGTATTTTTAACTTCTTGAATGTGACAGAGATGTCCAATTTAGTGATTGCCAATGCCCTGGAGACTACTTTAGCTTTTGAAGGGTTAATACTCTCTCTTTAAATCACTGGGGATTTTACCTATGATGCTGTCGGTTTACCTCAGTATTGGTCCA
This sequence comes from Rhinophrynus dorsalis, assembly GCA_037306005.1. Taxonomy (NCBI): domain Eukaryota; kingdom Metazoa; phylum Chordata; class Amphibia; order Anura; family Rhinophrynidae; genus Rhinophrynus; species Rhinophrynus dorsalis. The sequence goes on from CM074728.1 coordinate 127,796,665, forward strand.
CATTTCTGTTGTGCATATTGCCCTTTGTCCGTTGATATAAGGGCGTCTCCTTGTTGGCTCAGGGCCACACTGCTGTGTGTGTCAGTCGTCTTCTTCTGCTCAAGGTCTGAAGTTATGAGATTAACCCCTTGTTGCAGACATCTGAGATACAGATAGTAACCAAAGGATTATTCACAGCCGCACAATATCTGTGTAATAGATCTGCTCCAGTTCTTACCTTATGTAAATTTAAGTCATGTACTGAGTTCCTCCTAATTTGGGGAGAGAAATATTGTCTCATTTAAGGTTTTTGTTGTATTTGTTATTCTAGCAAATTACCAATAATTGTTCTGCCACTCTGACTTGTGTAGAGTGATTTCTTTCTAATCTCTATTGGGAATGCATCAACACATCGGAAATAAACTGCAATTCTCAAGTGGCTCCTACCCAACTGGCTTCTATGTCCTCTTGTTCAAGAGATTCCCTCTGGCTACTGTTTGCAAGTAGAAAGTAAGGTTTTTTTATCCTGTAAATACTCTCATATGTAGCATAAGTAGCTGAATCAGTTCTGGCTCTGATAACACTAAAGGGTTTTATTCAAGTAAAAGTGCAAAGGGGAAAGAAATATCTACTCAACTCAATGTGCATTAATTACCTATCCATGTAGCACCCAGGTTCCTGACGGTCTCTGTGTTCTGGAAAGCAATTTAAATTCAAGAGTAGATAGTTCCCTATTGCAGATGCTCATTGTGATATGGGGTCTTCAGAATATAAAGAACCCAGTAAAAGCTTCTCCTACCAGACCCGTGGCTTCAGTTCCTTAACCCTTGAGTGCTTTGCAATGCATTGCATACCCCTCTGGCACTCAAAGGGTTAAATATGATATGATACGATTTCTACGTTTTATTTGATACATTTTATATACCAGTAATAGTAGATACTCAGTTATGTTGTTCACAGTTTCAGTTTTTCGGTAATGAATCCCTTGTACGCTGACAACATCTCTAATGTTTCTTAGAACAATACTTTTCTAGAATTCAGGAGGAAAAGAAATTATTTATAAAAATGAGTAGTTTATGAACATTCTATTCATGATCCACATGGGTTCCAGTTCCTTTACACATCGTCGCTGTACCCACAGCACATTCTTTATTTGTTGAAGTTTGCAGAGCATTTAAATTACAAATAATTTGCGTTAAACGAATGAGAGAAAACCAGGAAAGAAAACAAAGACATTGAAAGAGAAAAGAGGCTTCACCACGTACTGTTTATGTATTAGTACTGGAAAGCCCAAAAATGCTAAATTTTTTTTCAGTATCTACGTTTGCATCTCACTCAATAAAGCGTTTTTAAAATAAATAAATACAATATAAATAATTCATGAATCTAGAATTGTATTCTACAGAACCGCATGCCTCAGCCTTCAAGCTAAAGACGTGAAACCCTGCAGTTAAAGGTTGTTCTTTAAATTTCATGGCTTGATGCAATTTTTTGGTTTATTTTTGCAACAAACATGAGCCGATAGTCCATAAACAGTGACCACTGCAGCATAACATGTTTTACTTTGTCCTGAATAGGAATACTATGGGGAGTTATGCACTAAGGTGCGATAAAAAGGTGGTAAAGCAGAGATGAGTCCTCCTATGTTATTCTATGGAGCCTGTGCACTAAGATCTCCAAAGCTGGAGAAATATTAGTCTATTGGATCCATAGAATAACATAGGAATTGGAGAAGTCATCTCCACTATATCATGTCTTAGTGCATAACCCCCATATGTGTTTGTCTGGTCGAGTATGTTCAGATATACGTAGAAATTAGCTACAGAATATAATGCAGGGTGGTCTAGTCGCTCCCTTATCCAGGGTCTATGGACTGGTAACTTTGGATTGATTTGCATGTGATGTGTTATTGCTGGTTTTATCTCATGGATTCCTATTGAAGTTTATGTGGAAATACGTAGATAAAACCAGTGATAAAGGTATAAACTGTAGTACATCATACTAGACTAGACAGGGGACACTCCGTACATCATACTAGACTAGATAGGGGACACTCAGTACATCATACTACACTAGACAGGGGACACCCCGTACATCATACTAAACTAGACAGGGGACACCCCGTACATCATACTAAACTAGATAGGGGACACTCAGTACATCATACTAAACTAGATAGGGGACACTCAGTACATCATACTACACTAGACAGGGGAGACTCCATAGATTATACTACACCAGTCAGTGGACACTCCGTACATCATACTAAACTAGATAGGGGACACTCAGTACATCATACTAAACTAGATAGGGGACACTCAGTACATCATACTACACTAGACAGGAGAGACTCCATAGATTATACTACACCAGTCAGTGGACACTCCGTACATCATACTAAACTAGACAGGGGACACTCTGTACATCATACTACACCAGTCAGTGGACACTCCGTACATCATACTACACCAGGCAGGGGACACTCTGTACATCATACTACACCAGTCAGGGGACACTCTGTACATCATACTACACCAGTCAGGGGACACTCCGTACATCATACTACACCAGTCAGTGGACACTCTGTACATCATACTACACCAGTCAGTGGACACTCTGTACATCATACTACACCAGTCAGTGGACACTCTGTACATCATACTACACCAGTCAGTGGACACTCCGTACATCATACTACACCAGGCAGGGGACACTCTGTACATCATACTACACCAGTCAGGGGACACTCCGTACATCATACTACACCAGTCAGTGGACACTCCGTACATCATACTAAACTAGACAGGGGACACTCCGTACATCATACTACACCAGGCAGGGGACACTCCGTACATCATACTACATCAGTCAGTGGACACTCCGTACATCATACTACACCAGTCAGTGGACACTCCGTACATCATACTAAACTAGACAGGGGACACTCCGTACATCATACTACACCAGTCAGTGGACACTCCGTACATCATACTAAACCAGTCAGTGGACACTCCGTACATCATACTACAATAGTCAGTGGACACTCAGTACATCATACTACACCAGGCAGGGGACACTCTGTACATCATACTACACCAGTCAGTGGACACTCTGTACATCAGCCTACAGAGGATGCTTTGCTCCAAATAGCCTAGCAGTGTCTGCATGAGCAAGTACCCCCTGTGTAATTTAACAGAACATACTACCTGGACCCCTGGGGCACAGAAATATTTCAAATCCCTGTCCACACTTAATTATAAATTAACAAATGCAACTAACAGATTGACTCTGGCCATATACACAAAGACAAAGGTAGAGCAATTGTGAAACAAACCAAATGCATCACAAGGGATAAATAAAAATTCCAGAATTCACTGATAGTTTAAATGGACCTTTTACTCCCTTGAATGCTGGAGAGGTCTCCTACCCGTGTCATTGTGCAGCCATCAGACGTTTATACAGTCAAGGGTTAAAATCCTTATTTACAGAACAGTTTGTACTTGTCCCCTGTGGGGCAACTGGTAGTGGGTTTACTCCAGAATAATGGGCAGGATAAGTAACAGTTTCACTTCATGGACACACACACACATTATTATATATATATATATATATATGTATGGATTACGAGGTCATGTAACACAGATTCTGAGGCTCTGGCACACACACCAGGGGTGGCAATAAGGAGGAGTTATGCAAAGCTCCTCTATACTGCCTGCTGTCCCACTGGCACAGAGTGGGGCTTGATTTGCATTCCTCTGAAAATCTCTGCAAGGACTTCACCCTCCACCACAGAACTCATCCCTCTACACCCTGCCTCCCATTTCCCACCTACACAACTTCAGCTTCCAATACAATACAATACATACCTCCTCACTTTACTGCCTCCCTCATTTTCACCTGATTGACTCACACTCCCCTTCAACACCCTCCCACACCTTCACCTGATTGACTCACACTCCCCTTCAACACCCTCCCACACCTTCACCTGATTGACTCACAATCCCCTTCAACACCCTCCCACACCTTCACCTGATTGACTCACACTCCCTTTCAACACCCTCCCACACCTTCACCTGATTGACTCATACTCCCTTTCAACACCCTTCCTCACCTTCCCCTGATTCACTTACGCTCACCTTTGAAAAATTGCCTCACATTTCCCTTCACATCCCCTCACATTCACCTTCTCCTATTTGACTCACATTCACCTTCCACTGTCTGACTCACATTGGGTTGGATTTTATTTCAGGTGCTAATTTTATCACTGCTTTTATCTCCAGGTTTCCCCATAGACTTCAATAGGAAAATTTTTGATAAAACGGGTGTTAACATTTATCACCTGCAATAGACTACAGACCATCCACCTTCTCCTATTCAACTCACAGTCACCTTCCACTGTTCAACTCACATACATCATGTCCCTACTGTTCACAGACCTCTGTCTACACTCTCCCACCCTCTCCTTCACCATCTTTTCTCCTGTCTCTTATTATCACATTCTCCACCTTCCATCTTACCTCCCATTACACTTTTCTCCCCTGCTGGGTCTCACTTGGATTCACACTTCTTTCTCCTGTGTCTGCCATCATGAGCGTTATCTCCTCTAACACAGATGGGCAACTGGAGGCCCCCCTTTGTTGGACTAAAGTTCCCATCATCCTCAGCCACCCACATGATGGCCATTGTAGTCCAATAATTAGAGAGCCACATTTTTCCTCTACCTTCCCCATTATATCCAGGGTTTGTTCATACTGACTTTGTCTTCAAGTTGCATACACCTCAGTAGTGAAGTCAGGTCTGTTTGATTTTTATTTATTTCTATATCTATGTGTGTGTGTCACACCCTCTTCTCATGGCTCTGTGCCTGTGTATGTGCTGTATATGTGACTGTGTTACAGGCAACACCGTATCCTTTTTTGCTTTATATATCTGTGTGTTTATGTATAATAACCCTGACAATAAGTTCTGTTTTCAAACACTGTTTAATTGTTGAAATTTACTCATTTACCTCACTTGCACATAAGAAAACATCGCTCAGGTAGTCATGGTAACTGGGGAAACTGATTGTGTGCAGAATATTCATTAAAAATCTTCTTCATTTTCAAAGATCCACATTAAAATGTCAGGTTAAATTAATGAGCTATGGAGTGTAAATTTAATATAAGCAAATGTCAAGATTTCCTTATCTTTATGGCTTATCTTCAGCTATCATCATCATATGCTAAACGTAATGTGTAGGGATTGGAAACTAAGTGGGTGCTCTGTTGGTTTTGTCACCCTTTTGAACAGGTTGTATGCTGGGTTATGGTACTATTCACATGGGCGACTATCAGCTGGCACGAACAACACGCCAAAGTTCAATAGATTGCATTATTATTGTATTCCCTCAGGGATGCAATAAAGGTACAGCAAGGAACGTGTGCAGGAAGGCCCACTGGGGCACTTTCAGACTTCTCACAGGAGCGCTGGTGACAGTTCTAATATGCATTGCAACTCCAATGAATGGCTGACCTGTGTGGGTACAAGGCAGTTTTTATGGACCTCATTTGAGACTCTAGATGGATCTTACATCCTGTTATCTTTTTATGCCATTGTTTGCATAGATACAATAACTGGTTTTGTTATTACTCTGGTGCCGTGGCCACTGGTATTGTTTGTTTTTTTTCTCAGCCTAATATTCCAATTTCTTATAAGTATTTAAAGCTAGAAATCATGATTTCACAATAGATTTATTTCTCTTTATATATATATATATATATATATATATATATATATATATATATATATATATACTGTATCCCTTGGAGCATGCACTAAGCAGTGGTTTTACATGCTCCATGGAATTTCTTGTCTCAGTTATCAAATCCATAAACTGTATTCCTTACATTTCTCTGTGTGTCCATATTCCTCTTTTCTTTATTCATTGTGTTTTGACGTTTTCAGACCCAAGGATGTTAACCACCTAACAAATTCTGTTTAGTTGTGCCCATTGTATTTATTATGACTTGTATCCCTGTCTACACATTATGGGTTTAACACAAAACATAAAACTTTCATTTTTATGCCTCTTTGACTATGATCAGGTTTTGTATAGGACAGTAATCATATCTGCGTGTACACAATTTCTGGGCTTTCCACTGATTGTTTCCCAAAACCTATTTTTACCTATTTTACCTTTCCTGGAGTTTTGTGGTTGAGCATCCCATGGAGGGTACCTCACAATGGGCTTGTTTTGATCTATAGTCAGTACCATGGTGGGGGCTCTCTGGTACAAAGGCAATGATCTGGTTATAAACTTTGTTGATGCAACAGTTTCCGCTTCATAGTTTGGCATCCCTTGTGTGTTATCTTTATATGCTTTGGAGGCAAATCATACAGTGGTTCCCAAAGCTGCATTATCTTTTCTGTTCATCCTGCATTATGTGGTGTCTATCCTCACTCCTGGAGTCATATTTTCTAGAGAGGTCATTATTTATTTCATTCAATATTTTTTTTCCAATTGGTCCTGTAGGGTCTGTTTGTGTTAAGTATTTTGGTTCTGCTCTTGATTACCATAATGCTAAGCTGCACTTCTTATTAGAGGAGACATTTTGTACAGATTTTTCCAATAGTATTGAGGTTACATCCTTATGCATCACTTTACTTTGCAGTATTCAACATTTGGGTGTCCGTAACAGAGTTAATATTGCCTATACAGTGTATGAGTTCAGTTTCTAGTATTCTATTGACTATTCCAATACTGAGAGGTGAGCAGTGCTATTTACTTACTGCAATGCCATTTACTGGCTGCTCTGTAGTTCTCAGTTTATATGTTCCAGTACGTGAATATGGATGGCCTATGAATAATGACATCAGAATTTACTTCTGTCTGTGTAAATCGCTATATATTCTTTGTTACTTTATTTCTATTTTTTACTTGTATCTTATTTGTTTTTCTTCATTGACAAATGGAAATGTCTCATCAAACATATTTCATTATTATGTACATATCTTATAGCCTCACTGTCTCTACCCACGTTTCTGTTAAGTCTTGTTTTCTATCTTCCGTGGGTCATTTTTACCCTAAATTATTACAGGTACAAACATCTAAAGAAAATATCAGTTATCCCCAGCTGAGATGTGTGTCCTATCCAAGCTTCCATCCTATGTGTCAACAGTCAAGTCTGACTTTCATAAGTGCCAAAGAAACTTAAAATTAAAATACTTCTTTAGCCCCTTAACTTCTTGATGATGTGCCTGAACCATCACAGAAATTCATCTTTTCTGTATGACTGATGGTCCTGGCAAGTCACAGGTTAATGATCACAGCACTTCTCAGTGCATGATGTGATCATGGATGAGAGGATGAAACGGGCTGCTAGTTTTGGCCTTTCCCTGGTGGTGCTATCCCAAGGAGCTTACAATCTAATGAGAAATCATGACATACAGAGACATTAGGAAGAGGACCATAAGTGCAGAATGACATTAATGTGATTGTCAGTGGCACAAGGAGGATATGGTTACTGAGATGGCTCCTTGATCAGGTGGGTTTTCAAGAGATGGTGAAAGTGATGAGTGTGGATGATTGGTGAATGGTGATAGGGAGGACCTTCCAAAGTCAAGGGGAAGTCAGTGACAAAGATTGTAGCTGAGAAACGGATCGAGTTATGTAGGGAGAGGACAGAGAGAACCCTTTAGAAGAACACAGGTGGCGGGAAGGGTGTAGCGGCAGATAAGAACAGAAATGTAAGAAGTCCCTCTTTCCTTTGGGCTTGACAAAGGTCCCAGAGGAGGACTGAAACTTTGCTGTATAGTTAATAAATTATTTTTTGTTTTTCTAAGTCCGTGAGTGCATAGCTTATATATTATATTTCATTGTCACTATTGCACCCGGCTCAGTTGTTATGGTAAAGCGTGAGTGCCAATCTTTGGATGATATATATATATATATATATATATATCAAAAGAAAGCCCTTCTTATCTTTTAAAAAGTATATTTAATTTGTCTAGGTGTATTAAATAAATTGGAGGAAAAATAAAAAGTCCAACAGTTCTTGTTCTCTGGTGTAGAAAAGTCCTTTTCCCAGTCTGTAAAAAGATTTCACATTTTATTTCATCAATGATGAAGCATATTTTACAAACTTTGAGTCATTCCCGGGCAAAACAACAAATCATATCACCAAAGGCAAGACATCTTGTTGTTTTCAGTTGGGTGTAAATATGGAGCAGTTCTCTGGAATTTGTATAACTGCTGACTTCATAAATTAATTCTGTTGTGTTATGCTGGTTGTAAAAACACGTTTTCCCCTAGAAAAATAATACAAATATGTTACTGCATCTTATGACTGAAAACCATTATTTTTTCCCCTAAATGCAATCCGTAAAATCCTGTAATTTTTACACAATAACATGCTGCCTTGAATTCCACTTAATGTTTTTCTTTTAAGATAGATAGAGATGAGGTAGATAGAGGTTTCTAAAACATTGTGACTGAGCAGTAAAGGTTATTCATATACTGGTGAATAGAGGATTGTGACTGCACTAGTCATATATGCAACTCAGCACAGTGTACGTGGCTAGCATTGCTGATTCTAATTATATAAGATAAAGGAGAACAGGTATCATAACACTACAGCATTGCTGATGCACCCATCCAACTAGGCTCCCTAGGAAACTGTCAGGTCTGAAATCGCTCTCTCTTTCTCTCTCAGCCAGTTCCAGTTTTGATGGAACAATATATTTTTAGATTTGGTCATTTGTTTTATACACTTCAGATGTAAGAAAAATCCATTATAAAGGTTGTCAGCTATAAACTCCCTTGTATACTCCCATATAAAGACTTGTCTTCTACTATTCTGCAATTCACAAACAGCTGCCCATGCCCTAAATTGGCAGAATATGAACAGTATCATTTCACATGATAAATTGCAGAGAATGGCTGAACTGATGCATGATCTTGTCCTTTGGTCAGATATCACTCTTCATCTGAGGAGGGAGTTTTCCTCTGAAAGCGTGTGTAATGTTTGGCATGCTCGCTCTACAATAAATCACTCAAAAGATGCCTTTTATAAAATACTAAGAGTAGATTCATCATATTTTAGTCATTTGCTTTTTTGTAAAGAATCATAAAAATTATGAAAACCGGTAGAACCTTTCATTTATATTTTTACATTTTTTTCAGGATTTAAGCTCTTTCCTTTTTTTTACATTTTTAACTGAATTGACACAGACAATACCTTTGTAACACCTGCAATGTAAGAGACATCTGAAATCTATTAATATACAATGTACTGGATCCCTCTCTAGCAGTCATCAGTTTAATTATATAGAGAGAAATGGGGAAATATTTCAACAGAAGATCAAAGACAGAGTTCTTAGACCCCAGTGTTCCCTTAAGACATACATGTATGGTGATCATAACAAAAAGTCTCAATTATTAAATATTTTTTGTGATAAATATTATGCAAATCTTTTAAATATACTGGTACTTTTACAATTATTTTAAGAAGAAGATTACAGATAAATTAGACATAAGTGATCTAAATTTGCACAGTGCAATATGTTTTATGCATCACCAGTGATGTAATTATCACCATATCCCCTTCTGCCGATGATGTCATAAACCATACTGGTTGAACTTGGTGTGGAGAAGTAACTTTAACTAGCACAGATCAATGCATAAAAGGTTTTTAATGTGATAATACAACAGATATATAATTAAACCAATTTTACACATCTCTCCCAAAGGGAGATAATTATACCTGTAGCCAAAGTTATAATTTTTTCTGTGTGCATTCATAATTAATGTGCTGTGCAGGATAAGAGGGAATCCCAGTGGAAATGTATAATGGGATAATCATTTATGTAATGTGAATCCTTTTGAATTTCATTAGTGCACACTAGTAGTCTGAACTTATGCACATAACCAGCCAAATTGTACCATGAAACCAACACAGAACCGTATCTTTTAGGGGTGCATGCTATCCTTGCCTTTAATTTAGGAGTGTATGCTATCCGTGCCTTTAATTTAGGAATGTATGCTGTCAGTGCCTTTAATTTAGGAGTGTATGATATCTGTGTCTTTAATTTAGGAGTGCATGCTATCCGTGCCTTTAATTTTAGAACGTATGTTGTCAGTGCCTTTAAAGGGATAGTAACACTTCGTTTTAACTTTATTTTATTTTGTAGGCATTAAAAAAACATGAAGAATGATATAAGTCTTATCTCTCAAACCTTTATGGTTTATGAGATATTCACATTCAAAGTTCCCCTCCCCGCCCCTTTTTCCTAGTGTAAGCCATCTCTTCTCAGATGTGAGTCTGGTTGTATGACAGTACAGATAACAGAAGGGGACAATTTTCTTTGTATGAAAACAATGAAAGCCCTTCCCCCCTTGACAAGTTTTTCAGCTTTTTCCCTTATCTTAATTGAAGATTGTCCCTCTCTGCAGTCTACCTGGGCACCTCCCTTCTGATCTGGTAGAAAAGGGGGGGGGGATACTTTGTTTGTGAATATCTCTTAAACCATAAAGGTTTCAGAGATAAAACTTATATCATTCTTCATGTTTTTTTAATGCCTACAAAATAAAATAAAGTTAAAATGAAGTATTACTATCCCTTTAATTTATGAATGTATTCTATCATTGCCTTTAATTTAGAACCATGCTCTGTTCACTCAGAATCATGGCACCAGTATGGTTCTTGCAGCAAAACAGGAGCACTCACAAATAGCACATATATTTGTGGCTTTTGTAAAAAGCTAATAAACCACTTTCATGTATTCCACGCTCAGAGCTACATTACATAAAATAATTCCATTTTAATAAAAATGTTTGCCTGGGGGTTTGCCTGACACTGGACCTGCATAGACTAGCTGACATGGACCATATTTCCAGATTTCTGTTGTATTGACTCTTGGGAACTGGATGTTCTCATACTGGAACAGTACGAGCCGGTGCTAATACACAGAGACACTGATGTACTAAGCAGGAAGAGGTTCATTTCTGGACTAAACCAGTGCATCACAGGTAACAAATATACATTATTATTGCCTTTAATTATGAACTGAAACCAGCACAGATCTTCACAATACGAAGGGGAGAAAACTTTTGTCTCAAACCAAAATAGGTGAAAAATGGAACTTTCCACTTGGCGAAAAATTTTCAGTGAAAGTGCCATTTTCTTGCTTTTTCAGCCTAGCTCATTGCATTGAAATCAATGGAAGGAAAACATGTTCCCCACCACATTAAAGTTTTCTCTAGTTTCCTACAGCCATGTACAATGGTGTCAGGGTGTCATAGCAGCCATTCTGTGTACTGACATATAAAAGGGTGTCAGGGTGTCACAGCAGCCATTCTGTGTACAGACATATAAAAGGGTGTCAGGGTGTCACAGCAGCCATTCTGTGTACAGACATATACAGGGGTGTCAGGGTGTCACAGCAGCCATTCTGTGTACTGACATATAAAAGGGTGTCAGGGTGTCACAGCAGCCATTCTGTGTACAGACATATAAAAGGGTGTCAGGGTGTCACAGCAGCCATTCTGTGTACAGACATATACAGGGGTGTCAGGGTGTCACAGCAGCCATTCTGTGTACTGACATATAAAAGGGTGTCAGGGTGTCACAGCAGCCATTCTGTGTACAGACATATAAAAGGGTGTCAGGGTGTCACAGCAGCCATTCTGTGTACAGACATATAAAAGGGTGTCAGGGTGTCATAGCAGTTATTCTGTGTACAGACATATAAAAGGGTGTCAGGGTGTCACAGCAGCCATTCTGTGTACAGCCATATAAAATGGTGTCAGGGTGTCACAGCAGCCATTCTGTGTACAGACATATAAAGGGGTGTCAGGGTGTCACAGCAGCCATTCTGTGTACAGACATATAAAAGGGTGTCAGGGTGTCACAGCAGCCATTCTGTGTACAGACATATAAAAGGGTGTCAGGGTGTCACAGCAGCCATTCTGTGTACAGACATATAAAAGGGTGTCAGGGTGTCACAGCAGCCATTCTGTGTACAGACATATACAGGGGTGTCAGGGTGTCACAGCAGCCATTCTGTGTACAGACATATAAAAGGGTGTCAGGGTGTCACAGCAGCCATTCTGTGTACAGACATATAAAAGGGCGTCAGGGTGTCACAGCAGCCATTCTGTGTACAGACATATACAGGGATGTCAGGGTGTCACAGCAGCCATTCTGTGTACAGACATATACAGGGGTGTCAGGGTGTCACAGCAGCCATTCTGTGTACAGCCATATAAACTGGTGTCAGGGTGTCACAGCAGCCATTCTGTGTACAGACGTATAAAAGGGTGTCAGGGTGTCACAGCAGCCATTCTGTGTACAGCCATATAAAATGGTGTCAGGTCTCACAGCAGCCATTCTGTGTTTGTGAGAGGAGAGAGCAGCATGTTTGTGAGATAGAGAAGATAGGCAAATAAAGGGGAATTGAAGCTTAGTTTTAGGGAGTCATTTAGATAGGACATTTGTTCTCTGTAGTAGGGGAGTCTGGGGGCAAAATGGGGGAGAAGAAAAGAGGAAGGAGGTTGACAACAAATACACCAAAATTTGGTGTGACTGACTGGCAAGACACAGGCATCTGGGGTTCAAATGACTTGCTGATTTTGCTTTTATTGTCTCTGCACTGGGGAAGTCTGGGACAGAAGCTGTTGATATTATTTTTTTATATAAATATATATAACAAAAGCAGGCAGTGGCACTCAAACCATATAAAGATAAACATCTGGTGCACATCCCATATAAAAGCACAAATACAGTCAGCCTGGGCTGTTGAAGGTCCAATAGATAATTCATTTTCTGCATATTAAACATTTTGAACTTTTCTTGCTGTTGTGCTGTCTCGTCTTTGTAAGCCCAGGCTGACTGTATTTTATATATATATTTGGACTGACTATGATAAGTTTGGGTGGACAACTTAAAAGAAAAATAGATAAATAAAAAAATTAATTCATATATAATTAAACAAATAAATATATTAACTGACTGGGAGCTCTGTGACTGAGGCAGACTTGATAGACAGCAGACGATATTATCAATATTGTTGAGGACCAAGACAAGACATCACACTTCATCAGCTGTGTACTGTAGAGAGTAAAAACACACACAGTACGTGAGTAATGTCCAGCAAATACACCAGCAGGAGAGGGAGAGGTGGGAGAAGTGCAGGGACGTGGGAGTAAAGTGGTGATACAATAACTGACTGCACAAATGGTTGCTGCAGTATGTGCAATAAATGATGATGATCCCTGTCCTTCCGTTTGTCAAGGTCCCAATCATCACACCAAGCCAGTCCCCCACCACCACTACCATACACATCTGCCACATTGTAGGCCGTACTTTATTTTTTTAATCACTTGACATCATCATGAATATGTGCCAGTGTCACTTAAAGGGATAGTAATACTTCGTTTTAACTTTATTTTATTTTGTAGACATTAAAAAAACACGAAGAATGATATAAGTCTTATCTCTCAAACCTTTATGGTTTAAGAGATATTCACAAGCAAAGTATCCCCCTCCCTGTTCAACCAGATCAGAAGGGAGATGCCCAGGTAGACTGCAGAGAGGGACAATCTTCAATTAAGATAAGGGAAAAACCTGAAAAACTTGTCAAGGGGGGCAGGGCTTTCATTGTTCTTATAGGAAGAAGATTGTCACCTGCTGTTATCTGTCTGGTCTTACAACCAGATTCACATCTGAGAAGAGATGGCTTACACTAGGTAACAGGGGCTGGAGGGGGAAACTTTGCTTGTGAATATCTCATAAACCATAAAGGATTGAGAGATAAGACTTATACCATTCTTCATGTTTTTTTAATGCCTACAAAATAAAATAAAGTTAAAACGAAATATTACTATCCCTTTGAGCAGGAAGTTAGTGTTGTGGGTAAAGGACAAATGCACTCTGCATGCTAACACATTTTACAAGGTAGATGTTGCTGTACGACTCAAAACTTTGACTTCCAGCTACTGATTTATCCACTACAGTCCTCAGAAGTAATATTGTGATGGGAAATGCTGCACCGTGTTAATCATAGGCGAAAAATGTGTTGGAATAGAAGAAAAATGTGTTAGAATAGGAGAAAATATAGGAGAAAAATGTGATAGATTTGAAGAAAAATGTGTTGGAAAAGGCAAATAATTTGTTGGAAAAGGTGAAAAGGAGGAACATTTTGCATTGGAGAAAAGGAGAAAACTTTAACGAAAAAAAGAGAAAAATCGTCCATTTTTCACAAAAAGGTATTTGTGAACTTTAGTTTCCAGTTGTAAAGTGCAGAATTGCACTACCTTCCTCTGCATGCCAGCCCACGTCTTGCTGCTCCAGTCAGGAAATGCCAGTGTTTTGCCTTTTAAAATTAGAGATAACAGATTAAAGCTAAATTCAATTTATGAATATTGCCTACTACAATCATTTTAACCTAAAAAAAATGAAGAAAGTGAACTCATGTTTAATGTTTAAATAAGCTGTTCCTACCAGGCAAACCAGTATAGATTGTCACTACATTGTGAGTTGGGTGAGGACAGAGGTGTATAGAGTATTCCTACCAGACACACTGGGATATAGATTGTCACTACATTGTGAGTTAGATGAGGACATGGGTGAGTAGAGTATTCCTACCAGACACACTGGGATATAGATTGTCACTATATTGTGAGTTAGATGAGGACATGGGTGAATAGAGTATTCCTACCAGACACACTGGGGTATAGATTGTCACTACATTGTGAGTTAGAGGAGGACAGGGGTGGATACAGTATTCCTACCAGACACACTGGGGTATAGATTGTCACTACATTGTGAGTTAGATGAGGACAGGGGTGTATAGAGTATTCCTACCAGACACACTGGGGTATAGACTGTCACTAGATTGTGAGTTAGAGGAGGACAGGGGTGTATAGAGTATTCCTACCAGACACACTGGGGTATAGACTGTCACTATATTGTGAGTTAGAGGAGGACAGGGGTGTATAGAGTATTCCTACCAGACACACTGGGATATAGATTGTCACTATATTGTGAGTTAGATGAGGACAGGGGTGTATAGAGTATTCCTACCAGACACACTGGGGTATAGATTGTCACTATATTGTGAGTTAGATGAGGACAGGGGTGTATAGAGTATTCCTACCAGACACACTGGGGTATAGATTGTCACTACATTGTGAGTTAGATGAGGACAGGGGTGTATAGAGTATTCCTACCAGACACACTGGGGTATAGATTGTCACTACATTGTGAGTTAGAGGAGGACAGGGGTGTATAGAGTATTCCTACCAGACACACTGGGATATAGATTGTCACTATATTGTGAGTTAGATGAGGACAGGGGTGTATAGAGTATTCCTACCAGACACACTGGGATATAGATTGTCACTACATTGTGAGTTAGATGAGGACAGGGGTGGATAGAGTATTCCTACCAGACACACTGGGGTATAGATTGTCACTAGATTGTGAGTTAGGGGAGGACAGGGGTGTATAGACTATTCCTACCAGACACACTGGGGTATAGATTGTCACTATATTGTGAGTTAGAGGAGGACAGGGGTGTATAGAGTATTCCTACCAGACACACTGGGGTATAGATTGTCACTACATTGTGAGTTATGTGAGGACAGGGGTGAATAGAGTATTCCTACCAGACACACTGGGGTATAGATTGTCACTATATTGTGAGTTAGAGGAGGACAGGGGTGTATAGAGTATTCCTACCAGACACACTGGGGTATAGATTGTCACTACATTGTGAGTTAGATGAGGACAGGGGTGAATAGAGTATTCCTACCAGACACACTGGGGTATAGATTGTCACTACATTGTGAGTTAGATGAGGACAGGGGTGGATAGAGTATTCCTACCAGACACACTGGGGTATAGATTGTCACTATATTGTGAGTTATGTGAGGACAGGGGTGAATAGAGTATTCCTACCAGACACACTGGGGTATAGATTGTCACTATATTGTGAGTTAGATGAGGACAGGGGTGTATAGAGTATTCCTACCAGACACACTGGGGTATAGATTGTCACTACATTGTGAGTTAGATGAGGACAGGGGTGGATAGAGTATTCCTACCAGACACACTGGGGTATAGATTGTCACTATATTGTGAGTTATGTGAGGACAGGGGTGAATAGAGTATTCCTACCAGACACACTGGGGTATAGATTGTCACTATATTGTGAGTTAGATGAGGACAGGGGTGTATAGAGTATTCCTACCAGACACACTGGGGTATAGATTGTCACTATATTGTGAGTTAGATGAGGACAGGGGTGTATAGAGTATTCCTACCAGACACACTGGGGTATAGATTGTCACTATATTGTGAGTTATGTGAGGACAGGGGTGAATAGAGTATTCCTACCAGACACACTGGGGTATAGATTGTCACTATATTGTGAGTTAGAGGAGGACAGGGGTGTATAGAGTATTCCTACCAGACACACTGGGGTATAGATTGTCACTAGATTGTGAGTTAGATGAGGACAGGGGTGTATAGAGTATTCCTACCAGACACACTGGGGTATAGATTGTCACTATATTGTGAGTTAGATGAGGACAGGGGTGTATAGAGTATTCCTACCAGACACACTGGGGTATAGATTGTCACTACATTGTGAGTTAGAGGAGGACAGGGGTGGATAGAGTATTCCTACCAGACACACTGGGGTATAGATTGTCACTATATTGTGAGTTAGAGGAGGACAGGGGTGTATAGAGTATTCCTACCAGACACACTGGGATATAGATTGTCACTATATTGTGAGTTAGATGAGGACAGGGGTGTATAGAGTATTCCTACCAGACACACTGGGGTATAGATTGTCACTATATTGTGAGTTAGATGAGGACAGGGGTGTATAGAGTATTCCTACCAGACACACTGGGGTATAGATTGTCACTACATTGTGAGTTAGATGAGGACAGGGGTGTATAGAGTATTCCTACCAGACACACTGGGGTATAGATTGTCACTACATTGTGAGTTAGAGGAGGACAGGGGTGTATAGAGTATTCCTACCAGACACACTGGGATATAGATTGTCACTATATTGTGAGTTAGATGAGGACAGGGGTGTATAGAGTATTCCTACCAGACACACTGGGGTATAGATTGTCACTATATTGTGAGTTAGATGAGGACAGGGGTGTATAGAGTATTCCTACCAGACACACTGGGGTATAGATTGTCACTACATTGTGAGTTAGATGAGGACAGGGGTGTATAGAGTATTCCTACCAGACACACTGGGGTATAGATTGTCACTACATTGTGAGTTAGAGGAGGACAGGGGTGTATAGAGTATTCCTACCAGACACACTGGGGTATAGATTGTCACTACATTGTGAGTTAGGTGAGGACAGGGGTGGATAGTGTATTCCTACCAGACACACTGGGGTATAGATTGTCACTACATTGTGAGTTAGATGAGGACAGGGGTGTATAGAGTATTCCTACCAGACACACTGGGGTATAGATTGTCACTACATTGTGAGTTAGAGGAGGACAGGGGTGTATAGAGTATTCCTACCAGACACACTGGGGTATAGATTGTCACTATATTGTGAGTTAGATGAGGACAGGGGTGTATAGAGTATTCCTACCAGACACACTGGGATATAGATTGTCACTACATTGTGAGTTAGATGAGGACAGGGGTGTATAGAGTATTCCTACCAGACACACTGGGGTATAGATTGTCACCACATTGTGAGTTAGATGAGGACAGGGGTGTATAGAATATTCCTACCAGACACACTGGGGTATAGATTGTCACTATATTGTGAGTTAGATGAGGACAGGGGTGTATAGAGTATTCCTACCAGACACACTGGGGTATAGATTGTCACTACATTGTGAGTTAGATGAGGACAGGGGTGTATAGAGTATTCCTACCAGACACACTGGGGTATAGATTGTCACTACATTGTGAGTTAGATGAGGACAGGGGTGTATAGAGTATTCCTACCAGACACACTGAGGTATAGATTGTCACTACATTGTGAGTTAGAGGAGGACAGGGGTGTATAGAGTATTCCTACCAGACACACTGAGGTATAGATTGTCACTACATTGTGAGTTAGAGGAGGACAGGGGTGTATAGAGTATTCCTACCAGACACACTGGGGTATAGATTGTCACTACATTGTGAGTTAGAGGAGGACAGGGGTGTATAGAGTATTCCTACCAGACACACTGGGGTATAGATTGTCACTACATTGTGAGTTAGAGGACGACAGCGGTGTATAGAGTATTCCTACCAGACACACTGGGTTATAGATTGTCACTACATTGTGAGTTAGAGGAGGACAGGGGTGAATAGACTATTCCTACCAGACACACTGGGGTATAGATTGTCACTACATTGTGAGTTAGAGGACGACAGCGGTGTATAGAGTATTCCTACCAGACACACTGGGGTATAGATTGTCACTAGATTGTGAGTTAGAGGAGGACAGGGGTGTATAGAGTATTCCTACCAGGCACACTGGGGTATACATTGTCACTATATTGTGAGTTAGAGGAGGACAGGGGTGAATAGACTATTCCTACCAGACACACTGGGGTATAGATTGTCACTACATTGTGAGTTAGAGGAGGACAGGGGTGTATAGAGTATTCCTACCAGACACACTGGGGTATAGATTGTCACTACATTGTGAGTTAGAGGAGGACAGGGGTGTATAGAGTATTCCTACCAGACACACTGGGGTATAGATTGTCACTACATTGTGAGTTAGAGGACGACAGCGGTGTATAGAGTATTCCTACCAGACACACTGGGGTATAGATTGTCACTACATTGTGAGTTAGATGAGGACAGGGGTGTATAGAGTATTCCTACCAGACACACTGGGGTATAGATTGTCACTACATTGTGAGTTAGAGGAGGACAGGGGTGTATAGAGTATTCCTACCAGACACACTGGGGTATAGATTGTCACTACATTGTGAGTTAGATGAGGACAGGGGTGAATAGACTATTCCTACCAGACACACTGGGGTATAGATTGTCACTACATTGTGAGTTAGAGGAGGACAGGGGTGTATAGAGTATTCCTACCAGACACACTGGGGTATAGATTGTCACTACATTGTGAGTTATGTGAGGACAGGGGTGTATAGAGTATTCCTACCAGACACACTGGGGTATAGATTGTCACTATATTGTGAGTTAGATGAGGACAGCGGTGGATAGAGTATCCCTACCAGACACACTGGGGTGTAGATTGTCACTACATTGTGAGTTAGAGGAGGACAGGGGTGGATAGAGTATTCCTACCAGACACACTGGGGTATAGATTGTCACTACATTGTGAGTTAGAGGAGGACAGGGGTGGATAGAGTATTCCTACCAGACACACTGGGGTATAGATTGTCACTACATTGTGAGTTAGAGGAGGACAGGGGTGGATAGAGTATTCCTACCAGACACACTGGGGTATAGATTGTCACTACATTGTGAGTTAGAGGAGGAGAGGGGTGAATAGACTATTCCTACCAGACACACTGGGGTATAGATTGTCACTATATTGTGAGTTAGGTGAGGACAGGGGTGAATAGACTATTCCTACCAGACACACTGGGGTATAGATTGTCACTATATTGTGAGTTAGGTGAGGACAGAGGTGTATAGAGTATTCCTACCAGACACACTCGGGTATAGATTGTCACTACATTGTGAGTTAGATGAGGACAGGGGTGTATAGAGTATTCCTACCAGACACACTGGGGTATAGATTGCCACTACATTGTGAGTTAGAGGAGGACAGGGGTGGATAGAATATCCCTACCAGACACACTGGGGTATAGATTGTCACTACATTGTGAGTAAGGTGAGGACAGGGGTGTATAGAGTATTCCTACCAGACACACTGGGGTATAGATTGTCACTACATTGTGAGTTAGATGAGGACAGGGGTGTATAGAGTATTCCTACCAGACACACTGGGGTATAGATTGTCACTACATTGTGAGTTAGATGAGGACAGGGGTGTATAGAGTATTCCTACCAGACACACTGGGGTATAGATTGTCACTATATTGTGAGTTAGAGGACGACAGCGGTGTATAGAGTATTCCTACCAGACACACTGGGGTATAGATTGTCACTACATTGTGAGTTAGGTGAGGACAGGGGTGGATAGTGTATTCCTACCAGACACACTGGGGTATAGATTGTCACTACATTGTGAGTTAGATGAGGACAGGGGTGTATAGAGTATTCCTACCAGACACACTGGGGTATAGATTGTCACTACATTGTGAGTTAGAGGACGACAGCGGTGTATAGAGTATTCCTACCAGACACACTGGGGTATAGATTGTCACTACATTGTGAGTTAGATGAGGACAGGGGTGTATAGAGTATTCCTACCAGACACACTGGGGTATAGATTGTCACTATATTGTGAGTTAGATGAGGACAGGGGTGGATAGAGTATTCCTACCAGACACACTGGGGTATAGATTGTCACTACATTGTGAGTTAGAGGACGACAGCGGTGTATAGAGTATTCCTACCAGACACACTGGGGTATAGATTGTCACTACATTGTGAGTTAGATGAGGACAGGGGTGTATAGAGTATTCCTACCAGACACACTGGGATATAGATTGTCACTATATTGTGAGTTAGGTGAGGACAGGGGTGGATAGAGTATTCCTACCAGACACACTGGGGTATAGATTGTCACTACATTGTGAGTTAGAGGAGGACAGGGGTGGATAGAGTATTCCTACCAGGCACACTGGGGTATAGATTGTCACTATATTGTGAGTTAGAGGAGGACAGGGGTGAATAGAGTATTCCTACCAGACACACTGGGGTATAGATTGTCACTACATTGTGAGTTAGATGAGGACAGGGGTGTATAGAGTATTCCTACCAGACACACTGGGGTATAGATTGTCACTACATTGTGAGTTAGAGGAGGACAGGGGTGTATAGAGTATTCCTACCAGACACACTGGGGTATAGATTGTCACTACATTGTGAGTTAGATGAGGACAGGGGTGAATAGACTATTCCTACCAGACACACTGGGGTATAGATTGTCACTACATTGTGAGTTAGAGGAGGACAGGGGTGTATAGAGTATTCCTACCAGACACACTGGGGTATAGATTGTCACTACATTGTGAGTTATGTGAGGACAGGGGTGTATAGAGTATTCCTACCAGACACACTGGGGTATAGATTGTCACTATATTGTGAGTTAGATGAGGACAGCGGTGGATAGAGTATCCCTACCAGACACACTGGGGTGTAGATTGTCACTACATTGTGAGTTAGAGGAGGACAGGGGTGGATAGAGTATTCCTACCAGACACACTGGGGTATAGATTGTCACTACATTGTGAGTTAGAGGAGGACAGGGGTGGATAGAGTATTCCTACCAGACACACTGGGGTATAGATTGTCACTACATTGTGAGTTAGAGGAGGACAGGGGTGGATAGAGTATTCCTACCAGACACACTGGGGTATAGATTGTCACTACATTGTGAGTTAGAGGAGGACAGGGGTGAATAGACTATTCCTACCAGACACACTGGGGTATAGATTGTCACTATATTGTGAGTTAGGTGAGGACAGGGGTGAATAGACTATTCCTACCAGACACACTGGGGTATAGATTGTCACTATATTGTGAGTTAGGTGAGGACAGAGGTGTATAGAGTATTCCTACCAGACACACTCGGGTATAGATTGTCACTACATTGTGAGTTAGATGAGGACAGGGGTGTATAGAGTATTCCTACCAGACACACTGGGGTATAGATTGCCACTACATTGTGAGTTAGAGGAGGACAGGGGTGGATAGAATATCCCTACCAGACACACTGGGGTATAGATTGTCACTACATTGTGAGTAAGGTGAGGACAGGGGTGTATAGAGTATTCCTACCAGACACACTGGGGTATAGATTGTCACTACATTGTGAGTTAGATGAGGACAGGGGTGTATAGAGTATTCCTACCAGACACACTGGGGTATAGATTGTCACTACATTGTGAGTTAGATGAGGACAGGGGTGTATAGAGTATTCCTACCAGACACACTGGGGTATAGATTGTCACTATATTGTGAGTTAGAGGACGACAGGGGTGTATAGAGTATTCCTACCAGACACACTGGGGTATAGATTGTCACTACATTGTGAGTTAGGTGAGGACAGGGGTGGATAGTGTATTCCTACCAGACACACTGGGGTATAGATTGTCACTACATTGTGAGTTAGATGAGGACAGGGGTGTATAGAGTATTCCTACCAGACACACTGGGGTATAGATTGTCACTACATTGTGAGTTAGAGGACGACAGCGGTGTATAGAGTATTCCTACCAGACACACTGGGGTATAGATTGTCACTACATTGTGAGTTAGATGAGGACAGGGGTGGATAGAGTATTCCTACCAGACACACTGGGGTATAGATTGTCACTACATTGTGAGTTAGAGGACGACAGCGGTGTATAGAGTATTCCTACCAGACACACTGGGGTATAGATTGTCACTACATTGTGAGTTAGATGAGGACAGGGGTGTATAGAGTATTCCTACCAGACACACTGGGATATAGATTGTCACTATATTGTGAGTTAGGTGAGGACAGGGGTGGATAGAGTATTCCTACCAGACACACTGGGGTATAGATTGTCACTACATTGTGAGTTAGAGGAGGACAGGGGTGGATAGAGTATTCCTACCAGGCACACTGGGGTATAGATTGTCACTATATTGTGAGTTAGAGGAGGACAGGGGTGAATAGAGTATTCCTACCAGACACACTGGGGTATAGATTGTCACTATATTGTGAGTTAGGTGAGGACAGGGGTGTATAGAGCATTCCTACCAGACACACTGGGGTATAGATTGTCACTACATTGTGAGTTAGATGAGGACAGGGGTGAATAGAGTATTCCTACCAGACACACTGGGGTATAGATTGTCACTATATTGTGAGTTAGAGGAGGACAGGGGTGTATAGAGTATTCCTACCAGACACACTGGGGTATAGATTGTCACTATATTGTGAGTTAGATGAGGACAGGGGTGTATAGAGTATTCCTACCAGACACACTGGGGTATAGATTGTCACTACATTGTGAGTTAGATGAGGACAGGGGTGAATAGAGTATTCCTACCAGACACACTGGGTATAGATTGTCACTACATTGTGAGTTAGATGAGGACAGGGGTGAATAGAGTATTCCTACCAGACACACTGGGGTATAGATTGTCACTACATTGTGAGTTAGATGAGGACAGGGGTGGATAGAGTATTCCTACCAGATACACTGGGGTATAGATTGTCACTATATTGTGAGTTAGAGGAGGACAGGGGTGGATAGAATATCCCTACCAGACACACTGGGATATAGATTGTCACTATATTGTGAGTTAGGTGAGGACAGGGGTGGATAGAGTATTCCTACCAGACACACTGGGGTATAGATTGTCACTACATTGTGAGTTAGAGGAGGACAGGGGTGAATAGAGTATTCCTACCAGACACACTGGGGTATAGATTGTCACTACATTGTGAGTTAGGTGAGGACAGGGGTGGATAGAGTATTCCTACCAGACACACTGGGGTATAGATTGTCACTATATTGTGAGTTAGATGAGGACAGGGGTGTATAGAGTATTCCTACCAGACACACTGGGGTATAGATTGTCACTACATTGTGAGTTAGATGAGGACAGGGGTGTATAGAGTATTCCTACCAGACACACTGGGGTATAGATTGTCACTACATTGTGAGTTAGAGGAGGACAGGGGTGGATAGAATATCCCTACCAGACACACTGAGGTATAGATTGTCACTACATTGTGAGTTAGAGGAGGACAGGGGTGGATAGAATATTCCTACCAGACACACTGGGTATAGATTGTCACTACATTGTGAGTTAGATGAGGACAGGGGTGGATAGAGTATTCCTACCAGACACACTGGGGTATAGATTGTCACTACATTGTGAGTTAGAGGAGGACAGGGGTGGATAGAGTATTCCTACCAGACACACTGGGATATAGATTGTCACTGCATTGTGAGTTAGAGGAGGACAGGGGCGGATAGAGTATTCCTACCAGACACACTGGGGTATAGATTGTCACTATATTGTGAGTTAGATGAGGACAGGGGTGTATAGAGTATTCCTACCAGACACACTGGGATATAGATTGTCACTACATTGTGAGTTAGATGAGGACAGGGGTGGATAGAGTATTCCTACCAGACACACTGGGATATAGATTGTCACTACATTGTGAGTTAGATGAGGACAGGGGTGGATAGAGTATTCCTACCAGACACACTGAGGTATAGATTGTCACTACATTGTGAGTTAGATGAGGACAGGGGTGTATAGAGTATTCCTACCAGACACACTGGGGTATAGATTGTCACTACATTGTGAGTTAGATGAGGACAGGGGCGGATAGAGTATTCCTACCAGACACACTGGGGTATAGATTGTCACTACATTGTGAGTTAGAGGAGGACAGAGGTGGATAGAGTATTCCTACCAGACACACTGAGGTATAGATTGTCACTATATTGTGAGTTAGATGAGGACAGGGGTGTATAGAGTATTCCTACCAGACACACTGGGGTATAGATTGTCACTACATTGTGTGTTAGGTGAGGACAGGGGTGGATAGTGTATTCCTACCAGACACACTGGGGTATAGATTGTCACTACATTGTGAGTTAGATGAGGACAGGGGTGGATACAGTATTCCTACCAGACACACTGGGGTATAGATTGTCACTACATTGTGAGTTAGATGAGGACAGGGGTGTATAGAGTATTCCTACCAGACACACTGGGGTATAGATTGTCACTACATTGTGAGTTAGATGAGGACAGGGGTGTATAGAGTATTCCTACCAGACACACTGGGGTATAGATTGTCACTACATTGTGAGTTAGATGAGGACAGGGGTGTATAGAGTATTCCTACCAGACACACTGGGGTATAGATTGTCACTACATTGTGAGTTAGATGAGGACAGGGGTGTATAGAGTATTCCTACCAGACACACTGGGGTATAGATTGTCACTACATTGTGAGTTAGAGGACGACAGCGGTGTATAGAGTATTCCTACCAGACACACTGGGGTATAGATTGTCACTAGATTGTGAGTTAGAGGAGGACAGGGGTGTATAGAGTATTCCTACCAGGCACACTGGGGTATACATTGTCACTATATTGTGAGTTAGAGGAGGACAGGGGTGAATAGACTATTCCTACCAGACACACTGGGGTATAGATTGTCACTACATTGTGAGTTAGAGGAGGACAGGGGTGTATAGAGTATTCCTACCAGACACACTGGGGTATAGATTGTCACTACATTGTGAGTTAGAGGAGGACAGGGGTGTATAGAGTATTCCTACCAGACACACTGGGGTATAGATTGTCACTACATTGTGAGTTAGAGGACGACAGCGGTGTATAGAGTATTCCTACCAGACACACTGGGGTATAGATTGTCACTACATTGTGAGTTAGATGAGGACAGGGGTGTATAGAGTATTCCTACCAGACACACTGGGGTATAGATTGTCACTACATTGTGAGTTAGAGGAGGACAGGGGTGTATAGAGTATTCCTACCAGACACACTGGGGTATAGATTGTCACTACATTGTGAGTTAGATGAGGACAGGGGTGAATAGACTATTCCTACCAGACACACTGGGGTATAGATTGTCACTACATTGTGAGTTAGAGGAGGACAGGGGTGTATAGAGTATTCCTACCAGACACACTGGGGTATAGATTGTCACTACATTGTGAGTTATGTGAGGACAGGGGTGTATAGAGTATTCCTACCAGACACACTGGGGTATAGATTGTCACTATATTGTGAGTTAGATGAGGACAGCGGTGGATAGAGTATCCCTACCAGACACACTGGGGTGTAGATTGTCACTACATTGTGAGTTAGAGGAGGACAGGGGTGGATAGAGTATTCCTACCAGACACACTGGGGTATAGATTGTCACTACATTGTGAGTTAGATGAGGACAGGGGTGAATAGACTATTCCTACCAGACACACTGGGGTATAGATTGTCACTACATTGTGAGTTAGAGGAGGACAGGGGTGTATAGAGTATTCCTACCAGACACACTGGGGTATAGATTGTCACTACATTGTGAGTTATGTGAGGACAGGGGTGTATAGAGTATTCCTACCAGACACACTGGGGTATAGATTGTCACTATATTGTGAGTTAGATGAGGACAGCGGTGGATAGAGTATCCCTACCAGACACACTGGGGTGTAGATTGTCACTACATTGTGAGTTAGAGGAGGACAGGGGTGGATAGAGTATTCCTACCAGACACACTGGGGTATAGATTGTCACTACATTGTGAGTTAGAGGAGGACAGGGGTGGATAGAGTATTCCTACCAGACACACTGGGGTATAGATTGTCACTACATTGTGAGTTAGAGGAGGACAGGGGTGGATAGAGTATTCCTACCAGACACACTGGGGTATAGATTGTCACTACATTGTGAGTTAGAGGAGGACAGGGGTGAATAGACTATTCCTACCAGACACACTGGGGTATAGATTGTCACTATATTGTGAGTTAGGTGAGGACAGGGGTGAATAGACTATTCCTACCAGACACACTGGGGTATAGATTGTCACTATATTGTGAGTTAGGTGAGGACAGAGGTGTATAGAGTATTCCTACCAGACACACTCGGGTATAGATTGTCACTACATTGTGAGTTAGATGAGGACAGGGGTGTATAGAGTATTCCTACCAGACACACTGGGGTATAGATTGCCACTACATTGTGAGTTAGAGGAGGACAGGGGTGGATAGAATATCCCTACCAGACACACTGGGGTATAGATTGTCACTACATTGTGAGTAAGGTGAGGACAGGGGTGTATAGAGTATTCCTACCAGACACACTGGGGTATAGATTGTCACTACATTGTGAGTTAGATGAGGACAGGGGTGTATAGAGTATTCCTACCAGACACACTGGGGTATAGATTGTCACTACATTGTGAGTTAGATGAGGACAGGGGTGTATAGAGTATTCCTACCAGACACACTGGGGTATAGATTGTCACTATATTGTGAGTTAGAGGACGACAGGGGTGTATAGAGTATTCCTACCAGACACACTGGGGTATAGATTGTCACTACATTGTGAGTTAGGTGAGGACAGGGGTGGATAGTGTATTCCTACCAGACACACTGGGGTATAGATTGTCACTACATTGTGAGTTAGATGAGGACAGGGGTGTATAGAGTATTCCTACCAGACACACTGGGGTATAGATTGTCACTACATTGTGAGTTAGAGGACGACAGCGGTGTATAGAGTATTCCTACCAGACACACTGGGGTATAGATTGTCACTACATTGTGAGTTAGATGAGGACAGGGGTGGATAGAGTATTCCTACCAGACACACTGGGGTATAGATTGTCACTACATTGTGAGTTAGAGGACGACAGCGGTGTATAGAGTATTCCTACCAGACACACTGGGGTATAGATTGTCACTACATTGTGAGTTAGATGAGGACAGGGGTGTATAGAGTATTTTTACCAGACACACTGGGATATAGATTGTCACTATATTGTGAGTTAGGTGAGGACAGGGGTGGATAGAGTATTCCTACCAGACACACTGGGGTATAGATTGTCACTACATTGTGAGTTAGAGGAGGACAGGGGTGGATAGAGTATTCCTACCAGGCACACTGGGGTATAGATTGTCACTATATTGTGAGTTAGAGGAGGACAGGGGTGAATAGAGTATTCCTACCAGACACACTGGGGTATAGATTGTCACTATATTGTGAGTTAGGTGAGGACAGGGGTGTATAGAGCATTCCTACCAGACACACTGGGGTATAGATTGTCACTACATTGTGAGTTAGATGAGGACAGGGGTGAATAGAGTATTCCTACCAGACACACTGGGGTATAGATTGTCACTATATTGTGAGTTAGAGGAGGACAGGGGTGTATAGAGTATTCCTACCAGACACACTGGGGTATAGATTGTCACTATATTGTGAGTTAGATGAGGACAGGGGTGTATAGAGTATTCCTACCAGACACACTGGGGTATAGATTGTCACTACATTGTGAGTTAGATGAGGACAGGGGTGAATAGAGTATTCCTACCAGACACACTGGGTATAGATTGTCACTACATTGTGAGTTAGATGAGGACAGGGGTGAATAGAGTATTCCTACCAGACACACTGGGGTATAGATTGTCACTACATTGTGAGTTAGATGAGGACAGGGGTGGATAGAGTATTCCTACCAGATACACTGGGGTATAGATTGTCACTATATTGTGAGTTAGAGGAGGACAGGGGTGGATAGAATATCCCTACCAGACACACTGGGATATAGATTGTCACTATATTGTGAGTTAGGTGAGGACAGGGGTGGATAGAGTATTCCTACCAGACACACTGGGGTATAGATTGTCACTACATTGTGAGTTAGAGGAGGACAGGGGTGAATAGAGTATTCCTACCAGACACACTGGGGTATAGATTGTCACTACATTGTGAGTTAGGTGAGGACAGGGGTGGATAGAGTATTCCTACCAGACACACTGGGGTATAGATTGTCACTATATTGTGAGTTAGATGAGGACAGGGGTGTATAGAGTATTCCTACCAGACACACTGGGGTATAGATTGTCACTACATTGTGAGTTAGATGAGGACAGGGGTGTATAGAGTATTCCTACCAGACACACTGGGGTATAGATTGTCACTACATTGTGAGTTAGAGGAGGACAGGGGTGGATAGAATATCCCTACCAGACACACTGAGGTATAGATTGTCACTACATTGTGAGTTAGAGGAGGACAGGGGTGGATAGAATATTCCTACCAGACACACTGGGTATAGATTGTCACTACATTGTGAGTTAGATGAGGACAGGGGTGGATAGAGTATTCCTACCAGACACACTGGGGTATAGATTGTCACTACATTGTGAGTTAGAGGAGGACAGGGGTGGATAGAGTATTCCTACCAGACACACTGGGATATAGATTGTCACTGCATTGTGAGTTAGAGGAGGACAGGGGCGGATAGAGTATTCCTACCAGACACACTGGGGTATAGATTGTCACTATATTGTGAGTTAGATGAGGACAGGGGTGTATAGAGTATTCCTACCAGACACACTGGGATATAGATTGTCACTACATTGTGAGTTAGATGAGGACAGGGGTGGATAGAGTATTCCTACCAGACACACTGGGATATAGATTGTCACTACATTGTGAGTTAGATGAGGACAGGGGTGGATAGAGTATTCCTACCAGACACACTGAGGTATAGATTGTCACTACATTGTGAGTTAGATGAGGACAGGGGTGTATAGAGTATTCCTACCAGACACACTGGGGTATAGATTGTCACTACATTGTGAGTTAGATGAGGACAGGGGCGGATAGAGTATTCCTACCAGACACACTGGGGTATAGATTGTCACTACATTGTGAGTTAGAGGAGGACAGAGGTGGATAGAGTATTCCTACCAGACACACTGAGGTATAGATTGTCACTATATTGTGAGTTAGATGAGGACAGGGGTGTATAGAGTATTCCTACCAGACACACTGGGGTATAGATTGTCACTACATTGTGTGTTAGGTGAGGACAGGGGTGGATAGTGTATTCCTACCAGACACACTGGGGTATAGATTGTCACTACATTGTGAGTTAGATGAGGACAGGGGTGGATACAGTATTCCTACCAGACACACTGGGGTATAGATTGTCACTACATTGTGAGTTAGATGAGGACAGGGGTGTATAGAGTATTCCTACCAGACACACTGGGGTATAGATTGTCACTACATTGTGAGTTAGATGAGGACAGGGGTGTATAGAGTATTCCTACCAGACACACTGGGGTATAGATTGTCACTACATTGTGAGTTAGATGAGGACAGGGGTGTATAGAGTATTCCTACCAGACACACTGGGGTATAGATTGTCACTACATTGTGAGTTAGATGAGGACAGGGGTGTATAGAGTATTCCTACCAGACACACTGGGGTATAGATTGTCACTACATTGTGAGTTAGAGGACGACAGCGGTGTATAGAGTATTCCTACCAGACACACTGGGGTATAGATTGTCACTAGATTGTGAGTTAGAGGAGGACAGGGGTGTATAGAGTATTCCTACCAGGCACACTGGGGTATACATTGTCACTATATTGTGAGTTAGAGGAGGACAGGGGTGAATAGACTATTCCTACCAGACACACTGGGGTATAGATTGTCACTACATTGTGAGTTAGAGGAGGACAGGGGTGTATAGAGTATTCCTACCAGACACACTGTGGTATAGATTGTCACTACATTGTGAGTTAGAGGAGGACAGGGGTGTATAGAGTATTCCTACCAGACACACTGGGGTATAGATTGTCACTACATTGTGAGTTAGAGGACGACAGCGGTGTATAGAGTATTCCTACCAGACACACTGGGGTATAGATTGTCACTACATTGTGAGTTAGATGAGGACAGGGGTGTATAGAGTATTCCTACCAGACACACTGGGGTATAGATTGTCACTACATTGTGAGTTAGAGGAGGACAGGGGTGTATAGAGTATTCCTACCAGACACACTGGGGTATAGATTGTCACTACATTGTGAGTTAGATGAGGACAGGGGTGAATAGACTATTCCTACCAGACACACTGGGGTATAGATTGTCACTACATTGTGAGTTAGAGGAGGACAGGGGTGTATAGAGTATTCCTACCAGACACACTGGGGTATAGATTGTCACTACATTGTGAGTTATGTGAGGACAGGGGTGTATAGAGTATTCCTACCAGACACACTGGGGTATAGATTGTCACTATATTGTGAGTTAGATGAGGACAGCGGTGGATAGAGTATCCCTACCAGACACACTGGGGTGTAGATTGTCACTACATTGTGAGTTAGAGGAGGACAGGGGTGGATAGAGTATTCCTACCAGACACACTGGGGTATAGATTGTCACTACATTGTGAGTTAGAGGAGGACAGGGGTGGATAGAGTATTCCTACCAGACACACTGGGGTATAGATTGTCACTACATTGTGAGTTAGAGGAGGACAGGGGTGGATAGAGTATTCCTACCAGACACACTGGGGTATAGATTGTCACTACATTGTGAGTTAGAGGAGGACAGGGGTGAATAGACTATTCCTACCAGACACACTGGGGTATAGATTGTCACTATATTGTGAGTTAGGTGAGGACAGGGGTGAATAGACTATTCCTACCAGACACACTGGGGTATAGATTGTCACTATATTGTGAGTTAGGTGAGGACAGAGGTGTATAGAGTATTCCTACCAGACACACTCGGGTATAGATTGTCACTACATTGTGAGTTAGATGAGGACAGGGGTGTATAGAGTATTCCTACCAGACACACTGGGGTATAGATTGCCACTACATTGTGAGTTAGAGGAGGACAGGGGTGGATAGAATATCCCTACCAGACACACTGGGGTATAGATTGTCACTACATTGTGAGTAAGGTGAGGACAGGGGTGTATAGAGTATTCCTACCAGACACACTGGGGTATAGATTGTCACTACATTGTGAGTTAGATGAGGACAGGGGTGTATAGAGTATTCCTACCAGACACACTGGGGTATAGATTGTCACTACATTGTGAGTTAGATGAGGACAGGGGTGTATAGAGTATTCCTACCAGACACACTGGGGTATAGATTGTCACTATATTGTGAGTTAGAGGACGACAGCGGTGTATAGAGTATTCCTACCAGACACACTGGGGTATAGATTGTCACTACATTGTGAGTTAGGTGAGGACAGGGGTGGATAGTGTATTCCTACCAGACACACTGGGGTATAGATTGTCACTACATTGTGAGTTAGATGAGGACAGGGGTGTATAGAGTATTCCTACCAGACACACTGGGGTATAGATTGTCACTACATTGTGAGTTAGAGGACGACAGCGGTGTATAGAGTATTCCTACCAGACACACTGGGGTATAGATTGTCACTACATTGTGAGTTAGATGAGGACAGGGGTGTATAGAGTATTCCTACCAGACACACTGGGGTATAGATTGTCACTATATTGTGAGTTAGATGAGGACAGGGGTGGATAGAGTATTCCTACCAGACACACTGGGGTATAGATTGTCACTACATTGTGAGTTAGAGGACGACAGCGGTGTATAGAGTATTCCTACCAGACACACTGGGGTATAGATTGTCACTACATTGTGAGTTAGATGAGGACAGGGGTGTATAGAGTATTCCTACCAGACACACTGGGATATAGATTGTCACTATATTGTGAGTTAGGTGAGGACAGGGGTGGATAGAGTATTCCTACCAGACACACTGGGGTATAGATTGTCACTACATTGTGAGTTAGAGGAGGACAGGGGTGGATAGAGTATTCCTACCAGGCACACTGGGGTATAGATTGTCACTATATTGTGAGTTAGAGGAGGACAGGGGTGAATAGAGTATTCCTACCAGACACACTGGGGTATAGATTGTCACTATATTGTGAGTTAGGTGAGGACAGGGGTGTATAGAGCATTCCTACCAGACACACTGGGGTATAGATTGTCACTACATTGTGAGTTAGATGAGGACAGGGGTGAATAGAGTATTCCTACCAGACACACTGGGGTATAGATTGTCACTATATTGTGAGTTAGAGGACGACAGGGGTGTATAGAGTATTCCTACCAGACACACTGGGGTATAGATTGTCACTATATTGTGAGTTAGATGAGGACAGGGGTGTATAGAGTATTCCTACCAGACACACTGGGGTATAGATTGTCACTACATTGTGAGTTAGATGAGGACAGGGGTGAATAGAGTATTCCTACCAGACACACTGGGTATAGATTGTCACTACATTGTGAGTTAGATGAGGACAGGGGTGAATAGAGTATTCCTACCAGACACACTGGGGTATAGATTGTCACTACATTGTGAGTTAGATGAGGACAGTGGTGGATAGAGTATTCCTACCAGATACACTGGGGTATAGATTGTCACTATATTGTGAGTTAGAGGAGGACAGGGGTGGATAGAATATCCCTACCAGACACACTGGGATATAGATTGTCACTATATTGTGAGTTAGGTGAGGACAGGGGTGGATAGAGTATTCCTACCAGACACACTGGGGTATAGATTGTCACTACATTGTGAGTTAGAGGAGGACAGGGGTGAATAGAGTATTCCTACCAGACACACTGGGGTATAGATTGTCACTACATTGTGAGTTAGGTGAGGACAGGGGTGGATAGAGTATTCCTACCAGACACACTGGGGTATAGATTGTCACTATATTGTGAGTTAGATGAGGACAGGGGTGTATAGAGTATTCCTACCAGACACACTGGGGTATAGATTGTCACTACATTGTGAGTTAAATGAGGACAGGGGTGTATAGAGTATTCCTACCAGACACACTGGGGTATAGATTGTCACTACATTGTGAGTTAGAGGAGGACAGGGGTGGATAGAATATCCCTACCAGACACACTGAGGTATAGATTGTCACTACATTGTGAGTTAGAGGAGGACAGGGGTGGATAGAATATTCCTACCAGACACACTGGGTATAGATTGTCACTACATTGTGAGTTAGATGAGGACAGGGGTGGATAGAGTATTCCTACCAGACACACTGGGGTATAGATTGTCACTACATTGTGAGTTAGAGGAGGACAGGGGTGGATAGAGTATTCCTACCAGACACACTGGGATATAGATTGTCACTGCATTGTGAGTTAGAGGAGGACAGGGGCGGATAGAGTATTCCTACCAGACACACTGGGGTATAGATTGTCACTATATTGTGAGTTAGATGAGGACAGGGGTGTATAGAGTATTCCTACCAGACACACTGGGATATAGATTGTCACTACATTGTGAGTTAGATGAGGACAGGGGTGGATAGAGTATTCCTACCAGACACACTGGGATATAGATTGTCACTACATTGTGAGTTAGATGAGGACAGGGGTGGATAGAGTATTCCTACCAGACACACTGAGGTATAGATTGTCACTACATTGTGAGTTAGATGAGGACAGGGGTGTATAGAGTATTCCTACCAGACACACTGGGGTATAGATTGTCACTACATTGTGAGTTAGATGAGGACAGGGGCGGATAGAGTATTCCTACCAGACACACTGGGGTATAGATTGTCACTACATTGTGAGTTAGAGGAGGACAGAGGTGGATAGAGTATTCCTACCAGACACACTGAGGTATAGATTGTCACTATATTGTGAGTTAGATGAGGACAGGGGTGGATAGAGTATTCCTACCAGACACACTGGGGTATAGATTGTCAC
The DNA here is from genome assembly GCA_037306005.1 of Rhinophrynus dorsalis. Lineage (NCBI taxonomy): Eukaryota > Metazoa > Chordata > Amphibia > Anura > Rhinophrynidae > Rhinophrynus > Rhinophrynus dorsalis. The sequence continues at coordinate 127,831,069 of CM074728.1, forward strand.
TACATTGTGTGTTAGGTGAGGACAGGGGTGGATAGTGTATTCCTACCAGACACACTGGGGTATAGATTGTCACTACATTGTGAGTTAGATGAGGACAGGGGTGGATACAGTATTCCTACCAGACACACTGGGGTATAGATTGTCACTACATTGTGAGTTAGATGAGGACAGGGGTGTATAGAGTATTCCTACCAGACACACTGGGGTATAGATTGTCACTACATTGTGAGTTAGATGAGGACAGGGGTGTATAGAGTATTCCTACCAGACACACTGGGGTATAGATTGTCACTACATTGTGAGTTAGATGAGGACAGGGGTGTATAGAGTATTCCTACCAGACACACTGGGGTATAGATTGTCACTACATTGTGAGTTAGATGAGGACAGGGGTGGATAGAGTATTCCTACCAGACACACTGGGGTATAGATTGTCACTACATTGTGAGTTAGATGAGGACAGGGGTGGATAGAGTATTCCTACCAGACACACTGGGGTATAGATTGTCACTACATTGTGAGTTAGATGAGGACAGGGGTGGATAGTGTATTCCTACCAGACACACTGGGGTATAGATTGTCACTACATTGTGAGTTAGATGAGGACAGGGGCGGATAGAGTATTCCTACCAGACACACTGGGGTATAGATTGTCACTACATTGTGAGTTAGGTGAGGACAGGGGTGGATAGTGTATTCCTACCAGACACACTGGGGTATAGATTGTCACTACATTGTGAGTTAGATGAGGACAGGGGTGGATACAGTATTCCTACCAGACACACTGGGGTATAGATTGTCACTACATTGTGAGTTAGATGAGGACAGGGGTGTATAGAGTATTCCTACCAGACACACTGGGGTATAGATTGTCACTATATTGTGAGTTAGATGAGGACAGCGGTGTATAGAGTATTCCTACCAGACACACTGGGGTATAGATTGTCACTACATTGTGAGTTAGATGAGGACAGGGGTGGATAGAGTATTCCTACCAGACACACTGGGGTATAGATTGTCACTATATTGTGAGTTAGGTGAGGACAGGGGTGTATAGAGTATTCCTACCAGACACACTGGGGTATAGATTGTCACTACATTGTGAGTTAGAGGAGGACAGGGGTGGATAGAGTATCCCTACCAGACACACTGGGGTATAGATTGTCACTATATTGTGAGTTAGAGGAGGACAGGGGTGGATAGTGTATTCCTACCAGACACACTGGGGTGTAGATTGTCACTACATTGTGAGTTAGAGGAGGACAGGGGTGGATAGAGTATTCCTACCAGACACACTGGGGTATAGATTGTCACTACATTGTGAGTAAGGTGAGGACAGCGGTGTATAGAGTATTCCTACCAGACACACTGGGGTATAGATTGTCACTACATTGTGAGTTAGAGGAGGACAGGGGTGGATAGAGTATTCCTACCAGGCACACTGGGGTATAGATTGTCACTATATTGTGAGTTAGGTGAGGACAGGGGTGTATAGAGTATTCCTACCAGACACACTGGGATATAGATTGTCACTATATTGTGAGTTAGAGGAGGACAGGGGTGAATAGAGTATTCCTACCAGACACACTGGGGTATAGATTGTCACTACATTGTGAGTTAGGTGAGGACAGGGGTGAATATATAATATTCCTACCAGACACACTGGGGTATAGATTGTCACTATATTGTGAGTTAGGTGAGGACAGGGGTGGATAGAGTATTCCTACCAGACACACTGGGGTATAGATTGTCACTACATTGTGAGTTAGAGGAGGACCGGGGTGTATAGAGTATTCCTACCAGACACACTGGGGTATAGATTGTCACTACATTGTGAGTTAGGTGAGGACAGGGGTGAATAGAGTATTCCTACCAGACACACTGGGGTATAGATTGTCACTACATTGTGAGTTAGGTGAGGACAGGGGTGTATAGAGTATTCCTACCAGACACACTGGGATATAGATTGTCACTATATTGTGAGTTAGAGGAGGACAGGGGTGAATAGAGTATTCCTACCAGACACACTGGGGTATAGATTGTCACTACATTGTGAGTTAGGTGAGGACAGGGGTGAATATATAATATTCCTACCAGACACACTGGGGTATAGATTGTCACTATATTGTGAGTTAGGTGAGGACAGGGGTGGATAGAGTATTCCTACCAGACACACTGGGGTATAGATTGTCACTACATTGTGAGTTAGAGGAGGACCAGGGCGTATAGAGTATTCCTACCAGACACACTGGGGTATAGATTGTCACTACATTGTGAGTTAGAGGAGGACAGGGGTGAATAGACTATTCCTACCAGACACACTGGGGTATAGATTGTCACTACATTGTGAGTTAGATGAGGACAGGGGTGTATAGAGTATTTCTACCAGACACACTGGGGTATAGATTGTCACTACATTGTGAGTTAGAGGAGAACAGGGGTGGATAGAGTATTCCTACCAGGCACACTGGGGTATAGATTGTCACTACATTGTGAGTAAGGTGAGGACAGGGGTGAATTGAGAGCTTTTTAAGAGGATCTCTGGTCATTAAAGATACATACAGCCTTAGGAGTGGGCTACTCACACCTCTGACACTCAAATGGTTAAATATGCAAAATTGGAGTTTTAATTTTACACAACTAATGATTTACCCTTTGCGTTCCTTAGGGGAAGCCATCACATAATGTGCTGGATGCCCTTCTGGCACGCCAATAGTTAATGCATTATTTTTGCAATTCCTTCCACAATATTGTCTTTCCATTCTCATGAATGATAAATAACAGTAAATAATATTTCAGGCTGAAGAAAATGAAAATATGTGATGACATGTAAAGCTTATTTTGTTAGAAGCATTAAATGCTTTTCGTTCTTTTCAGTTGGCGTTTTGAGTGCTTATAGAAACCGCGGTCTCCTTTGCTATCTAAGTGTCCCCTCTGGCAGAAACAGGAATGCACAACAAGCTATTTCAGAATATGACTGACAAAGGACTTTGTGAAGCTGGGTGTAAGCAATGTGCACAGCACAGTTTTATTTAGTATCAGTGAAGATCAGCTTGTCTTACCTGAAATGCCCCAGAATCCTGGGACACGAACAGCAACTAACTGCACATCGGCCCTCGTTGTTAATGCACATAATCTGCAGTATATTCCATATTCTGTTTGATGACCAATCTTATTTGCTTTCATACTTTGTACAAAGTGATGTGCTAGAAAAATGTGGGGCAATTCTGAAGAAATCCAAGTGTGTTCTGGAATAAGCAAAAAAATAACAATGTAAGCTTCAATCATACTACAACTTTCTGGGATCATGCAGAACTGTATTACAATTCCATACGGTATATAGCTCTTGTGTAATTAAACTATAAAGTGCCCCCCTCCTGCCCCTTTTACCTAAGTACCGCTGCCTCTCCTCACAGCAGCAAGACCATCTGGATGGATCTCAATGAAGGACAGTCTTCTGTGAGCATAAGGGAAAACTGCCTTCCTTCATCAAGGGCTGCAGTATTTCCATAATGCTCACAGCGAGAAGATTGTCCCTCATTGCAATCTGTCCTGTCCGATGACCAGATTCCACATCTGAGGGGAAGTGGTTTACAATATGTAAAAGGGGAGGGAGACCATTTATAATTTAATTACATGGGAACTATGCACCGTATGGCAATGCAGTTCAGCTCTTCATGGTCCCAAAATGATGGAGAAAGATTGAATTTTAAGTATGTGGAAACATTGCGATCCATTTACAAGTCCCATTTAAATCTGTGGGCATTAGTATGTGTCCCCTATAAGGCAGTATGCCCCAGAACTGCACCACTTTTCAATATTAGTTCTCTTTCAGTGTCTACAAAATATGGCCTAGATTACAATGCAGTTGATTAATGTTATCACTGATCTTATCTCACGATTCCTATTGAACTCATTAGAGTGATGAGCAGATAGTTATTTCCTGTAATAGAAGTCAGGCCCAAGCTGTTTACCCATCAAATCAGTCAGAGAAACAAAGATACATTACTTAAATTAATAATACGCACACACACATAACAGAAGAAAACAAACATTTATTTAGAATGAAATAACAACAGATCTGAGCCTGTTTATTGCAATTAATCACATTTGGTGCTGAGGAATAGATTACCAATTTTAAAGTAAATGTCAATGTTTTGTTTTTTTTGTGAAAAATGTATGTAGACAGGAAAGCTATGTACTGTATATGTTGTACATATTGTACTGTATATGTTGTACATATTGTACTGTATATGTTGTACTGTATATGTTGTACATATTGTACTGTATATGTTGTACTGTATATGTTGTACATATTGTACTGTATATGTTGTACTGTATATGTAGTACATATTGTACTGTATATGTTGTACATATTGTACTGTATATGTTGTACTGTATATGTTGTACATATTGTACTGTATATGTTGTATGCTTTAACATCTGGGATTGTAAAAGGAAAATTCATTAAAAATCCACGAAAGTGAAACAAAACAAATTCTGTTGGAGAAGTCTGAAAGTGGGCACTGCTATTCCAAAGGTAATCTACTGAAATATCACCAAAGAAAATAATTTTGGACTTGCTTTAGTGTAATCTTCTTCACATAAATATGTTTGTTTCCTTAAATGAGAATTGGAGAAGTGCTAATATGCAAATACAACCCCTATCTTTTTTTAGAACTTTAAAAATAGCCTGTTTACTAGGCAATTTTGGGAATAAATCTTCACTATATTGACTTTAACTGTTAGATTACATTGTGGGATGAAAACTGTTAGTTTGGGCAACATTTAACATCATTTTATAGACTTTAATTGGTTTTGACTCATAAGCAGTGAAGCTGAACCAGTTAACGAGAAATGGTCCTGGAAGCAAATTTCTAAGTGGCAAAATGACAAGTTTTCAGTTGTCAACTTGATCAGGTTTAACACTTTGCTCTACAACTGATATAGCAAAAAACATAATGATATAACATTATTATAGTTATAAGATTGTTTCTATATAATGTGTAATCATGTAGTGAATAGAACGTTCTGTCCGAACATGAAGCTGGTTTGTCACAGAATTGATCTAGCCCGTCTTATTAAATCAGCCCCTTAGACTTTAAAATTGATCATGTAATAAGTGAGAAGGGACAACATGCAAACTTATATTGGGAGCACCACACTGACAGTATGTATTGTTCTATTTAAAATTTATAGTAAAATTATTTTATATGTTGTAGCCTTTACAGTGAACTAGTGTGGTGCAGCTGAAAGCAAAGAGAGAAGAAACATTTTGAAGTCAGAGAGAGAAAGATGTGCTAAATCCTATATAATAATTCGCTAAAACGTGTGTAACTCCGCAGTCATGCGCAGTAGAGACTGCTGCACGTGCTGCAGTTATGCGCAGTAGGGACTGCCCATGCCATAGTGACGCGGGCAGTCTCTACTGCGCATGACTGCCTCGCGACCTGCTGGCACTGTATCAGCTGCGGTGTGGGCAGTCTCTAATGCACATGACTGCCCCGAGACCGGCTGGTGATGGCACTGTGTCCCGTGTAACGAGCTCTTCAACTAGTAGGCAATAAAACAGTACAGATGGTAAGAAAGTCTAGAACCAGGTGGATGATGTAAGAGAAGAAGGTGAGGAAAACGCAAATAGATACATATAGTGGAAGTGGTAATTTATGCATGTTTGTATATATGAATGAATTTAAGAATGAATGTATGAATGAATTTTTATTCATATTGCACCAACAGGTGTACTTAGCAATTTACAGTTTACATTTAGGATAGAGGGGATACAATAAATGCAACAATTCAGTGGTTATATGGACAATTATCATTAGGGGAACACTAGGTAAACATACATCAAGATAGGATGTACTTGAACCATAGAGCTTACAATCTACGTATAGGATGGATGACATACAGATACAAGGAGGTAGAGGAATTTTTATAGCAGTTCTTAGATATGAAGAGAGGTTTACATATTACGGTAGTGATAATTTTAAAATTTCCATATGTATGAATATTCGTATGTATATTTAATAACATGTAATATATGATGTTTCTCAATTTGTATAAATATGCATCCCTCTACTGAAAACTATCCAGGACGTAATTGAAAACGAGAGAAATCTCAATGTATTCTTCCTGGTAAAACATCTTCTAAATAAATAAATAAATAAAATAGTGATACATTTACAAGGTCCTCTTTTAGCTTAGATTTGAAGTTTTTAAGGGTTATTTGATGATTGAACACAGTACATGAATTATTTGTAATGTGCATCTTTTGACGTGTCTGTTGCATTACATTTTTGCAATCAACACTACTATTTCATCTGTGAGGGTTAAACTGATCCTACACAGATCTAAAAAGCACAATTAATATTTTATATCTATCTTTTTCCTGAAATGATACAGATAATCAAGTCCAGTGGAAAACGATATTACTATTCTCTAGCTGTGGAATGAAAAAAATAGAAGTATGGTATTTCTATTAAATAGACAAATAGAGTAAAAAAATGCCAGCTATCTGCACATGCATATATAGTCTCTAATAATGACCCTCCGTTGATCAATAGTGCTATTAGAACTGACAGTATTGGCAGCATAGCAAATTGCTTTGTAGATACATTGAGCTAGGACTGATTGGCTGAAGTGAATGAACACACTAGAAATGTGCATCCTATGAGATAATTTTTGTAAGTTTACAAAATGTTTTGTAAATAAGTGCAGCTGCAAATCCTTTACTCTGGCTGCAAACCAAAATTCATATTTGCTACAATTATGTTTTAATTAGCATTATGTTTTATGCATGTTGATCGTTTATTTTGCAAAGTCATTCATAAGCAATATGAAAGGTTTTCCTTGGCAAAATAACTTTATATATTGTTCTAATGTATTTTTTTGAAACTTCAATACTATCTTTTGGAAATATAGAACATAGGCTGCTGCATTGTTTAACTGAAACAGCTACGTGCACTAAAAATAAAATAAAGGCATCTACATTGTTTCATTAATTGTGTTTATGATATTGTACAATGAAATTCAATAATATGATTCTATAAATGTAAATAAAATTGTTCCTTTCTGGAAATTTCCTAAACCAACTAATATAGATTTTGTTAATTTCAATAATAAATATATATTAAAAATGTGCTCTTTAAAAATTAAGCCAGTGATTAAAAATGTATCAAAAATCCAGAAATCATTATATTTATAAAGCCATAATGCATTGGAAATAATTTTCATATTCTTATTGCATTAGTCAGTGTTTCTGGTTAAGAAGCTATGTCTTCATCTAGACTTATACGTAAAATGTTTTTTTCATAGGCAAAAAAATGTTTGTTACCAGTAGAGGTCACAATCAAAAGAGCAAAATATTGAACATTTTATTCAGGATTAAAGTTTTGTTAATGTTATCTCTGCGCCCTATTGCTTATTAATAATCACAATAACATTACATGGTAGATGTGTTTATGTGCAATTTACAATCTCAATCATGTAAACCCGAATCTTTCCATATTTAGTTTGTTTTTCTGAGAATTTTAAATTTGCTTTACAAAACAGTTTTAACTGTATGTATTTTTTTTGTTTACCAATACCATCATCAAAAAAAAGTTCTGCATTTTTTATCACAAATGTTACTTGATTAAATCTAGTGAGTAGGGGTGGGGCCGAAAAGCGTAAAAAATTTTCCGCATGACTTTTCGTGAAAAACGGACAATTTTTCTCTCTTTTCGCAAAAGTTTTCTCTTTTTCTCCAGTGCAAAATTTTCCTCCTTTTCTCCTATTCCAGCAAATGTTTCGCCTATTCCAACACATTAATCTCCTATTCTAACACATTTTTTGCTTAGTCTAACACATTTTTTACCTATTCTAACACATTTTTCTCCTACGTTTAATATGGTGCAACATTTCCCAGCACAACATTACTTCTTCTGAGGGCTGTAGTGGAGAAATAAGTGGCTGGAAGTCAAAGTTGTGAGTCCCACAGCAACATATACCATGTGTTAGCATGCAGAGTACATTTGTCCTTTGCCCACAATACTTACTTCCTGCTTAAGTAACACTGGGACATTTTCATGATGATGTCAAGTGATTAAAAAAAAATAAAGTATAACCTACAATGTGGCAGATGTGTATGGTAGTGGTGGTGGGGGGCTGGCATGGTGTGATGATTTGGACCTTGACAAATTGCATCCACCCCGGAAGGAGAGGGTCATCATCATTTATTGCACATGGTTCAGCAACCATTACTGCAGTCAGTTTTAGTACTACCACTTTACTCCCACGTCCCTGCACTACTTTACCTTTCCCCGTCCTGCTGGTGCATTTGCTGGACATTACTCAACTACTGTGAGTGTTTTTACTCTCTACAGTACACAACTGATGGAGTGTGATGTCTTGTCTTGCCCCACAACAAATGTTGTCTGATGTCTATCAAGTCTGCCTCAGACACAGATCTCCCAGTCAGCTGCCTAATATATTTATTTGTTTAATTATGTTTGTTCTTATTTATTTTTAAGTTGCCCACCATATCTTATCACAGTTGGTCCCAAAAAACTATATCAGCAGCTTCTTTCCCCAGATTTCCAGCACAGAGACAATAAAAGTAAAATCAGCAAGCAATTTGGACCCCAGCTGCCTGTGTCTTGCCAGTTAGTCACACCAAATTTTGGGATATTTTGGATCAACCTCCTTCCTCCCTTCTTATCCCCATTGTTCCCCCTAGACTCCCCTACTACAGAGAACAAATGTCCTACCTAAATGACTCGTTAACCTAAGCTTCAATTCCTCTTTATCTCACAAACATGCAGCTCTCTCCTCTCACAAGCACAAAATGGCTGCTGTGAGACCTGACAGTGTTTTATATGTCTGTACACAGAATGGCTGCTGTGAGAACCTGACAGCCTTTTATATGTCTGTACACAGAATGGCTGCTGTGACACCCTGACACCATTTTATATTTGTCTGTACACAGAATGACATGCTGTGACCCTGATACCCTTTTATATGGCTGTACACAGAATGGCTGCTGTGACACCCTGATACCCTTTTATATGGCTGTACACAGAATGGCGTGCTGTGACACCCTGACACCCTATTATATGTCTGTACATGGAATGGCTGCTGTGAGACCTGACAGTCTTTTATATAACTGTACACAGAATGGCTGCTGTGACACCCTGACACCCTTTTATATGTCTGTACACAGAATGGCTGCTGTGAGACCTGACAGTCTTTTATATATCTGTAGGAAACTTTCGTGTGGTGGAGAAATTTTTTTCTACCTATTGATTTCAATTCGATGAGCTAGGTGAAAAAAATGGGAAAAAGTGGAAAATGTCACTTTTCTCTGGAATTTTTCGCAAAGCGGAAAGTGCCTTTTTTCGCCGATTTCAGTTTGAGGCGAATATTTTCGCCTATCCCTCCTAGTGAGTTTGAGTATTCTCCTCATATAATCACAAACCTTTTATTTGAAATCATAACATTATATCTAAATATATAAAAAATTGTATAGTCCTCTTTTTTCCCATACTTTAAAAGAAAGTGAATAGTAGCCAATAATTTCTAACCATGTGTGAAATTTGATGTAAATATGAGTGAAATTTGATGTAGGTTTGAGAACAACTGGTGCCAAAATCTATTTATTTGATGAGCAAAATTACTTTAATTTTTACATCATTCATTGCCAAAAACAATTACATGGATTTGTACTAAATTGTGTACAGACTTTGTATTTACTAGCAATGGAATCTGGACTTTCCCCAAAATTCATAATTTCTTTGAAAAGCAGTAAGCATTTAAAATGGTGTAGGTAACACACACACATATTTTTATATATATATATATATATATATATATATATATATATATATATATATATATATATATATATACACACACACACATAAACACATATATTCACACACAGACACACACACACACATAAACACACACATATATACACACACACACATACATAAACACATACAAACACGTAAAACAGTGTTTCCCTATGGAGCAGTTGTGTTGCCCCCAAATTGTTCCACTTAAGATCAGGTACACCTAATAGCTGAATGTAGTGGTGTATTCTCTTACATGTTGATTCCTTCATCCTTTGATGAACAGGGACTCAAACACAAGGATATTCATAGATGTTTAAGTTTTTTAACTTTTATAAATATTGCGTGTGTACTTAAACCAAATGTAGCAATTTCAAATAACAATGTCTTGATCACAAATGGCATTGTCTGTCTTAAAGAGGACCTGTCAACTCAAGTTTGCATATTTGAAAATTGTATTTACTTTATTTAAAACTGCCAGTGTATCATGTTATCCAGAAGACCAGCAGATGTACAATTTAGAAGATAAGGAAAGTCACAGCTGTATATGCTAATTAACCTTTTGTGCTGCACTGAACGCTTAATTAATGTATGGTGCTGCACACAGAGAACTCAACATACAAAAAATAAATAATAGTATCTCCTAATTTGTGCATCTGATGGTAACATGATACATTTGTTGTTCTGAATGAATATAAAAAAATTATACACTTGAATTCAGTCTGATTAGTCCACTTTAATGATAAGGACTTGCATGGAGGCTGTAAGATCTCCACCCCTTCATATACCATAAGGCCGCAGCATTTTATTCAAATAAATAAATAAATAAATAAATAATTACCATAAACATTCTTACCAGCCATCCCAGCCTGATAAGTTCACCATACAAAAAAAACCATAGCTCTGCCCTACCAGCCAGGAGCTATCACCAGTAACCATTCTTTAATTACTTTAAATTTCAAGAACCCTCTATGCTGCGACAACTCAATTAAATACCTAAATATATATTTTTTTAACACTTCACATTAACATATAACATTTAAAATCTCTTGCTATTGTTGTGGTTAAAGCAGGTACCGCGTCGCTCAGAGCTGGCCAACAGGTGAAATTAAGAGGGGAGTACCAGGGCTTTTACACCCCATTTTCCCGCCAGGAAACAACTACCTGGGACGATGCTACCTACCTCTAGCCAATCACCATTCCAAGCGGGAAAAGAAGGGAAAATTCCAGAAACTTACCACAACTTTACTTTCACAGGATAAATTTAAAGGGGACCCAAACCAATTTTACATGGCAAACCCACGTATATAAATGATTTTTCTAAAAAAAGGGGACAAGTATGAAAAAAGGAGTGGGGGGCTCCCCCCAGTTCCATGGGTTCCTACCCTAAGGGTACGGTCCCTTACATAGGTGAGTAATACAGTTGGTCATAAGACAATACGTCACCAAAGATTATCTGTAATATTCTCTGGTTCTGGATTTGACTGTTGATGTCACACAACTGTCTATCACTGTATCAAGCGCTATGTGCGATCTCTCTCTTATATATAATTCACACTAAGCAAAAAAGATAGATACTGAGCCATATACACAAAGAAAACAGGGGCAACTAACTGAAACACAGAGGGAAAAAAATGGGATTTTAAAGTTCCCGTTTAAATCAATGGGAATTTTGGGAATGTTAATTTGTTCCCCTATTGTGCAGTCGCTTTGCCCCAAAATTGTTCAAACTTACTTTGTACAAATGGTTCATTATGTTTTACACACTTAAAGGGATAGTAATACTTCGTTTTATCTTTATTTTATTTTGTAGGCATTAAAAAAACATGAAGAACGATATAAGTCTTATCTCTCAAACCTTTATGGTTTAAGAGATATTCACAAGCAAAGTATCCCCCCCCCACTGTTCAGGCAGATCAGAAGGGAGGTGCCCAGGTAGACTGCAGAGAGGGACAATCTTCAATTAAGATAAGGGAAAAAGCTGAAAAACTTGTCAAGGGGGGCAGGGCTTTCATTGTTCTCATAGGAAGAAGATTGTCCCCTGCTGTTATCTGTCTGGTCTATGGACTGGATTCCACATCTGAGAAGAGATGGCTTACACTAGGTAAAAGGGGCGGGAGGGGAAACTTTGCTTGTGAATATATTTTAAACCATAAAGGTTTGAGAGATAAGACTTATATCATTCTTCATGTTTTTTTAATGCCTACAAAATAAAATAAAGTTAAAACGAAGTATTACTATCCCTTTAAGACCTCAACCAACAATTAACACAGATTATGACTTTCTTCATTCAGACTAATAGTATTTATATTATAAATCTGACACTAAAATACATCCAGTACTTTGTCTTATAAATAAATTGCCAGTTAATTTCAAATCTATTTAGTCAGTTTAGGTTTTCTCTGTTGACATTGCAGTAGAAATTCAGTGCTCCCTTCAGTCAGTCCGAACCCATATGAAAGGGTTGGAGGATATTAAGGGAATTTGACAAGGCTCCTTGCTTGGCTTGCTTGCGGTCTGTAATTATGCTAAACATTATTATACTGAACAAGTTGGTCACACATTTTGTGTATCTATGAGCTCTGGGCCAAACACCTGCTGTTCTGGCTTAAAAGATTTCCAGGTGTTGGCAGTGGCTATGACATTTTTAAAGTAAAATAAAATCCCAGGAGCTATTTTTCTTGCCATATTTTTTTTGTGCAGGATACAATAACAGAAAACATTCTTTTTACTTCTTCATTATATTTACTGTAATTCCAAGTATTTCTTAAAACATGTTTATTATTATCAACTACAGTGGATGAAAAAGCAACGTATATTATACCGACAAGCACTGAAATATCTATCTACATGTCTCACTAGAAAAAACTGATTAATATTTACCTGTTTCTATCAGTTCAACCTCCTCCTTTCACAAATCTCTACAAGTATCTTCTGTAACCCCCCCCCCATAAAATGACATCACATGAATACTAAAGAAAATGTGCAAAATATAAATATATTTTGCTGGATTGTGGTTCTCAGGCTGTCGATCCCCTTGTTCATCTTTAGGGAACATTTGGATTCAGTGGAATACAGTTTGATAAACGCTAGTCTGGATGATATCATTGTGAATCCATACAACCAATGGACAGAAGTTATTTTCTTGCAATTTTGTCCACTTTTTGCTGAGGGAACCCTGGCTGAATGTCAAGCTATTTATTTTTACTGAACTGTGGTGGTATTGTCATTAGTAAAGCAATGTTGCGTACCCCTCTGGCACTCAAAGGGTTAATTAATTGTGGTTCCATTAGTTACATTTCATGATCCTATACATTGGTGATATTCAATTATCAGAGCTCTAGCTGTTAAATATTACAACTGCCATTATATCAACCACTGGATTGTTTATGATGCTGGAATCTGTAACCCCCAACAGCATCAGTACCAACAATTAACCACACCTGCCTTATATATTATGAGCACAATGATGCTGGTGAAGACAGCATAAGCTGACAATATACACTATGCAACATGGGCACAAAGAAACAGTAGAATTACCAATGATGGACATAGACTGGGATGAATTATTAAAAGGAAAAAATACTGAGGAACAATGGTCAGAATTTAAAATTAGGTTACACAAATATATTCAACAGTATATTCTCCTGGGGAACAAAGGCAAAAAAGCAGAGCACAACCAATGTGGTAAAATATAAATGAAAAGAAGGTAATGCCAAGGAAAAATAGGATTTAAACCATTTAAATCTGAAGGAACAGATAATTATTTCCTGAAATACAGGTAGTGCAACAGCGATTGCAAAAAGGAAATTAGGATATCAAAAATAGAAAATGAAACAAGAATTGTTATGGAGAGCAAGACTAATCTAATTAATTTCCTCAAATGCATAAATGGCAAAAAACTTAAGAGGGAGTTCATTCAAAAGTGAGATGGGTGAATTGATTAGGGAGGGAAAGGAAAGGGTTGATGTTCTGAACATAATATTTTCAATGGTATATACCAGAGAACAAGAGATAGCAGAAGAGCCTCATAAATTAAAAATGACAACTATACCATTATGTGGTGAACACAAGAAGAGGTCAAAGGAAGTCTGGACAAAATTAAGACTAACAAAAGCATGTGGGCCTGATGGTATACATCCAAGGGTTCGTCCTGAACTCAGTGCAGTGATAATTAGGCCAGTGTTTTCTTTTTTTTTACTCTTTAAAGATTCTCTCTCCACAGGCTCAGTGCATTGTAAAGCCAATGTGATGTATTTAAGAAGGGAACTAAAACAGGACCTGGGAATTATAGACCCCCGAGTTTGATCTCAGTATTGGTAAAATTTCTTGAAGGGATATTCAGGGATTATTATTCAGGATTACACTGAGAAGAACAAAAATATTTGCAGGAATGACCACGGATTTATTGGGCCTACAGTTAACGTTGAGAGTGGAGTGCCTCAGGGTTCATTACTTGGTCCACTGTTCTTTAACCCTTTAAATGCAAGAGGGGTACAAAGCACAATGCACACCTCTGGCACTCAAAGTGTTAACATGTTTTAAATGACCTGGAAACAGATATAGAAAGACAAATGTAAATATTTGCAGATGACTCTAAATTATGTAGGGTAATACATTCAAGATGTTTGCTCAATACAGAGGGATTTACATAGAATGGAAGACTAGGCAAACACATGGAATATAAAATAAAATGAAGGAAAATATAAAGTTATACAGTTGCATTGGTAAATCGTAATGCTACGCATGAACCTAATGGAATCATTCTAGGAGACTCATTGCTATAGGAGTCCTTGTGGACTGAAGAATGATCAGTCTTAAACAGCAATAACAAAAGCAAAGTCCTGAAGCAACAATTTATAAATAATTTTGATACTGTACAAATTGTTGGCAAGACCTCACTTTGAATACGAAATGCAGTTTTGGGCAGCAGTTCTGAAAAAATATATTTTATAACTGCATAAAGTACAGAGAAGAGGAACGAAGTTAATTTAGGGAATGGAAGTATTTGATATAATTAATCAAAAGATGCCTAAGAGGGGATCTTGTTACATTGTAAGTATATGTGAGGTCAATGCTAGGATCTCAGTAGTGAGCTTTTCATTACAAGTCTGGATCAAATAACTAGTGGCAACCCATTAAAATCAGAGGAAAGATTTTTTCATCTTCAGCAGAGGAAGGGGTTCTTTACAGTAAGGTATGATACATTGTGGAATTATTTGCCCAAGGATATGGTAGTGAAAGATACAATGGATACATTTAAGAGAAGATTAGATGTATTTATTTCAAGAAGGTAACCAAATATCTTTGTAAAGCCACAACTATGATGTGTATATAAATTACTCCAGACCTGTTACGATAACGCTAAACACACCAACTCCTGGATTTAAAATTCAAGAGACATTCAGGTTGAGGGCATCCTTGTTTCTTTCAAGTAATCACTTGTAACATTCTTAACTATTCTTGACAAAAATTCATATAGAAGATATAAATATATTGAATCTCACCAACTGACTGAAATGTCCACTAGGTACCTCTTCTCAGGTCCGAATCTGTGGACTGGAACACCTCCGGTTCACCATTTACCAGTCGCATCGTTCCTTCATCCCTTATTATTAATGGTGTGCAGAGAATTATCTACGAGGAAAATATTAATGGAACATCCAAGAGGTCTGGAGTCGAGGAGCAATATCAAAAATATATTTATTGTTAAAATTTATGTTCATATAAACATCCTTGACCGGTTTCAGCATACAAGCGCCATTTTAAAAAGGGAAACTAATTAGTCTTAACATCTTACACCTTTTTATGTTCTACTCCATGTCAGTCAAAATAACAGCGTATGCCAGTTGCATTCCCTATTAACACATGCTTTTCCAAGTCCCCCTAATATATCCATCTAGTTTCTGCCTGTAATAACTTTTGTTTTAAACTGCCACCTCTTCTTGATATAGTCACTTTTTCTAATCCAACATATTGTAAGTATGCTGGAGAACCATGTCCTGCCTGTTTAAAGTGCACAGCCATAGGATTTCTTAATTCTCTATCTGTTCCTAAAATATTTTCAATGTTTCTCATAGCTGATTTATGTTCGCTAATCCGATCTCTTAGTGACCTCACTGTACATCCTACATAGAATTTACTACACTGACAAGTAAGCATATAGACGACTCCTTTAGTTCCGCAATTTATAAACTGTTTAATTTTAAACATTTTGTTATTATATGGGCGTTTTATATGTTTTACATTGGTAGTATTATTACATTGGGCACATTGTCCACATCTGTAGTTACCTATTGTTCTATTTTCTAACCATGTCTTATTGGGTTGTAAATCACTATGTAAATTTTATCTTGTATTTTACTACTATTTTTATTAATGATTCTAGGACCATCTTTAATATACAAGTTTATTTTAGGTTCTTCTTTTAAGATATGCCAATTTCTAAGTATGATTTGGTTAATCTTACCTGTCATACTTGTATATTTACTGATATAATTAACTTGTTTTTTCTTTTGATATTTATTATTTTTGGGCTTTAATATCTGTTCTCTTGGAATTTGATCCACTATCTTTTTGGAATTTAATATGTTCTATCTATCAGATAACCTCGTTGAATAAATCTGTAATTTCAATTGCATTTTTTTATATTCTGTCTCTTCTGTACGAATCTTTTAAATCCTTAAATATTGTCCTTTTGGTATATTTTGTTTTACATTTCTAGCAGTTGCTGAGTTATAATGAAAGTAACTATTTACTGCCATTGGTTTTCTGTATACTGTGGTACCAAACGTTTTATCTAATCTATAAATCATTAGGTCTAAAAAAGAAATCTGGAATTTATCATAATGCATTGTAAATTTAAGGTACAAAAGGAGTCATCTATATATTGAACAAATCCGTGCAGAGTCTCAAGGTCGGATTTCCACAATTTTATCACATCATCGATGTATCTATTCCAACTTAAAAAATCCCCTTTAAAGGGGTTATTTTCGAATAGATACATCATTGTTCATAATGTCCTACATATAAGTTTGCCAAACTAGGTGCCATAGATGCTTCCATTGATATTCCTTTCTGTTGGATATAAAAGGAGTCACTAAACATAAAATAATTATTTTGAAGTATTAGTTCTCAAATTTCTTTCAACATTTCTGCATGAATCCTATTACTATCTCCTTTACTATTCCAAATACTGCATATAATCTCCACTAAGTTATCTTGAGGTATATTTGTATACAACGATTCTATATCTAGTGTAACTAGATATGATACATTATTCGTGGTACTTGTATGGCATGTGTCGAGTCTTTTATATACGCTGGCAACATTGGAACTAATGGTGCTATATAATTGTCCAAATATTGACACAAGGGCTCCAAAATAGACCCTATAGATGAAACAATAGGTCTCCCTGCTGTTACAAGTGATTGCTTGAAAGAAACAATGATGCAGTTGAATTTTAAATCTAGGAGTTGGTGTGTTTATTTCAAGAAGGAACATAGAGGGTTTATTAGAAGGTAAAACTGGAAGTTCTGATAAATACACTAATGCTCATTTTGTAGGCCGGAAGGTTTATATAATTCTCAGTTTTCTGTGTTATGAGGCAAAGTATGAAACTGATGGACTTCTGTATTTTTTCAACCTGATTTACTATGTTACTATGCTACTACCATGATTACTAGATCTTCAGATATTTACCAGAGAGGAATAGGAAGTAGAAACACCATTTTATGTAACAATCCAGTATGAGGATTCTGATCTAATTGTATTTGTTTCTTTTAGGAGGCCGGAGCATTGTCAGCTGTCATTGGGACCAAGAGAGAGTGTGAAGATGAAACAATGACAATTATCCCCTCTGAAAACTTTGCAAGTCACTTCACATCCAAGAGTTCCAATGCTGACCTCATGCTTATGTGGATGGGCTGGATATGGTGATTAGTATGTCACAGCTGGAGTGATGTACATCAGTAGGGGAGAAGCAGGAAGGATAAACCGATTGGCGTCTAAACAAGAAGATTAGGAAATAGTAACTGGAAGGAGAAGATTAGACGGAATACAAGAGATGAGATGTAGATATGAGTAAACAGAAACAAAAAGGCATGATAGATAATCATTAATCACACATGCAGATGGACTAACATATTGTGGAACCTTATGGACAGAGGATTTGCAGTAGGAAGATGCTTGACATTAAAGTTCACATTAGCTTTTTCAGTTATAGAATTGGAACCATGATGCAGAAATGTACAATGGAGATAAACAGTGATACATCTTTTTTACTTGGCTTTCTATTTTCTTTTTAAAAGATTCAGAAAATCTTTAGATATAACTGATGAATGTTCATGAAGTTTACTTTGTATCAAGAGATACAATAAAGTACTATATACATTTATTTTGACTTTGGTGAATGTAACATTTTTTTCTGAAAATGTTCTTGTCTATGAGCTCTCTGTATCTTCATTCAAAGTCTCTAGCAGTTCAGCTCAGTAATCCTAGTGTTTTTTCAGGTGACTTGAGGTTGAGCAGTTGCAAATTCTCCCAACATTTTTAGCATCAAGAATTTATCCAGATAAAACCTTAATGACTGTGCATTTTTTTAACATGTGGTACATTATTACAGGACATCTCTACCCAGGACCGACAGAGAATACTGGTGCCCCCTGGGAAAGGTATAACGTACCAGGCCCATTAACCATGTGGTTGCAAGAGAGAAGAAATTAGTTGGAGACCTCACAAGCAACAAAGAGGTTAAGTAAATTAGATTCTTAAAAAGTTGAGAGCACACATGGGTTGCCACAATGCGAGGTGCTTACACCAATCATAGCTTTAGAAATAATGAGTTTTCACTGTTATCTGCATATAATGCTGAGTTTTCACACATTTCGCAGACAGTAATTACTGTGTGCCTCAGATCATAGGGAAAAGAGACCACAATAGAAATGAGCAGTGGACTATCACTGCTCCATTGAACTGAACAATACAGTGCTCTAACCCTCTATATGATAACATCCTGTATCACACCTTCCAAACCACCCTAATGACACAATGTAATTTGATTGTGATGGGGAATATAATCTAGCAAACCTGAACAATCACAAGCTGCCTTCACCCAATTTAGAGTACATATATAGATTATACATAAAATAGTGCTACAAAATTGCTCTACAAAATCACTCACCATGTGAAGGGAACCTAAGACCATATCACAATGTAACAGTGTTGTTTTGGTGATGTTTCCCATTGTGAAAGGTACAATGCTGAGCCATGGTGAATTTCACAAATATGACTACAGACTCGAGTGAATACACCTCAGTCCAGCAAGTTGCCATATTACTGTATTTACTCAGGAAAACGGGCAAACTGCAGCAGGGAAAATCTGCACAAGGCCTGTGGGTCTGACAATAGACCTTTTACTAGAGCATTGAAGACAGTATTGAATCCTCATGGCAGATCTATGTGAGACAGACACTTCATTCCTGTATCCAGATGAGTGTTGGAATACAGGAAGAGGTGCGTGAAAGAACATGGGAGACAGATCTGTAGCTGGAGGTTTAACATACTTAATCCTTTATTCCAAAAAGTAACCAAAATACACTATACAAAGACAAGAAGGTATGTGGGAAATACAAATCTCACACTCAACAGCGGCAATGTGACAATTCCCAAGAGGCGTTTTGTCAAGGCTGAGTGAGAACCTAAAGATTTGTAGGTTTTATTGTTTATGAATGTCTGGCCTGTTAAAGCTGGTTGACTCTCCTTGTTTGTTCATCATAAAACCTTTAATTTGAAATGAGAACAAAAGGGTCTTTGTTCAAAGGGATGAACGCACAAAGAGGAACAATTCTAGGGTAAATTAATTGTACCATAGTGAATAAACAAAAACCCATGTTAATTTAAATAGGCATTTTAACGCCTAGAATGATAGGAAGGTCTCCTATGTATTCCAAAGCATTCAAGAGGCTAAATCCCCATTTAAATTAATACTGAGGCAGTGGTGTTGCCCAATATTTGATCTACTTTAATTAACTTTATATTGCCCCTTATATAGTTAAAATGCCAAAACAAAAATGGACACAAGTGCTCGTGTCACATATATGACACAAACCTCTACCTACAATTCTATATACAAATGTGTGACATTCTATAACCCTTTGAGTGCCAGAGGGGTACGGAATGCACTCAAAGGATTAATATATTGGGTGGGTTAAAAAAAATTGAAATCAAAAAGGGAGTAGATAAAAGAAAAAGGACACCACGCACTTGGAGATGACGTTCCAGAACCTACAACACAAGTGTCTTTTAATTCCACTGGGATCTAATAAGAGGAGAGTCCATTATAAGTCCTCCAAGAAATTACTGTAATGCTTCTATCTTTCTCTTAATAGATTCTTGGCCTGTAGATGCTGAAAAATGGTGGTCTTTCTGGCAACGATTCCTTTGTCTCTTAAGCCACATCCCTTATATTTCTAGCACTAGTGGAGGTGCGCTGACCACAGTAAACTGTTGATGCCAGATATTATTGATCTACCTGGTGGCTTTTCTTGTGTACTTTATGGATGTGATTAAAAAAGGTACATCCAGAAGGGGAACAAAAATTAAATTAAATTAATTTTGGATAATTATATTTCTCACTTGCCTCTACTCTAATAACAGACTTTAAAAAGCTTTTAAAAACTGTTGGCTTGGATTATATTGTAATTCTCAATAGGAGTCTTTATCCCTAAGTCATCTAAAACCTTCTAGCAAATAATCTTCTGTATTTTGGATTACTAGACTTCCCCCCTTATCTGCCTCTTGTATAGTGATTTGGTTATTAGTTTTAAGATCCTTAAGTGCTCTTTGTTCATCTTGAATAAGATTATGTTTCTTGAACCCAAAATTATTTACATTATCATTATAATCTTCAATACTCCTGTGATAAAATGTCTCTATAAAACGGCCTTTAAAATTAGAGAGGTAAAAACTTTTCTTTCTTTTTAAAATCAGTTCAAATAATAGTTTTGCTATCTGAAGTATCAGTTAAAATGCCAGTTTCACTTCCCATATGTACAGCCTCCAAAGTTTCTAAAATCAATCTTTGTGTGACGTGATATTCTTGGCTTTAAGGCAAGTTAATCTGGTGAGTGACTTTACTAGCAGGGGTCTTGGTTATTTGGCAACATAAACGGAATTCCTCTTAGATGGCCCTGTGCCCTATTTTTCTTTGAACATACCTAAAATGTTGCGAGTGTGGGACAGTAATATTCTGACACTGACTGACACTAAGTGATCAAAGCCTGGAGAGAAAGAGACACAGATCCCCATCATCATCGTCATCATCAGCAGATACTGGTATAAACCCATAACATGCTACACAGCAATCAGGGCCAGACTGACCATCGAGTATACCGGGCATTTGCCGGGTGGGCCGGTCTGGGCTTTAATAAAAAAAATAACAAACGCCCAGCGCCGCCCCCCCCCCACCGACCCTTGGGCTGCTCAAAAAATAAAAATGGGTTGTTCAGCCTTAAAATGTCTGGGCCTATTTTTTGCCCCAGCCCAGGACTCTTGCTCAGATTCCTGCCCAGGCTCAGGCACCCTCCCCAGGCTTCACTTTGGGAGTCTTCCTCATTACAGGACCAAACTGGCCATCGAGCATACCGGACATGTGCCCGGTGGTCCAGTCCGGGCTTTAAAAAAAAATAACCAACACCCGCCGCCGAAGCCCCCCTTTGGGCTGCTCAAAAAATCAAAATGGTCTGCTCAGCCTTAAATGCCTGGTCCTATTTTTTGTCCCAGTCTGGGCCTGACAGGAATCACTAATGAGCTCAGCACTTGGTATGCAGGTAGGAAGTCTGTAGGTTTTCAGTGGGCATTACTGGCATTATCTGTCATTATTTAGGATTTCTAAGCTTTTTAGATGCTCAGATTTGTGTCTGAGGGAAATCGTGAGAACACTTGTGATGTTTTGTGGATTTTGTGCACACAGTGACCTACAGTAGTTTTACTAAGCACTGAGATTGACCTTTCATTTGCAGTAAAAGTGAAAGTCCTCAAAAAAGGTAAAAGTCATGTTGCAAAGTTAAAACATAACATAGTAATATGATTATTGTACCTAAATTAAGAGCGAGGGGCCTAACAAGCTGAGTCTCCTTCCTTCTTCCATGTTTTAAACCAATGTCCTGTTTCAATTCCATTTTACAGCATGAACTACATGTTGCCAGTCAGAACCTATGGATTGAGCTCAACTAAAGAAACTTTACTTTAGATGCACAAATATAAGGCATCAGCTCAATTCTGATATAAAATGCTTGCACATTGTATGGTTTCAAAGAATAACTAATATGGTTAGTGTTCCATAAACCATGATAAAATATCTTACAGTCTGTTATAGTTTCAGTTTTTGGATGGTGACCAAGCAATTGGGTTGATTAATTGAGAATAAATGTTATTCTAGACAGCAGTACCATTTAGAAAGCTATAAGTGAAATAACATTCAACTAAATGAGTCCCATATGTAACATCACGTTATTATCAATGACCAAGTGTTCTGGCTTCCTGTCTCTGTATGTGAATCTTCTGGCACTGGAACACTGTGATAACTGTATCATCCCAAAAGCAACGCACATTAAACCTTATGCACTAATAAGCAATTATGGGGCATAAAACTGCCCTATAGATGACAAATAAAAGTTCCAGCTGATTTACATATGGTTTTTAAACCCTGGAATGCTAAGTAAGTGTCCAATCCATTGTTTGGCAATGTGTTGGAGACCTCCCTAGCAAGGAAATAAATAATTGGTAATGTGTATTTGTCTCCCACAGTACATTTCGTTTGCTCCATTATATCTCTAATTCTTTTTAATCTATCAGCAATGGCAGATTCCACTGAATAACAGGTCTTGGGATTGGCTTCTTGTCCCAACTCCTGCCTAACACCAATTTACTGAGCTATGTATCCACAATATCCACTACTAGGGGAGGACAAAGTGGTGGCCTGTGGGTGTTTTGGTTTGTACCTTTCCTTTATACATTACTTACCTCAATGTACTGAGTAGGGGGTGGGCGAAAGTTGTCGCTGTGTTCCCGCAGGAATTTTCACGAAAACCACATTGTTATCCGCTTTTTTGCGGGAAGATCCACTTTAAAACTAGTGGTTAAAGTTTTCGCATTTTTTGCCCATTGGCCAAAATTTTTCACTAATTTTTCAATGGCTAGAAAGTTTCTGCCAATTGATTTGCTTTCTTTTCACACTTCCGCTATAAAAATGTGACGTTTTCTCTGAAGGCAGACACAATAGAAGATGCTACAGAGCGAGGTAGACATGCTGTGCTGTTCTCTTGTGATATTTTGCAAAACGTGAGGCAGGAGTGACTCCTATCACTATGAGCAGGGCAAACAATAATCATTGGAGGAGCTGGAAGGACCATTATGTGTCCACTGAGTCTGAGGAGGAAGGGACCACTACTGTACCAATGCTGTCCAGTCCCCCTAACTCACCCCAAGGGATCTTGGGCAATATAATGGGAAGGGAGGGAGAAAAGGGAATGGGAAGGAAGGGAGAAAAGGGAAGGGAGGGAGAAAACGGTAGTACTAGTGAAGGTAGGACAGGACATCTGCCTGTGCCTACTGCAAGACGTGCTGCCCCTGCTGCCAGTGCCACCATTGCTGTACCTAGCCCCTGCTGCCACTAGTGCTTAACCTGTTGCCAGTGCTGAACCATCTGCCACCAATACTTTGCCTGCTGCTAGTGTTTCTTGTAGTACTCGGGGGGGGGGAGAAAATGATGCCAAGTGTGACAGCAGGGGACCCTCTGTCACATTGCTCGTCACCTCCTCCAAGCAGCAGTGAGATGTCTGGAATAGAGCAGCAGCACGTAGGGACTAGTGGTGGTGGTGTTGGGGTGGAAGAGACATTGATGGCCTGTTTATCAGAAAGTGAGAAGGGATGGGAGACAGGGATGAGGATTGGCATCACTTCCACCACTAGCAATCAGCTTTTGGAATTAGCGGAAATTGCAAATGCTTTAATTTCTGAGCTGAAAGAGCAGCAGGGTGCTGAGGATAAGGCTAGTGTGCCATAGACCACCGTGGACTCAGTGGGAATGGGGTCAACAAGTAATGAGTGACTAGGACAGGTTCCACTTGCCAGCGCCAGCAATACTTCAGGTCCTAGTTGCAGTGCTAAATCTAAGGCAGTAGCAGCAACATTATCAGCTGCCACAAAAAGTGAAGGGGAATGTGGAGGACAAGAAGAAAGAGGCCAATCTTCTCCACCTGTTCCCTATCCCTCCCCCAGAAGTCATGGGTGTGGGACTATTATTCTCTTCCGGCAGGCACAGTGCAGTCATCATCAACAATGGTACAGTGCAAAATTTGTGACAAGTTAGTGAGAAGGGGAAAGGAGGGAACACACCTTGGCACAACCTCCCTGATAACACACATGAAATGCAGACACCATGACATTTATATCAAACAAGTTAAAGCCAAACACCCATTACAGAAATCTAGCACCACTGTTACTGTACCCCCTGACTCTCCAGAAAGGTGGAGATCAAGGAGGAGGAAGAATACAGAAACCCAGAAAGACACTGGAAGTTACATGATGAGCGAAACAACTAGCTCGCCATCAACATCACCTTCTCCCTCTAGGGTAACAAGTACATCTCCTGCCAATCCACCTCGTTCATCCTTACCTGCCCCTCCAAATGATAACCACTCTTTTGATGTTAGGATGTACCAGTTCATCTCTACCCATTGCACAATGTGTGGTGCACTGACCACACATGCCAGTGTGCTGGAGGAGAATCGATATCAGGCCAACAAGAGGCATCTGAGGAGATTCCATCCAGCAGAATATGCTAAGACTGAGGCAGGGAGGGTTCATCATTACTATTAAACTGTCAGCAAGTTGTCATGTGTCCTTAGCGAGGTCTGGATAAGGGGTATAGTGACAGCGGCAGTACATGGGTTCTGGTGTCATGGTGTTTGGATACAGTTGTGCTCCCAGATGTTATTTACCACACACACACACTGTGCACATTGCAGTTGCTGATGGAAGCCACAGTTCCTGTTCTCAAAGGAAAAATATATATTCTAATAACAACACACCAATGACGATTTTGGAGGAGGAGCAGGTGGAGAATATTTAATGGCCAACTTCTTCTTTTCTCCACATATACTGGGGGCTACTTATTCTTCTGCTACTGCCACAGGCACATCACTGGAGCCATTCGTGGGAAGTGGAACCTTCATCATCCATCTTCCATGTTACTGCTATTGTTGATCCCATTCTCTTTCAGCTGCCTAATCATCCTGCTGCTTAAACAACTCAGCAGCAGCAGTACAAGCAGTTACAACTCAGGACTCAGGAGGACATTTGACAATGGCCAGTGGCTACTGGGCAACATGATGTGCTGGAACTAGGCCAATAGGGCATTTTTATTTTTTTTCTCAGGGCTTGTGCTTTGAAAAATAAAAAATAAATACATTGAAAAAAAACATAGTCCTACAAAAAAATAAACAATTTTTGGGGGGTTTGTTTCTAACAAGCCTAAGTCCTACAAATCAATGTTTCCACATGTCTTGGTCCTCTAACAACAAATCATCCTCTACGAAAAACTCTATCTAGTCAAGTATCAGTCCACCCCAGTGGCAGCTTATGTCAAGGGCTTCCTGTCTCTATAAGTTTAAATACAAATTTCTTATTTTATTTTGTTATTAACTGTCCCCCCAATAGCAGTCAAGAAACCCCCCAAACAAATTCCCTGTTCAAATGATTAATTCATTCACCAACACAGGCACCCTCCTCAAACCCCCTTATACCATGTCTTATGGTTTTTATTTTATTTAGGATTTCTTTTTTATTAAGTGCCCCCCAATACCAGTAAACAACCCCCCAAAAATCATCCCCTGTTCAACTGATTCTTTCCCCACACCCCACCAACACAGGCACCCTCATGCCCCTTTTATACTGTGCCTTTGGGAAATAAAATATAATTTGTAATGTGTTGTGTGTAACTTCTATGTTCCCATTTCAATGGGCGAAAAAAACGGAAAATCAGCACTTTTCGTGGGAACTTTTTCGCCAAGCAGAAAGTGCCATTTTTCGCTGATTTCAGTTTGAGGCGGAAATTTTCGCCCATCCCTAGTATTGAGCAAGGCAGAGAAAAAATGGGGTTAGCGTACACCATTGCACTGTGAATGCTACGAGGCTCATAGAATGGGGCTTGGAAGCATTAATGTTCAATACCGGAAGAGTGTGTCTGTTGGTATGCACTACAGTGATCATCGTACACTCTGGTAAAAACATGAAGTGCAGCCGCTGGTATTAGAGACTAACACCACTGTGAAAGTAACACAAAGGTAAAATGACTGCTTGTCAGGCTTGACAGCTCTCTACTTCTTCTTAAAGAAAAATGTCTAACCTAATCAATTATATGAACATTCTAAATAAACTTAATCTCATAAATAAGAATGCACCAATTTGTGCTAAGACTCACAGCATCTGTTCTGAGATTTTCCAGGCTATTGCAACATGAAGGAGTCCATGTTGTGACTTTTAATAGTTCCTTTGTTTCTTCCCTTGCCTTCGCCCATTAAAATGAAGAATAGGTTTGAGACACACAGCGGCAGAAGGTAAATCCTCAGAGCTCAGAGCAATCTGACACAGTTCATAGGTACAAACTGTAAACAAAGTAAAGGTTATGAGTTATAACTGTCCGCTGGGTATTTTAATATCATGCTGACAGTTCAGTTGCATGACATTGTCCTAGCAAGTCTCTATAAAAGTATAATCATTCAGAGGGGCTATTTTTATTTTAGAATGTTTCGTTTAAACTGAGCATATCTGACAATTTTATTGTCACATTCCTTTTTAAATATTGTGAAGATTTTTCAAATGTTACTATCTAAAACATTCAATATGCTTATATAACAATTAGTAATAGATCAGGCCACATTTTTGAAGGTTTTGTAAGAAGAAAATGAGTAAGCTGGTGCATAGAAATTAGTGAAATTCATATAAACACATTATTATTCCAGCAGTACAATAAAACATTCATCATTGTTACAAAAGAAAAAATGTTATACTAAATTGTTGTTGGCATAAAACAGAGGCATATGTTAAGAGCTCTGACACCGGGTTTATCTAAGTTATGCTTTATATTAGACTAGTAACGGAATCATTGCACTGCCCATGCGAGACTGGTTCTGGTTGGTGAGAGGGAGTGCAGAGACCAAGAGCCGGAGGGAGACAGGAGTAGGAGATGACATCATGGGGGAAAGAGAGAGAGAGCAAGGAAAGCAGAAGCAGCAAAAGGGAGAGTGGGTGAGGCAAACAGGAGCGGTGTAAGGGCAAGTGGGTGAGAGTGAGGAGAGCAGGAATAACAAATGGGAGGGAGGGGGAGGAGAGCAGCAAAATGGAGGGTGAACAAGGAGAACAGGGGCAGGGAATGATAGGAAGGGAAATGCAGTAGCAGTGAATGAGTATCACAGTGCCCGTGCTCCGCTTGTTACTTTTCCTGTCAGTCTACACTGTGATTGCTCCCATTGGCTGTCCTGAGTTTGTCCCGCCCAGTATGACCTTTATATACTGGGCTCTGGCACTCATCCGGTGCCCTTTCGTGGTGTTCCTGTTCCCAGTGTACCAACTTGGCCTAGCTGACTACTCTGCATCTTGTCTCCTGCTTGTGTACCGACTCGGATTGCCTGACCACTCTTCTGCGCCTGCTCCTGTGTACCGACCCGGCTTGGCTGACGTTCCTGCTCCTGTGTACCGACCCGGCTTGGCTGACATTCCTGCTCAGTGATTCAACCCGGCTTGATTGGCGTTCCTGCTCTGGTGGCCTCTGTGTCACCCTTGCGACATTCTGATCCTACAGGCAATCCAATCTCCATTACTGGTTCTGCAGAGTGCAAGTGTCAGTTTCCATTACTGCTACAACAGTGTGCAATTGGCCTTGTCTCCGTTACTGCTCCTGCAGAGTGCAAGTGTCTGCCTTCGTTACTGCTCCGGCAGTGTGCCATTGGCCTTGTCTCCGTTACTGCTCCTGCAGAGTGCAAGTGTCTGCCTTCGTTACTGCTCCGGCAGTGTGCCATTGGCCTTGTCTCCGTTACTGCTCCTGCAGAGTGCAAGTGTCTGCCTCCGTTACTGCCCCTGCAGTGTGCCATTGGCCTTGTCTCCGTTACTGCTCCTGCAGAGTGCAAGTGTCTGCCTCCGTTACTGCCCCTGCAGTGTGCCATTGGCCTAGTCTTGGTTACTGCTCCTGCAGAGTGCAAGTGTCTGCCTCCATTACCGCTCCTGCAGAGTGCAAGTGTCTGTCTCCGTTACTGCTACGGCAGTGTCCTCCGTTATTCAATTCCTGATATTACTTTGGCAGTTCACGTTTGTTCTGCTAAACTGTCTCTGGGCGTTACGTATCCTTAAGCTGTCTATATGGAGAGAGCTCTATCACAGAACTCTGCGCACATGGGACTGTTTACATTCCTTGAAGACCATTAACCCATGTAGTACCTTGCTCCTGGGAATCCAACATATTCTGCCTGACCTGTGTCAGTATAGACTGTTATGGACTCTATGGTTATACTAGACCTGTGTAGGCATATGTATATATAACCTGTCCTGTGTCTGTATTATTCTGCTTATATACTACAGGACCTGTGAGAGTTATTATTCTATTGTGATTTCAATAAAACTGTGTTTTATCCTAAACCACTGTGTCTGTGTGTCAAACAAACCGTTACAATGAGATGGAGAGAATGAGCAGGGAATGGGAGGGAGAGAAATGCATGAGCAGGGAATTGGAGGGAGGGAAATGCAGGAGCAGGGAATGGGAGGGAGAGCAGTGTAGGAGAGGTGAAAAGGAGGGCAGGAGGGTTGATCATACCAACCCTAGAGGTGCGAGAGGGAGGGATGGAGAGAAAAAGAGTGGGAAGACCCTGCAGTGATTTAGTCAATGCCCCTGTGGACATGCCCCTGCAGTGATTTAGTCATTGCCCCTGTGGACATGCCTCTGCAGTGATTTAGACACTGCCCCAGTGGGCATGCCCCTGCAGTGTTTTAGACACTGCCCCAGTGGGCATGCCCCTGCAGTGATTTAGACATTGCCCCAGTGGGCATGCCCCTGCAGTGATTTAGACATTGCCCCAGTGGGCATGCCCCTGCAGTGATTTAGACATTGCCCCAGTGGGCATGTGATTTAACCAAATCATCACCCCCACACATGTAGCTCCTCCTCATTGCTGCCCCTGGGGATGTGTGGCAGGGACACATGAGTCTTTATTTATTTTTTTATTTTTCAAAACTTTTAAAGAAAAAAAGTTGCATTACAATAAAATAAATTGTACATTCCATATATATATATATAAAGAACAAAATACATTCTGCATGAGGCGGATTGCCATAAGAGAATATTACATTGGTAACGGAGGAGAAAACATATTTTAGGAACATATAACTTAAAGGAGCAGTAAACTTCTTCTATGAAAAAATATATATTGTAGGGATTTTCCTATTAAGTAAAATAAGGGAACTCCCACTGCCAAGAGATTTATATATATTTCCAGAGTTATTACGGTTTAAACCCATGTTTTTTTTACATTAGCAGAGCCCTCTAGTGGTCAAATTCTAATTACATTTCCTGTTAGATTCTAATGGAAAGGAAAGTCAGGAAAGTCAGAGACATACAGTTCTCCATAGAGCGTGATAGAAACTGCTGAGTCACTTCCTGTCAGTTAGAACTATCAGGAAGTAAACACAGTAAATTCACTTCCTGGTTATTTGAACTGATATAAATTTCAAATAAAACATCTGACAGAGATGGGAGTGACCTTGTTTTACTCAGCAGGAAAAGCTCTATAAAATATGTGTTTTCATAAATAAAAGTTTACTGCTCCTTTAACAAGGAGATTATAGTATCCTAACCTTAAGTAACTATCATTATTAGTCACATCCAGCTGAAGTTGAGAAATAGTGAACGAAAGTGCTGGTAAGTCCGCATATCTCTAAGGACAAGTGTTAAAGTTTTTATAAGATTGCTCAACAGTACCCTTGCCGATTAGAAGGAAAAAGTGTATTTTTGTCTAAAATGTACTACGTACTATGGAGAGAGAGATGTTTGTTATATAGAGGTTGGGAAATATAGGCAGGGCAGGAAGAGGGGTCGGGGGAGGGAGGCTAAATCCCAGCGGGGGGGGGGGGGGTCAGGAACGATAAGTTCAAAACCTAAGCCCTATCTCCATAGGTATAAGTGTATCGAGATGTAAACTAAGTGCCACAGTGCCCAAAGCCAAGGAACACCAACATATATTATCAGGGAAGCCAGTATATGAATCCTCCCAGATCCCAGTAAGATTCATGTCAGCTCAACCCTGCAGGCCTGTAACAGAAGGATTGTATAAGTATCATGTGGATCTCAAATGGGGTCTAATTTCGGATAACTTATCAGAAGACTGGAGTCATCTGTCAGGTCATATGGAATAAAACACATTGCATGACACGGCAGAATAACAGTTCGCTGCAAAGTGGTAAACACAGTGTACTGCTGATTCATCCACAATGGTTAATATGTTAGTAGAGATAATGGAAACCGTAAATGTCCCATTCTTCCCCTGTCCTATGCAACTAAATGTCTCTCGGATGGAGATGGAATATAGAAGCAGGAAAAAACACAAGTAAGGGAAGAAAGCGAGAAGGAGGTGGAGAGAAAGCCAGAGGAAAAGAGTTAAGGGCAAGAGAACATAACCTGTCATCATACATTAGGAATGCATAACTAGAGATAAGTCAAAGGCAACTCTAACTGAGCCTTGAAATAACTATAGGAAGTGGGTAAACCAGGGGGCCATTAAGACAATGAGGAAACCAGGTCTTACTCAACCCTTTCAACAGAGACTCCACTGAAACTCGGGAGGAGCAGCATTGTAAACTGTCCAAGTAAAAGGTAATATGAAGCCAAAGACAGCTGTCCGAGTTGAACTGCGGCAATGGGGTAAGGCCAGCCGGGAGACTCATCACCTTGGATTAGTATCATCAGAGTCAGGACATGGCAAAGATCGAGACTAGTCCTTCAGGTCATAGTAACTGGCTCCAGTCCTTGAAGAGCATTAGCTTGAACATCGCCCAACTTGTGCTGTTTAGGCCTTTGAGCTGGCTATCCAGGGGACCATTCCAGGCTCCTGTGTGATTTGTTTGCGACTGGTGTGCTAGGTTTCAATATCGCCGTCGGGATTGAAATGCCCAGAGTGGCACAAAATGTGGGAATATCTCATTCATTGAGTCGTGCAAGGCAAAGGGGAAGCCCCATCTGTATCGGATCTGTAAGGCTCTTAGATGATAGGTAAGAGGTAGTGATGAGCGAGCACCCCAATGCTCGGGTGTTCGGGTGCTCTGACCGAGCACCCCCTGAGGCTCGAGTGCTCGGCCGAGCACCCGAGCCCCATTGAAGTCAATGGGAGGACTCGAGCATTACACCAGGCACCCCCTGCTCTGATGAGGGGAGGGTGCCTGGTCCATAGGAAAATGGCAGAAAAGGATGGAAACACCACAGAAATGGTTCAGGGACAGCATAGGGAGGATGTCTGGATGCATCTTGGACTCCAACATCGCTGCTGGGAACGATCTTTCGCCCGTAGTACGCCATTTTTACAGACTGACCATAAAACACACAAAAAGGAAAATAAAAACAACTTTAGGCGAAAAATTGTTACCAAACAGTATTTGCTATATATTTACTTGTATATCATCTGCAAATTCTCCCAAAAATTTCCTTGATTTTCTGAACTGAGGCCATGATTAAGAGGGAAACGTGCGCAGAGGCAAATTCTCCCAAAAATTTCCTTGATTTTCAGAACTGAGGCCATGATTAAGAGGGAAACGTGCACAGAGGCAAATTCTCCCAAAAATTTCCTTGATTTTCAGAACTGAGGCCATGATTAAGAGGGAAACGTGCACAGAGGCAAATTCTCCCAAAAATTTCCTTGATTTTCAGAATTGAGGCCATGATTAAGAGGGAAACGTGCACAGAGGCAAATTCTCCCAAAAATTTCCTTGATTTTCAGAACTGAGGCCATGATTCAGAGGGAAACGTGCGCAGAGGCAAATTCTCCCAAAAATTTCCTTGATTTTCAGAACTGAGGCCATGATTAAGAGGGAAACGTGCGCAGAGGCAAATTATCCCAAAAATTTCCTTGATTTTCAGAACTGAGGCCATGATTAAGATGGAAACGTGCGCTGAGCTGACCATCTAAAACATTATGGGTGAGGGTCTGCTGCAGAGCTGACCATCCTAAACATTATATGCGAAGGCCCGCTAGTGAGCTGACGCTATAAAACATTATATGAGAGGGCCCGCTAGAGAGCTGACCCAATAAAACATTATATGAGAAGGCCCGCTGGTGAGCTGACCTATATAAAAATTGTCAAACAGGGCCCGCTGGTGAGCTGGCCCTATATAAAAATTATATCACAGGGCCCGCTGGTGAGCTGGCCCTATATAAAAATTATATCACAGGGCCCGCTGGTGAGATGGCCCTATATAAAAATTATATCCCAGGGCATATGGAAGAGGAGGAGGAGGATGAGAAGATTAAGAGTCAACCATATACCCGTTTTTTGGGTGGAAGGGGTGAATGGGAATACAGAGTATTCACATCATTGTAAATAACATATATAAAGTGAGTTTATGTTCCCCCGGGGCTTTCCTCCAGTGGAGTGGAGAAGTCAGGGGAAATCCAGGCCTTGTTCATTTTTATAAGTGTCAACCTATCAGCATTGTCGGTGGAAAGGCGGATACGCTTATCTGTTATGATGCCACCAGCAGCACTAAATACCCGCTCAGACAGAACGCTGGCGGCAGGGCAGGCCAGCACCTCCAAGGCGTAGAGTGCCAGTTCATACCACGTGTCCAGCTTGGACACCCAGTAGTTGTAAGGCACAGAGGGATCATTGAGGACGCTGACACGGTCTGCTACGTACTCCTTCACCATCTTCCAAAACTTTTCCCTCCTTGTGACACTAGGCTGCGCATCAGGGTGAGGGTGCTGGCGGGGTGTCATGAAGGTGTCCCACGCCTTGGAGAGTGTTGCCCTGCCTTTCTCGGAACTGCTGTGTGCTCCCCTTTTCTCCCCTTCTCGGTTGGCCAAGGTAGCACGTACTCTGCCGCCAGCGTTGTCAGATGGAAAATTTTGGAGCAATTTTTCAACAAGAACCTTCTGGTATTGCACCATTTTGCTTGTCCTCTCCACCGGAGGAATGAGAGATGAGAAATTCTCTTTGTAGCGGGGGTCCAGAAGGGTGAACACCCAGTAATCCGTGTTGTTTAAAATGCGTATAACGCGTGGGTCACGGGAAAGGCAGCCTAACATAAAGTCAGCCATGTGTGCCAGAGTACCAACAGTCAAGATTTCGCTGTCCTCACCAGGAGGATGACTCTCAATATCCTCATCCTCTTCCTCCTCTTCTGCCCACCCACGCTGAAGAGATGGAACTAAAGTTCCATGGCTACCCTCTGTAGCGGAGGCAACCGTGTCTTCCTCCTCCTCCTCCTCCGCCTCCTCCAATTGTCGCTGAGAAGACGAAGTGAGGGTGCTCTGGCTATCACCTTGTGTAAGCTCTTCCTCCCCCATTTCCACCTCTTCCACATGCAAAGCGTCGGTTTTAATTGTGAGCAGCGAGCGTTTCAGTAGACACAGAAGTGGGATGGTTACACTGATAATAGCGTTATCGCCGCTCACCATCTGTGTCGATTCCTCAAAATTGCGTAAAACCTCGCAGAGGTCTGACATCCATTCCCACTCCTCACTTCTGATTACAGGAAGTTGAACGGAAAGGCGACGACCGTGTAACAGCTGGTACTCCACTACTGCCCTCTGCTGCTCACAAAGCCGGGCCAACATGTGGAAGGTGGAGTTCCAGCGCGTGCTCACGTCACACAGCAGCCGGTGAGCTGGCAATTGTAAGCGCTGCTGCAGCTTCAACAGGCCGGCCGAAGCTGTAGATGACTTACGGAAATGTGCACACACGCGGCGCACCTTGGTCAAGAGATCATGCACATTGGGGTAGGTTTTTAGAAATCGCTGCACCACTAAATTAAATACATGCGCTAGGCATGGTACGTGTGTGAGCTTGCCGAGCTCCAAAGCCGCCACCAAGTTACGCCCATTATCACACACAACCATGCCTGCTTGCAGGTTGAGTGGCGAGAGCCACTGCTCGGTCTGGTGACTAATCCCCTGCAACAGCTCTGAGGCCGTGTGCTGTTTGTCCCCAAGGCAGATCAGCTTCAGCACGGCCTGTTGACGCTTCCCCACTGCAGTGCTACACTGCTTCCAGGTACTGGCTGATGGGGGAGTGGCGCTGCGTGTAGAGAATTCGGAGGTGGAAACGGAGGAGGAGGAGCCAATAACGTAGGTGCTGGCGGAAACCCTGATGGAGGTAGGGCCCGCAATCCTCGGCGTGGGTAGCACCCGTGCCATCCCAGGGTCCGAGTCGCTCCCAGCCTCCACGACATTCACCCAGTGTGCCGTCAGGGAAATGTAGCGTCCCTGGCCACAAGCACTTGTCCATGTGTCAGTCGTTAAGTGGACCTTCCCAGTAACTGCGTTGGTCAGGGCACGGGTGATGTTACGGGACACATGGTGGTGTAATGCGGGGATGGCACACCGGGAAAAGTAGTGGCGGCTGGGGACCGCGTACCGAGGGACAGCTGCTGCCATCAGGCTGCGGAAGGACTCAGTGTCCACAAGCCTAAATGGCAGCATTTCGATGGCCAGTAATTTGGAAAGGTGTGAGGTTAGTGCTATGGCCTGTGGGTGGGTGGCTGGGTATTTTTGCTTGCGCTCAAATGCCTGGGGTAACGACATTTGGACGCTGCGCTGGGACAGGGAAGTGGATGTGGTCGCTGATGGTGCTTCAGATGGTACAGGTGCAGGGCGGGAGGTATGCGGGCCTGCGCCTTCGACAGGTGATTGGCCGGCACTGAAAACAGGGGAAGAGGAGGCAGTGGTGTGGCCTGCAGACACAGATGGGCGATCCAGGCGTTCCTCCCACTTACTACGGTGCTTGGATGCCATGTGTCGGATCATGCTGGTGGTGGTGAGGTTTCTAGTGTTCATGCCTCGGCTCATTCTGGTGTGGCACAGGTTGCAAACTACAATTCTTTTGTCGTCCGCACTTTCCTTAAAAAAACGCCATACCGCGGAACACCTACCCTTTGGCAAGGTAGATTTACGCAAGGGGGTGCTCCGTGGAACATTTGCGGGCCGGTTTGGTGCGGTCCGCCTTCTTTCTGTAGCCACACCACTGCCTCTTCCAGCCTGTTGCGGTGCTGCAGATGGCTCACCCTCAGGACTGCTGTCATCGCTCGGCTCTACACCTTCCCAGGTGGGGTCAGTCACCTCATCGTCGCCCAAGTCCTCCTCCACTTCCTCACTCTGATCATCCTCCTCAAGTCTTGATCCCACCACATACTCAGTCATTGACAACTGTATAACATTCTCCTCAACAAGGTCTTGAGACGGAAATAGTGGTTGATTTAATGGCAACTGTGTCTCATCATCATCATCATCATCCACTACTTCCTTTGACCTTAAATGCCGTTCACATCTGTCATCTTCTTGTGATTGGGTAGCCTCTAGAGGTTGTGAATCAGGGCACAAGATGTCATGTTCCTCTGCAAGCGTGCTTGGAGAGAGGGTCAAATGAAGGATTGGTGATGAGACGAGCTCCTCACTATATCCCAGTGTGGGATCACTTCTTTGACCAGACCATGTATGGTGGGAGGAAGGATGATCAGAGTGAGGATTATGTTGACCAGACTCTTGGCTACTGAGAGTGGACTCGGTGGAAGACAGGGTGGTGCTTAACCGACTGGAAGCAGTATCAGCTGTCATCCAACCGACCACCTGTTCGCAGTGGTCGGACCTCGAGAGTGATGTCCTGCGACGCCCTGTAAAATTAGACATGAAGCTAGGTATGGTGGATGTCTTTCTTTCTTGTGCTCTGGCACCAGGCACAGTTTCTCCGCGTCCTGACCCGCGCCCTGAACTATCAGGATCACGTCCACTTCCCCGTCCCTTTTTACCCGCCTTCTTCATCTTACACGGAATATGTGACTTTAATATTTGAGTTTGAAAACTTAACAGTATTTCTTCCTAGTCTGCAACTGTTCAGAGTACACAGAATAGGCTGCTAAACGGCGGTGACACACACTGAATGGAATATGTGACTTTAATATTTGAGTTTGAAAACTTAACAGTATTTCTTCCTAGTCTGCAACTGTGCAGAGTACACAGAATAGGCTGCTAAACGGCGGTGACACACACTGAATGGAATATGTGACTTTAATATTTGAGTTTGAAAACTTAACAGTATTTCTTCCTAGTCTGCAACTGTGCAGAGTACACAGAATAGGCTGCTAAACGGCGGTGACACACACTGAATGGAATATGTGACTTTAATATTTGAGTTTGAAAACTTAACAGTATTTCTTCCTAGTCTGCAACTGTGCAGAGTACACAGAATAGGCTGCTAAACGGCGGTGACACACACTGAATGGAATATGTGACTTTAATATTTGAGTTTGAAAACTTAACAGTATTTCTTCCTAGTCTGCAACTCTGCACAGTACACAAAATGTGCTGCTAAACTGCGGCGAAGCACACTGAATGGAATATGTGACTTTGATATTTTAGTTTGAAGACTTAACAGTATTTCTTCCTATTCTGCAACTCTGCACAGTACACAGAATGTGCTGCTAAACTGCGGCGAAGCACACTGAATGGAATATGTGACTTTGATATTTTAGTTTGAAGACTTAACAGTATTTCTTCCTATTCTGCAACTCTGCACAGTACACAGAATGTGCTGCTAAACTGCGGCGAAGCACACTGAATGGAATATGTGACTTTGATATTTTAGTTTGAAGACTTAACAGTATTTCTTCCTATTCTGCAACTCTGCACAGTACACAGAATGTGCTGCTAAACTGCGGCGAAGCACACTGAATGGAATATGTGACTTTGATATTTTAGTTTGAAGACTTAACAGTATTTCTTCCTATTCTGCAACTCTGCACAGTACACAGAATGTGCTGCTAAACTGCGGCGACGCACACTGAATGGAATATGTGACTTTGATATTTTAGTTTGAAGACTTAACAGAATGTGCTCTAATCTGCAACTTTGCACACTAAACAGAATGTGCTCTAATCTGCAACTGTGCACACTAAACAGAATGTGCTCTAATCTGCAACTTTGCACACTAAACAGAATATATATATTTTTTTTTTTTTTGTTTTTTTCCCCCCACACAAAATAACCTGCTGCCCCCACACACAGTAGTCCTAAAAAGGACTTTTGGTTCTTTTTTTTCACAATTTTGGTTTTTTTCCTCCCTACACTGCCTTTCCCTTCCTATCCTCAGCTCTCCCTGGCTAAGACTGAGCCGAACTCGATGGTCAGGTGCTATACAGCACCCGACCACGGGTTCTGGCCAGCCAATCAGTGTAATGCCAGCAGCCAAGATGGCTGCTGGCATTACACCGATGTCAGAGCCTCCCTGCACGTTTATTGGCTGCGCAGCAGCCGCAAAACGTGCGGGGAGGAGACCCGAACATGGCGGTCGAGCCCATGTGGTACTCGTACGAGTACCGCCATGTGCCGAGCAGAGCGATGCTCGAGCCGATCCGAGCATCGGCCGAGCATGCTCGCTCAACACTAGTAAGAGGTTTTATCTCACACCTTTTTTGCAATGTATATGGAGATATATCATTGAATATCAAGATATCCGCTCCCCCGCATTGCAACTGAGGAGAATCTTGACTTTTCCTGATGATAAGATCTTTGATCTCATATTGCAAGAAGCATTTGATGACATCTCTAGGAAGGTCATTCTCTCGAGGTTGCAGGGCCCAATGAATTCTTTCAATATTCACTGGGCCAGTATGAGCTTCCCCTAAGAGTGTTTTAAAGAAGTCTTGCACGGTACTCTTGAGGCTGGGGTAACACTGATTCCAGTAAGTTCTTTATTCGGAGGTTGCATTGCCTCCCCCTGTTGTCCAGGTCGTTAATTCTTGAAGTAAGGCCATGGATAAGGTCTTTTTGGTTACACACCATATTTTCTAAGGTCTTGGTGTAGTTGTAAAGTTTGGAGTGCTTTTCTTCCAGAAATAGCACACGCTGGTGGACAGAAGCCAAATCAGCTCTGATCATAGCGATCTCTACTTTCAACACGGATTTGAGTTCCTCCGAGAGGTCACGAAAGTCATTTTTCCAAGAAAGGGTAAGCTCTCTCAAATCAGCTTTGGTGATGGGTGAATCTCCCTCACTAGTAGGGGTTGTCACTGCAGAATCTGGATGCGTGCTCATCATCTCGGCTGGTTCACTGCTGGAGTCAGAAATGGCATTGGATTCCCGCACTAGAGAGGGTGGGTGTTCCCACAGATGGCGCAAAGGCCGGATCAGAGGAAAAGTAATTTTTTAAGATATAATGTAGGGTTGAAGAATTCCTCTAGATTAGATGGGCCAAAATGGTTCTTATCTGCCGTCAAATTCTATTCCATGTTTCCTTCTGTTGTCATTCTGATGTTATTTTAAGTAGAGTTCCTCCAAAAATAAAAGCAAATATCTTGTGGTAATGCTGGAGCTCAGGAACTAAGCTGCCATCTCTGTCACAGTCTGGACATGCCCCCAGGAGTCTTTATGTTAATCTAAAAATAGTACGGAATAGAGAGTTGCTCAACACATTGCATTGTTGTTCCTTAAAGGAGCAAAAAACTTTTTTTTATGAAACCTATATATTTAGAGCCTTTCCTGCAAAGTAAAACAAGGGTTTTCCCACTGCTATCAGTCATTCTATTCAAAATGTATAAAAGTTCAAATAACCAGGAAGTGAATTTACTGTGTTTACTTCCTGATAGTTCTAACCGACAGGAAGTGACTCAGCAGTTTCTGTCACATTCTATGGAGAACTGTAAGTCACTAACTTTCCTCTCCATTAGAATGTAACAGAATAACTAATTGTAATTTGACCACTAGAGTGCACTGCTAATGTATAAAAGCAAGAGTTTAAACTGTAATAACTCTGAAAATACGCATCTCTCTGCAGTGGGAGTACACTTATTTTACTCAACAGGAAATGCACTACAATATATATTTTCATTAAAAAAGTGTACTGTTCCTTTAAATGGTTAACCAAGCCCAGGCATAACTGATATAACATCGTGGTTGATGTAGACTTGGATACATTCCAAAATAATAAAATTCGACTTTTAAAATGAACACAGTTTTTTGTTTTCTTTACAAATCTACACAACTGAGGCAAAGCTTATTGTCCCCTGCTGGTTTGAATTTCAAGAAATGTGGACGCCAGGTAAAAGGCATTATTAGATATATATTAGATATATTTCAGATTTCCAGACAATGGGGAGGAGATCAAGGAGCAAAAGTTTTACAGACGAGGCCGATTGAATTTATTACCTTAAATCCAGATAACCACGCAGGAGGGAATGGTGAGGGATTTTTTTAACTTGCTTTATTTAACTCTTTCATTGTCAGAGACGTATCTAACAGTTTGGGATGTATTGGTACCTCTCTGGCACCCTAAGGGTTAACATCCCTGTTTTTTCTATTCCTACTCCATTTTGTTATGTTTAATCGTAGAATGATTTTCTGTGTTTCCATCATCATATAGATAGCAGCAAGGAATGAGAGGGTTCTCCAGTCCCCCAAACATTAGGCCAAACCCCAAACACAAACAGAAAGACAAACATGCTTTCCTCTATATAAACAACAAGAGTGTTTCCTGTACCGGGCATCCTATGTAATAATTCGCTAGGATGTTTGCCAGAAGCCGTCATGCACAGTGCAAAGTGCCCGAACGCGCCCCTGCTGATACGGAGCTGGGCGCTCTGAATTTGGACCGAAGTCCTCTCTGTGCACCTTCCTAGGACCAAGCGCTCCCAGGAAGGCGTGCAAAGAGGACTCCGATCCTAATTCGGAGCACCCCGTAGCAGCTGTGACGCTTTTGGGCACTCTGTTCTGCGCATGACTGCCCCACGGGCAGTGAGCACAGAGGCTCTGGGCACCAGCCAAGGTTGCTGGGATGCACTCTGGCCTGTGTATACGGGCTTTTAAACTAGTATATAAAAATTCTTCGTAAATAAGTGAGATTTTGGCTTCACAAATTGGCCAATTCATGTATAAGCTTGCCACCCAATCAAGGTAACTCACTTCATGGCAAGTCCCATTCTAGTACACATATAAAGCACTATCTAATAAAATTAAAATAAAAGATCATAGATGAGATGTTATAATAAAAGCATAGGAGAGGGGGGACCCTTTAAATATGCTCTTTGTAATGTTTGTGGGTCCCAGTGTGGTGCAATTAAAAACAGAGGAAATACAATGTAATAAAAAGATGTAAACAGTTGGGCCTGCATTATTAATCTATAGCATTCATTTCATGCATATCTGTGCTAAACTGTTTTGGTTTACTTGTTTTGTATGGTTACTAGGGGTGGGCGAAAAGTGTGAAAAATTTCCGGCATGACTTTTCACAAAAACTTGCCAATTTTTCGCTTTTTCTGCAAAAGTTTTCTCCTTTCCGCCTATGCAAAACTTTCCTCTTTTTCGTCTATTTTAACACATTTTTTGCCTATATTTCCTATAGGTACTACATTTCCCACAGTAATATTACTTCTTCTGAGGGCTGAAATTAAGAAATAAGGGGCTGAAGTTGTGAGTCCTACAACAACATATGGCTTGAATGTGTTATCATGCAGAATGCATTTGTCCTTTGCCCACAACACCTTCTTGCTTAAGTGACACTGGGACATATTCATGATGATATCAAATAATAAAAAATAATGAAGTATAACCTACAATGTGGCAGATGTGTATTGTAGTAGTGGTGTTGGGGGCTGGCATTGTGTGATTTGTGTATGTATTTTTACCATTGTCATACACTATGCTCCTGCTCAGATTATTGACAAACGTTACTTAGCAGTCATAGCAGTGGTCCCAAGTGGAGTAGGTGGTGGCAACCCTTCTTCACATCCCTCCTCATCTGTGCTGCTGGTAATATATTTGTCCTGGCTTTGTCTGTCATGTGTGGTTTCTGCTACCTGATACTCAGATGGTATGAGATGTTGGTTCATTTTTAAGAATGTTAGTCTCCCATCATTGCTGCTTGATGACTGATGTGGTGATTGTGTGCTTTTTGACATCTGTGCTTGTCCAGGGTCAGACTTTCCAATGGCTTTCTCAAACAATTTTATTGACAGGCACAGTGCTCCTTAAAAGTGGTGGAAGATTCAGCTTTTGACTTTCTGCAAACTTTATAGCCCTGTTATTATCCTTACTTTAAACTTCATCTGTATCTGAACAAGAGAAGGATGCTGAAGGGATATATTCTAGATTGGCATCATCATCAGTCATCATTAGATCATCCTCAGCAGCATCAGCATCACCTGACATTTCTTGCCCATTTCCCTTATATTCCTCTAAGCTTTTGGAGGTCTCAAACAATGTATTTTTAATTTTACTGTAACAAAGTCCCCTACTACTTTGAAGATGGGTGTTTTGTTGCTTGTTTGCTTCACTATTTGATGCAGCAGGAGGTTCAGCTGCTACACCTTCCTCTATTATGCTATTGCCAGCATCATCAACACTTTAATGCGACTTGTTGTCGTCTTCAGTGTTCTTCCTATATGGTTCTGTATTTCTACTGGCACTGGTGGTGCTGGAATTAGTTTTGCTGGGACCTTGACAAACTGCATCCTCCCTTGGAGTAGAGGGATCATCATCACTGATTGCACACGCTGCAACAACCATTGCTGCAGTCAGTTCTTGAACTACTACTTTACTCTTACGTCCCTACACTGCTCCACCCCTCACCCTTCCCCCTTGTGCGTTTGCTGGACATTACACAACTACACTGTATTTTTTTTACTGTACGGTGCACAACACAACTGATGGAGCTGTATGATGCCTTGCCTAATCACAGTCAGCTGTCTGTCACTGTCACCTAATATGCTTAATTCTTTTTTATTTTTTTTATTTTATTATTTTTTTAAGTTGTCCATCCTGTTGTCTTATCACAGTCTGTCCAAAAAAAATTAAAACTGAAAAACAAAATCAACAACGTCTTTCCCCAGACTCCCCCACCAGCACATAGATAATAACAGCAAGAT
This sequence comes from Rhinophrynus dorsalis, assembly GCA_037306005.1. Classification (NCBI taxonomy): domain Eukaryota; kingdom Metazoa; phylum Chordata; class Amphibia; order Anura; family Rhinophrynidae; genus Rhinophrynus; species Rhinophrynus dorsalis. The sequence goes on from CM074728.1 coordinate 127,873,069, forward strand.
CAGCAAGCAAATAGGTCATTAGCTGCCTGTGTCTTGCCTGTCAGTCACATGAAATATTGGAGTATTTGGAGTCAACCTCCTTCCTCCCTTCCTCTCCTCAGAGTGCCCCCAGACTCCCCTAATAAACACTTACACAGAACAAATGTCCTACTAAATGTCTCCCTAAACTAAACTCCAGTTCCCCTTTCTGTCTTCTCTAGCTCAAACAAGGTGCTGCTCTCTCCTCTCACAAACACAGATTGGCTGCTGTGACACCCTGACACCCTTTTATATGGTTGTAGAAAACTTTTGTGTGGAGGAGAAATATTTTCTTCCCATTGATTTCAATGGATGAAAAAAGCAAGAAAAATCAGAAAAATGGCACTTTTCTGGGAAATTATTCACCGAGTAGAAAGTGCCATTATTAGCCGATTTCAGATTGAGGCGAAAATGTTCTCCCATCCGTAATGGTTACCTAACATAGCCATCATTTTGGAAATACAGCAGCACAACCCATGTTTTCAGTTTGGTGGCAGCTGACAGTTTTTTTTCTCTATACAGAAAGTTGTGCTCTGCAACTTAAATGCTGGAGGAATCCTTTTAATGTCAAAATAAAACATTTTTTGTATACATTTTGAAGTGCCCTCTTGGACAGTTAGGTTCATCTGCCATTGATGCGTTTGTATACATTTATAGGAGCAACTGCGTTGATGAAGGAGTGAAACTGGATGTGTGTGTGTATGTATATGTATATACATCCCTTCAGCCACTAAAAATCTCACTCAGGCCCTCAATTTTTCTAGACCTGACTACTGCAACAGTCTACTCTCTGGTTTTCCTGCCTCTCATCTTTCTCCTCTTCAGTCTGTTCTCAATTCAGCTGCAAGAATCACTATATTTGTACCCTTCCCTCTAATCTCCTCGTGAAATATCTCTATTGGCTACCTATAAAGTATTGTATTTCTTACAAAAGTCTCCTCCTCTGTTTAAGTCTCTTTGTTCTTCAGCACCCTCTTACATTTCTGCCCTAATCTCCCGCTATAACCCTTCCCATCACTTGCGTTCTGCTCAAAGGTCTTTCCTGTCCTCTCTCTATACAACTTGAGCCATCTCATGTCTGCAATCGTTTTTCTCTGACTGTCCCTCGACTTTGGAAGGCATTCCCTATCACCATTCGACAATCATCCACACTCATCACTTTCACACATATCCACAAAACCCACCTGTACAAGGAGGCATCCCAATAACAATATCCGCCTTGTGCCACTGACAGTCACATTAATATCATTCTGTTCGTCCTTTACTGAAACCTTGTGCTTTCACTTATGATCATCCTCCTAATGTGTAACGGTTTGTACGACACTCAGACACAGTAGGTTAGAATAAAACACAGTTTTATTAAAAGACACAATTAGAATGCCCACCACGGGCTGTAGAATATCACAGGAAAATATCAATCATGTACATATGCCCTCTCAGGCCCAGTATACAAAGGTAGAGAGAAAGATACTGTCACATGACAGGCATAACCAGGCAATTCAGCACAACATGGGTTAAAGTTCATAGAAAGTAATCAGTCTCTGATGTGGTGTGTTTGTCAACGCCCAATATGATGGTAAATATAGCCAGAGACTGTGGTGCGAGATGTGGAAGCACCTAGTCTGTAAAGCAGGACTGAGACTCTACCCTGTGCTGAGCAGAAATGGAAGCCACAATACTCTGCTAGAGCTAGCACTACCTTGAGCCACAAGCACCCGACCGGTGCAGTAATGGAGACACTGTACACTGCAAGAGCTGATGGACTAGAGCCAATAGCATCCGACCGGTGCGGTAACGGAGACACTGACACTGCAAGAGCAGAGGGACTGTAGCCAATAGCACCCGACCGGTGCGGTAACGGAAATACTGTACACTGCAAGAGCTGATGGACTTAGAGCCAATAGCACCTGACCGGTGCAGTAACGGAGACACTATGCACTGTAAGAGCTGATGGACAAGAGCCAATTGCACCCAACCGGTGCGGTAACGGAGACAACAGTGCTCTGAAGTGTAAACGGAAGGCTCAGTGTAACGGAGGCAACAGTGCTCTACAAGTGTTAATGGAAGGCTCAGAGTTAACGTAGGCAACAGTGCTCTGCAAGTTTAAACGGAAGGCTCAGTGTAACGGTGGCAACAGTGCTCTGCAAGAGTTAAGGGAAGGCTCAGTGGGTTGGAGGCCACAGCACTCAGTCTGCTATACCAGCACTTGCGGAAGTAAGAATGTCACCCAAGTGACACGGAGAACAGGATCAGGATCGCTGGCCGAATCACAGCGCAGGAACGTCAGAGAAGCCGGGTCAGGTCACGGAGCAGGAACGTCAGCCAGGCCGGGTCGAATCACGGAGCAGGAACCAGTGGGAGTAGTCAAATGGGCCAAGTCGGTACACAGGAACGCAGGAACAGCAACACAGTAGCACTGGTACAGGAACACCATGAAAGGGCACCTGACAGGTGCCATAGGCCTGGTATAAGAAGGCCATACTGGGCGGGCCAAACAAAGCTCAGCCAATGGGAGCGCACCACACAGAGAGTGACAGACCAGAGCACGGGCACCGTGATATAATGTCTCTGCATGCTGTCATGATTTCTAATTAGACTGTAAGCTCCTTGGGGAAGGATCCCTTTTTCAGTGTATTATTCCCTTTGCTGATCCTTTCCCTATAAATAATGCAATGATCACACTTTAGCCTGATGCTCTTATCCCAGTTCTGTATTTTTGTATTGTACTGTTACAACTTCTGTAAAGCACCGTGTACACATATGGCGCTATATAAATAAAGACACATACACACATACACTGTAAAGCACTGTGTACACATATGGCGCTATATAAATAAAGATACATACACACATACATTGTAAAGCACTGTGTACACATATGGCGCTATATAAATAAAGATACATACACACATACATTGTAAAGCACTGTGTACACATATGGCGCTATATAAATAAAGACACATACACACATACACTGTAAAGCACCGTGTACACATATGGCGCTATATAAATAAAGATACATACACACATACATTGTAAAGCACTGTGTACACATATGGTGCTATATAAATAAAGACACATACATACATACACTGTAAAGCGCTGTGTACATATATAGCGCTATATAAATAAAGATATATACATACATACACTGTAAAGCGCTGTGTACATGTATGGCGCTATATAAATAAAGATACTTACATATGTACACTGTTAAGTGCCATGTACACATATGGCACTATATAAATAAATACACATACATATATACACTGTAATGCGCCGTGTACACGTAGGGCGCTACATAAATAAAGATACATACATATATACCCTGTTACGTGCCATGTACACGTATGGCCCTATATGTAAATAAAGATACATACATACACTGTAAAGTGCAATGTACACATATGGCCCTATATATAAATAAAGATACATATATACACTGTAAAGTTCCGTGTACACTTATGGCTCTATATAAATAAAGATACATACACACATTCACTGTTAAGTGCCGTGTACATATTATGTCCCTATATATAAATAAAGATACATACATATGTGTTTTCTTTTGTACAAGTATGTTTAATGAACTATGAATTAAGTCATGCATCCATTGCTCATATGGCTTTATATTTGTAATTAGATTTAGATTGAGAACCCTGCTGTACACTGAAAACAAACAGCTATATTTTAGTACAAGCTTGTTCTGTAATATTTTACTGTTATATCTGTTTTCTTGTTTCAGAAATAAGCTGAACTGTTTCGTTTATTTGGTGCCCTTTATAAGGATTGGAATAAACAAATCTCTGTTAATAGTTTCTATTTTGCCAGTGATTGAGTGTTGCTGTCTATTCTAGATGGCCTTTGACTTTTGTCAGGGAAATATATTGTTAAAACATCAACTTCAAGGTGAGTGTTATCAATTTCTTTTACATTTAAATGTTTTCATGCCTCAGTAGTTCTTCAAAAGTATCATTACACTGCAGTACTGACATCTGAGGAATATGGCTGCTTTAGAAAAATCATCTCTAGTGAATTTTCTTTTGTCCTATCACGTGAAAATTCCATTACAGGTATGGTGTTTCATGTTCTTTTATTTAATTGATAATAAATTGACCTAAACCCAAATGACTTTCATTAATATATACTAATATAGTCAATAATGGGGTTTAGTCACCTAAGAATGTCATTGGTCATTCAAAATTGGTACTCAGTGGGACATGATAATTAATGGATGCTCAAAACATTTTCCGTTACTATTTTGATTTTCAATAATATCCATGCAAAACATTTAATTCCATTTCTTAAAATTCTGTAGAATTCCCAAAAATGGATTCAAATTATTTGTTTTATTTGAGATGTGTCTTCAGTTTGTTTGTGAACTATATCGGAAATGACTAACGGGTGAACCCGAATCCATAATTCTCATTATTTGTCCTTGTTTCTGGGAGTTAATGTGATAACGTACTGCTTATTTCACCTCACAGGAAATAAGAGTTATTTTGGGGATAATTGCCTTTTTTTTTACGTTGTTTTGATTTGTTGATTAATTTGATTGTGGATCATTTTAAGAATGATCAATTCTTCATTAATTTTTATATATTTGTCATATTATTATTATGGTGACTGAACAATACTATCAAAGTAAACCAAGCAAATTGCTGTACACTTTAGTAATGAAGAAAACTGGCAAAGTTAACCCTTTGAGTGCCGGAGGGGTACGCAACACATTGATTTGCAGTGCGTTGCGTATCCCTCTGGCACTCAAAGGGTTAAGCCACACAGGTGGAGTAATACATTCTACTCATTTTCTCTAACTACAAATTATTATACTAAAGCATCTTTTTCCATCTCTGTTTATGATGATATAGATATCCCAAAAGTCCCACACTTTAAATCAGGGGTATCCAAGTTTAGTCCTCAAGGGCCACCAACAGTGTAAGATTTCCCTGCTTAAGGACAGGTGAGTCAGTCACAATGAATGAGCCACTGATGGATTCAGGTGTGCTTAACCCCTTAAGGAGCAGCGGTCCCGGAGTGTGTGGTCCTTTAAGGACCAGATAGGGAAGTTCGACGTGCCGCCCCACGTGACTGATCACATGTGCCGGCACACCAAACGAGGGACTGAAAGAGATCGCTCCGGTCTTGGAGCGATCAACTTCAGTCCCCGGTATTACTCACCTCGCTCCTGCAGGAGTGCCCTGAGTAAAAGTATGTGATGTACCAGGACCGTCACTGGTCCTTAAGCGCCGGACCAGCATGACGGTCCGGGTACGTCATCGGACACGAAGGGGTTAATATAAGAAAGTTATCACATTTTAATACAAATCATGAGGTATGTCCACTGATAAACACTTTGTGTTTGAAGTTCTACAAACACCATAATATACAGCAATATCACGTGAAGTTACATTAACACAAATCCTGTTTCTTCTTGGTAACTCACTATGAGATCTCTATGAAAACATACATGCCGATAAAAAACAGTCTTACTGTGCTAAAATGATCCCAGAACCACATTCCGAGAGTCAATACATTAATTGTAGTTACATTTTGATGGGGTAACAACTGAAGATCAGCCACATGGCCCATCCAGCATCTAGTTTTAATTCTGGAGAATTAAAGACATAAAGAAATCAGTATCCAAAATATGACTTAAAGGGATAGTAATACTTAAGTATTACTAATCCCTATATTAATGTCCTATTAAACATAAATGTATTGCCCCCAGTATCATCTCTCAAACCTTTATGGTTTGAGAGATAATCGCTCCTAAACTTGCCCTCTCCCTCCCCCTTCCCCGAAATCAGCATTGTAGCTGACTGAAGGAAATCCGGTCAGAGATCATCAGGCGGCTCTGCAGCAGAGCCATGATCGCGTTAATTAAAGAAAAAACTTTCACTAAAACGGTCTTCTACGTGTGCTTGCAAACCAAGCACACGTAGAAGACCATTTCAGTGAAAGTTTTCTTTTTTAGGAACGTGATCCGGCTGTGCTGGAGAGCCGCCTGACAGTCGTATGACTCTCTTCCCTGCAATCAGCTAGAACGCTGACTACGGGGAAGGGGGAGGGAGAGGGCAACTTTAGAAGTGATTATCTCTCAAACCATAAAGGTCTGAGAGATGACACTGGGGGCAGTACATTTTTTTAGTAGTACTTTGCTATAGGGATTAGTAATTCTTAAGTATTACTATCCCTTTAAACCAAGTAAACTTAGCTAACAGTTTAGAGGAATGTACAGTAAATGACTCATATGTAATGATACACTGAACTGTATTTGGGTGTTAGTTAACTGCAGATTAGCTACCAAAGAACCCACCAGTGTGCAGTATAGGATATAACTGTAGCCATTTCACTAGTCCTAGCCCAGAAGTAGAAAGGTTTCATCTGTTGTCAGTAGAAATACTGTTCTATTTTAGTGGGTTTCTGAATCTCCATTATCCCAGCTTTATCCCCATCTCTGTGCTTGTAGCTCACACTCTCACACTGGGGTCCTGCCGCTATGAACATGATTTACTAACTGTATTCATCTACTCGGACATTTTTGCTCATTTCCACAGCTCAGCTTTCCTAAACAGAAGAGTTGTTTTCCATAGGGTGATACACTTCTACTTTGGCATAAAATTAGTCAATAGGGTTATTGCTCCTGTTAACTCTCATTGTCTCTGTAAACAGAGATATCAGTGGTACAGAGTGAAAGAATCTCCCTCCTTGGTGAAACCCATCCTAGTGAACCCCGCTGGGGAGGAAGACAGGGGTATTGACCGCACTCACTTCTTCTGTCACAGAATAAGAGATAACAACTTTGCATTATGCACTGGTTGACATTTCAAGGTTATGATTAAAGCAGAGCTGTCAGTTTGTATAAGTAGGTGATTTCTAAGAGAACTTTCAATGTCATCAATATTTTTATATCTATTTTTTATTTAATGTGAGCATGAGAAAACCCTGCCCCCCTTCACAGGTTTTTCCCTTATGATCACTGAAGATTGTCCCTCTCTGTGATCCATCCGGACAGTCTTGCTGCTCTGAGGTGAGCAGTTTTATATTAGTAAATGGGGCGGGAGGGGGATAATTTATCATTCAATTACTCTTGTACTACAACTCTGACAGTAGTGAAATAACACTCTCCATGGCCCAAATACTATGAAGATTAAATGGAGGTGCTTTTATTGTGAAATATTACTATGCCTTTAAGACAATAGCCTATGAGATATTTAGCTTTATTGATGGACATTAGACCATACTGGCATGCCAGCCATATACTAACATTCCCCGCTTAGCTGTGAATCCCTATGGTGAATAAAGCTGAATAGCTCATCATAAACTAATGCTAGAAATACAAAATACCTAACACAGATATAGGTGATTCAGAAAGGTCTTTGAATATGATTTATTTGTTACAAATTGTCAGTTCTGTGTTAACCCTGTTCAGCACTTTTATGTTCTGTTTTACACTCAGTCCTCATGTACTCTATACGTCTTCCTTCACTTTAGATTCCCAGGAACCCCCCATTCTCACGGTCTCGCTCTATAACCACTTGTGTTACTTTTTACTGTCAGACCCCTGCTTTTGTAAAGTGCTTTTTACACTTGTGGTGCTGTATATAAAGCATTAATTTATTAATTCATTCATTCATTCATACAGGCATTCATTTATTATTTTTAACAAATTATCAGGATCCAGAAATGAAATAATGTGCACATGCACCAGAGATTCTACCCCCTTGTCCTTCTTATTTTTATCCACTATCCACATTATCTGTCCTAAATGCTTTAGCTGAATCTCGAAGTGAATATGTATGAAATAAATGTGACTATTTTGTTGCTAGTTCAAGGCCTACTGACATTTCTTTCACTGATTTTTTTTGCTGCAGCAGTTTGAAAATAACATTTTAAATGGCATACATTGTTCTGCTATTTGCCTTGGTATAAAACGAATTAGCCCTGTTTTGCAATGCATTGGATACCTCTCTGACACACAAAATAATAAGAGAGAAAAGTATAATAGTTTCCATGATGTCAGTAATGCCTGCATAAACTCCCATACAGAGACATGAATGATGCAAACGATATTCTGTATGTTCATGGCCGTATCACCAATGACCGGGAGTCAATCCCTTTTTACGTAAGTGGTGAGAAGCAGGTCCTTGATACCATTTGTTCTGGTCTCATACTACATATGACTATCCTGCTTCTATGTACAGTGAAGAGGAATACATTGACACAGTATATAAGTACAGAATAATGATTATAATAGTGTCCTCACCTTGCAGTGTGTTACCTGCTAGAAGCAAGAAAGACTTCTGTCTGTGGGTTCACGGTTAGTTGAAGGAAATCTCACTCGCGTTCAAGAAAAAAGAATTGTTTGTCAGAAGCTACACTATTTCATAGATTTATATATTTGTTGTTGTTTTTTTTTTTTTTTTTTTACAATGAAATGCTTGTTTACATGTGTGCAAATATTTTTATTATTAAAGTTGTATTTATTTATTCATTTTTATTTTTTTTTTAACCAAGAGCTCAGCCTTAATGGCCAAACAAAACTGCTACATGCATTATTTCTAGTAAGTGGTTACTAGGTATTGAGTAGTGGTTATACCTCAGTTATACTGAGTTTCTCTGCATTAGTTTTAGTAATATAAAGATGTGGGTACTTTGGTATTGTAATGATCTGACAGACTAAGCACCCAATGTAAGCTGACTGGTAGACTCATGGAAGTGGATTCCCCACAAAGACTGCTATTTGATTTAAATACTATGATAAAAGCACAACAACAGACAATACAAGTATACTGCAAGGCAGGCCCCAGTGGGCCAGATACTAGGGAGAGAAGACTAGAGTACGAAGCTGGCTGGCAGTGTCTGCTCTCTGGGTTGCCTTACTGTGGCCTATGCCTAGTTAGAGATGCTGGCTACAAGGCCAGATAAGTGCCGATTGGACGAGCCAGACTACACCCCAAATGACAATCCAGAGAACAGCAGCTACTCACTGGGATTGAAAAGAACACTAAACAAATAACCTACCTGAAGTATAGTTGTAGTTTTTGTACAGGAATACAGAGGCCTGGTGCTTGACGGAGAAGACAGAGAACAGGATAGTCAAAGTCCAACAGGGTGGTTGAGAAGAAGAAGCCCACCAGAGAGGCAAATGGGAAGTCAAACAAGCCAGATCAGGAATGGGTGGGCAATGCAGTACAATGCAGCAGATGGACAAATGGTCAAATCAACAGGGCACAATTTGGTAACAGGATATCAGAACACGGTACCAAATTGCAAAGTAGGAGGGAAGTCGCAGGAAAAGTCAGGTCAATACACAAGATAACACTCCGGAACCGAACAGGAAACTCAGGGTCACGACCTGGAAGGCTTTGATCACACCCCACCCAATAGCACAGAGGTTCTATAAAGACTCAGAGCAACTACAAGACAAGGCAGTGAACCAGGATCCGGATAACAAGGAAAAACAAATGGAAAACCAGACAAGGAATCACAAAAGACAAAGAAAAAGGGGAAAAACATGACAGGTATTTGGTGATACCTTTTTTATAAGGAATAACTATATATCTAAGGACAAGGTTTTGACAGATCACCTGTCTTCCTCAGGTCAGCAGTACTAACACTGATTTGCAAAGTTTGTTCAAAACAATGCAGCGTTCCAAAATCCCAACAGGAGAACTTGGAGAGGGGAGATATATTAAATAACACTGGCATGGGCAATAAATAAAGTGTGTATGAGCAGTGGTCTGGATTCAGAGAAGAGAGATGATAAAGGGACTCAGTATTGATCTATGTCTTATCTCACTATCAGAGATTTCTACCCCCAGTGCCTCCTCTGTAGTCTGCATTAGATGAAATGGTTTGTTAAGACTCACTAGTGGCTGGTATTATTGTGTGTGTTGATGTTTCATAAAAAGTGATATTTTTTAACAACATCTCGGTTTTCAAAATAATTGAAGATATAAAAGAGACATCAGAATAAGAAGCATTTTATCTTTTCCCTCAAGGTAGAACTTCACTGCATTTTGTGTCATGCACATGCCTTACAAGTGAGTACAGAATGCTAGACGGCATCTCTGATTAGTTGCCCTGATACGACCAGTGGAATGTTTTTTCTGACTATGAAAGAATCATTGGAGTTGTCACACTTTAATCCTAGAGAGCCTCTTGGCTAAAATGACACAGAGCAAAATTATATCTAAACTCAGAATATGTTAATACATTTCCTAGCACAAGGAAAGGCATCTTTCGCTGTCCTGTAATGTCATCTGATTTATGCAACAACAGCTGAGTTTCATATTATTTTGAGATTAAAGAGCAATCCCTTCTCTCTTTATGCACCAATGATGGCAAGAGGAATAAACCTTTACATAAAAAATAATGAAAATGTCAGTACAGTATGGAGCTTAGTAGGAAATTGGGGAAATCTTAGGAGAAAGCTTGAGGAATTGCATGGTGCAGCATATAATATTCATTACAAACAGGTCAAATTGTGGTCACATTAATGAAAATCTATTTTGCTTTTGGGAATATTATTTTTCAGAGTGATTGTAAGTTCAGTGCAGTTCACGATGAGTAGGAATCTACATCCTCGGCTCATAACAGATAATAGTAGAAATGTGAAACCCAATGAAATTTCCACTTTACTCGATTAACCCTGAACGGCAGTGAGGTTTCCTTGCGATGGGTTGGATACCTCTCTGGCACTCAAAGGGTTAACAGCTTGTTCACTAAAGTTGTTCCCAGCTCATTATTTCTTAATGCACTGTGAGACAAGGCATTAACAGAAGGCTAGTCATTTTCTGGCTCTCCAACTGTCAGGGACTGCAAATCCCATGATCCCCATCAATCAGCCAATGGCTGGAAGGGGCCGATGGGAGTTGTAGTCACCAGTACTGACTACCAGTGCTTTAGGGTATTCAGGTTACTGGACTATAGTGGCAGTGAGGCAAAGGACAAGGCACAGTGCTGCCCTCTAGCGTCCAGTTCACAGAACATGGATAAATAGGAAAATCTGCTCTTAGCACATTGTTTTCCTTACACTTAATGTTCCATTATTAGAAGTCACAAGGTAATAAGTGACCCCAAAGCACTTTCCCTTTACCCTAACTTACATGCAGGGGTGGACGAAAGCTCACGCTGTATTTCCGTGAGACATCCTGCAAAAACCACATTGTTGTCCTCTTTTTCGTAGGGAAATCCACTTTAAAACAAGCAATTAAAATCTTTTCACCCATTGGCCAAAATTCTTTGCCATTTTTTCAATGACTAGAAAGTTTCCGCCTATTGAATTATGTGTTTTTCACCTTTTCTCTATAAAAACATGAACATGATCCTGAAGAGGCCAGAACTGGTGGTGGATAGCAGGCAAAGCAATAATACCACCACCACCACGAGGAGCACAGATCAGCTGTTTGTTCCTTCTGCTAGTGCTGCCTGTCTGCCTTCTTCACGCCTCCAAGAAATGGCAAGTGCGACATTAGGGGACCATCTGTCACATTTCACATCAACCAGCAGTGAGATGTCTGTAATAAAGCAGCAGTAGCATGCATGAACTAGTGGTGGTGGTGGTGATGATGATGATGATGGAGAAGCTGGGGTGGAAGAGACATTGATGGCCTTTTTAGCCCAAAGTGAGAAAGAATGGAAGACAGGGATGAGAATGGGCATCACCACCACCAATAGCAATCAGCTTTTAGAATTTGCAGAGTTTGCAACTTCCCTAATTGCTGCTGCTGCTGAGATGCAAGGACAGCAGGATGCTGAGGAGCAGGCTAGTGTGCCACAGGCCACCGTGGACACAGTGGGAATGGGGTCAACAAGTGATGCAGGACTAGGGCAGGTTCCACTTGCCAGCAGTAGCAATACTCCTGGTCCTAGATGCAGTGCTGATTATGAGGCAGTTGCAGCAAAGGCAGCAACATCATCCTCTGCCCCAGACAGTGGAGGGAAAGAAGAAAGAGGCCATTCTTCTCCACCAGTTCCCTACCCCCTGAAGTCATCAATGGTGTGGGACTATTTTCATCTTGGGGCAGGCACAGTGCAGTCACCACCACCGGTACAGTGCAAAATTAGTGATAAGTCAGTGAGAAGGGGAAAGGAAGGAACACACCTTGGCACAAGCACCCTGATAACACACATGAAACACAGACCCCATGACATTTATGCCAAACACCCATTACAGAAATCTAGCACCGCTGTTTCTGTACCCCCTGCCTCTCCAGAAAGTTGGAAATCGAAGAGGAGGAAGAATGCAGAAACCCAGACAGACACTGGAAGTTCCATGATGAGCGAAACAACTAGCTCGCCATCAACATCACCTTCTTCCTCTAGGGTAACAAGTACATCTCCTGCCAATCCACCTCAATCATCATTACCATCCCCTCCAAATGATAGCCACTCTGTTAATGTTAGGATATGGCAGTTCATCTCTACCCATTGCACACTGTGTGCTGCACTGACCACACATGCCAGTGTGATGGAGGAGAATCAATACCAGGTTATCAGGTGGCTTCTGAGGAGATTCCATCCCACAGAATATGCTAGGATTCTGGCAGGGAGGGTTCATCATTACTATTAAACTGTCAGCAAGTTGTCATGTGTCCTTAGCGGGGTCTGGACAAGGGGTACAGTGACAGTGGCAGTACTTGGTTTCAAGTGTCATGGTATTTGGATACAGTTGTGCCCTCAGATGTTATTTACCACATGCACACTGTGTACCTTGCAGTTGCTGAAGAGACCCACAGTTCCTGCTCTCAAGGGAAACATTTCTAATCTAATAACAACGCACCCATGATTTTGGAGGAGGGGCAGGTGGAGAAGATTTTATGGCCAACTTCTTCTTTTCTCCATATAGACTGGGGGCTACTTATTGTGCTGCTACTTCCTCAGGCGCGTCACTGGAGCTAGTCGTGGTAAATGGAACCTTCATCATCCATCACTCATGTTACTGCTATTGTTGATTCCATTCTCTTTCAGCTGCCTAATCATCCTGCTGCTTAAAGGGATAGTAATGGTTCATAATAAAAGCAGCTCTAATTATTCGTCATAGTATTTGGGCCATGGAGAGTGTTATTTCAATTCTGTCAGAGTTATAGTACAAGAGTAATTGAATGATAAGGTATCCCCCTCCCACCCCTTTTACTGATATAACACTGCTCAGCTGAGAGCAGCAGGGAGGTTCCCAGGTAGATTGCAGAGAGGGACAATCTTCAATTAAGATGAGGAAAAACCTGAAAAACCTGTCAATGAGGGCAGGGTTTTCATTGTTTTCACAGTAAGAAGATTGTCTCTTGCTGTTATCTGTCTGGTCAAGCAACCAGATTCCACATCTGAGGTGAGCAGTGTTACACTACGTAAAAAGGGAAGGATGGGGAAACTTTATCATTCAATTACTCTTGAACTACAACTTGAACAGTATTGAAATAACACTCTCTATGGCTCAAATACTATTAAGATTAATTGAAGCTGCTGTTTTTGTGAAACATTACTATCCCTTTAAACATCTCAGCAGCAGCAGCAAGAATAGCAGTTGCAAATTCCACAATTATGGACTCAGACTCAGGAGGAGGACATTTGACATTGGCTAGTGGCCACTGGCCAACATGACCTGCTGGCACTAGGCCAGTAGTAATTTTTTTTTCTTAAGGTTTGTGCTTTGAAGAAAACAAAAAAAAAAACATGTCTACCTCGCTCTGTAGCTGTTTCTATTGTGTTTCACTTCCTGGAATATGTCATGTTTTTATATCGAAAAAGCAAAAACAATGTAATCAATGGGTGGAAACTTTCTAGCCATTGAAAAATGTGGAAATTTTACTTGCTGTTTTGAAAGCGAAAAAGCAGACAATAACGTGGTTTTCGTGGGATTTCTCATGTGAACACGGTGACAACTTTCGCCCATCCCTCATCCTCATGTGTATGTGACTAGCACAGATTTACTTCTGGAATGGTAGATCCCGATCACAGTCAAAACACAAGGGCCTGGATTGCGCTGCAGGTGATAACCATACCAGCAGTTTGATATACACATTCCTCCACAGGATGAACTTGATGGACTTGTGTCTTTATTTCAATCTAATTCACTATGTAAGTATACCCCTTTGAATGCCAGGGGGTACGGAATGCATTGCAAAGCACTTTGGCACTCAATGGGATACAGTATATAAAACCAGTGATAACACAAATCAACTGCAGCAGAATCTAGGCCTAAATGAGGGACAACTGATTGGGTCATAGGCACAAAAACAATCAGGACGAAGTGAAGGGAATACATAAAGAATCACTGTGATTGAAATGTGGATTTTGTTAACCCATTACATGTTCTATCAAGTTGACGATCTCTTCAACACTCACATGGTTAAAAGACCAAATTAAATCAGATTCGGGGAATTGGATCTCTTCCCTGTGGAGCAGAGGGTTTACAGCAGACCTGTCGTCTGTATCCATAATCCTCTTGTTACAGGACAAGTAACCCCTCTAATAATAACACCCTACTTAGATTATTATGGCCAGAGAACATTAATGGCCCCTCTGAATCCTACCCTTACTTCTTAATTCAAGAAACATCTTCACTCAGTCCATGGAGGCAGACATGACAGTTTCTAGCATAACCACGTGACACAAGCCCCTCCCGTCGCTCATGGTAATCTTAACCCTTTAAGTGCCATAGGCATGTGAAATGCATGGCACCATTTCTGGATTTACATTTCAGGTGCCCCTAGGCAAGGCACTCTTGGCACCCTTAGCTCTGCCCATGGCCACACCCCACTGTTCACATGACCCTACACCCAGTCCCACCCGCTGTTTCCTGACACAGACCCTTGGCCTATACCAAGCAAGGTTAAAAAAAAAAAAAAAAAAAAACTTTAACTCTTTGGTTGCTAGAGAGATTTCATTGATCTGTAATGTGTGAAAGATATCTCTAAGATCCAAGAGGTTAAACGATGGCCTGTAAGGGGTATACATGGTCCCATTAACAATGGCACATTCATTATATCGCCTTGCACAACATGGCGCCCTCTATATGTCGCCCACGTCAAAATGTCGCTCACGTGTTCAATATGTTGCACACATATAAAGGACGCACATTTTTATGTTGCACGCATACTAAGGGCACATTGAGGGCGCATTACAGCCACATTAAGGGAGCACTTGTGACATATTTAACTTCACATACAACCTGCGTCTAGACATTGGGATTGCTCTGGCCGCACCCACCATTTAGAATGTGGGCGTGGTCAGCACAGTTGAAGAGACCCTGAAAATTTTTAGGCAGTTTTAGGCAGTTGCCTATTCTGCCCACTGGGAAATTCAGCCCTACACGACACACTGCCTACATCAGTCATGCCCGGCTCCATGGGCCTGACGTCCAGGACAGATTGAACATGTTATCTTTTAAACCAAAGCACAAGGGCACCCTTTATATGGGTCATTAGGATTTTCTTCACATAATAAAGTAAGTGTGGGGATGTTATTGTTAGAAGGCATTACTTCTCCTTTACACCCATTTTTTACTTCTAGGTACCACATGATTTCTCAGTAGACCTGCAGTAAGCGTATTACTAGACTCCTCCTTATGTGGATATATAGTGTTATTGTGAATACATTTATTTATCCTTGTCAGCATTTACTTATCCCTCACATCACATTCGTTTATGCCCATATTTTTGAACCATATTACTTTTTCACGTGTACTACACTTAGATTTCTGGTGCGCTGTCTTTTTCTTTTTTACATATTATTCCTGCTGAAGTGGACTCCAGGCATCTGACGGCCGCACAGACTAACTCAGTTGCAGTTAAAGGACCTTCTAACTTCTCATCTGTCAGACGATTATCATCCATCATTTTCCATTATGAACTAACGCACCTTCCATCGTATCTACTAATCAGTGTTTCGGACTGACTGCATCTAAGTGGAACTATCTATACTGGTTTATATAGATAAGCATAAGCAGTGGCACACACTAAAGCTAATACCAAGATTCAAAATATATCAAATAATTGGTGCACGTCCCATAGAAAATATTATAATAGGTATTTAAATATACTCAGCCTGGGTTGCTCCTGGTTTCGTAAGAGACAGCACTCTTGAAGCAAATGCAGCAAAAAATGGTCAATTTATTGCATTCATGCCTAACGTTTTCGGTCCACTAGGGACCTTCCTCAGGGCATTTGCTTCAAGAGTGCTGTCTCTTACGAAGCCAGGAGCAACCCAGGCTGAGTATATTTGAATAGCTATACTGATATATATATATACTAGTTGAACAGCCCGTTACACATGCCACTGTCACCCGGTCGCGGGCCAGTCACGCGCAGTAGAGACTACCCGCGCCACCACTGATACAGAGCTGGACGCTCCTTCGGAGAGCCCAGCTCTGTATCAGCCACGGCGCGGGCAGTCTGTACTGTGTGTGACTGCAGCACGCGCAGTCATGAGTCTACTGCGCATGTCGCGGCGTTACACATGATTTAGCAAATTATTATATAGGATATATATATATATATATATATATATATCTACTGCACGTGGTTTAAACTGAACTGATTATCGATTTTCAAATCTTTAACTATTGTGATTATTTTCATTTACTGTACATATTTTTTTTTCACTTTCTCCCTTGACTTGCATTACTAACATCTGATTATGTACTATATGTACTAATACCTTAAGTCTGTGCTCCATTTCTATCTACTGTCTAATCACGTTCTTGCTAGTACAGTGAGCGCTCCCATCTTACTAGTAGTATATTACTAGACTCCCTCTGTGATCCAGCCCAGATTGTTCTGTTATTGCTACACACGTCCATAGAGTGGAGTCATTTTCCACTTCATAAACTGTCATTTTGAAAATAATAAAAATCCATGATTTTGGCTGCTATGTTCTTGATTCACAAGCGTTGGATTTCTATTGTTAATTATTCTATTAAATAAATCTCATCAGACTTTGAGGTTGATATATCAAGAGGCAGGATGAACAGGATAGAGATATACGACTCATACCATTTGATGCACACACACACACACACTGACAATATCCATAAGGACATTCTGGTAATTTTGAGTGACCAATCACATTTCTCTTTGTTCAACAAAAGTGTGAACCACTCAGAGAAATATGATATTAAACTGGTGTCAGGAGAACCTATGCCTGCTTTAACACATGTATATGCTGAGACTTAGCTGAAGTAACTTTACTTGTATCCACTGATAAATGGACAAGTACAAAACATTCATAAATCTGAGACTGACAGCATGCTGGGAAACGAGAGCGTTCAAGAGAACTTCAGCCATTTTGCCATTCTCAGACTGCTTAATCAAAGTCTAAATCGTGTTCCTGTTTTGCTGTAAATAATAGTATGATTATGTCTATATAAGATCTGAATCATGAAATTCCCAAAAGAACTAACTCTCAAGTGGGAAAGGATCAGTTTTTCTCTCCCCAAATTCCACAGACTGTTGCTTTTTAACAGAAGGATTGTACAAGTGGGTTACCCTTTGTATGAATGGGTTACTGTGCAGGAATGGGTTATTGTGTAGGAATGGGTTACTGTGTATGAGTGGGTTACTGTGTATGAATGGGTTACTGTGTAGTAATGAGTTACTGTGTATGAGTGGGTTACTGTGTATCAGTGGGTTACTATGTGGAATGGGTTACTGTGTATGAATGGGTTACTGTGTATGAGTGGGTTACAGTGTAGGAATGGGTTACTGTGTAGGAATGGGTTACTGTGTATGAGTGGGTTACTGTGTAGGAGTGGGTTACTGTGTAGGAATGGATTACTGTGTATGAATGGGTTACTGTGAAGGAGTGGGTTACTGTGTAGGAATGGGTTACTATGCGGAATGGGTTACTGTGTATGAATGGGTTACTGTGTAGGAGTGGGTTACAGTGTAGGAATGGGAAACTCTGTATGAGTGGGTTACTGTGTGGAATGGGTTACTGTGTATGAACGGGTTACAGTGTAGGAGTGGGTTACTGTGTAGGAGTGGGTTACTGTGTAGGAATGGATTACTGTGTATGAATGGGTTACTGTGTAGGAATGGGTTACAGTGTAGGAATGGGTTACTGTGTAGAAATGGGTTACTCTGTAAGAGTGAGAAACTGTGTAAGATATTTATGTCTCTAAAATGAAGTCCTTACATATTAACAATACACAGTGAGGTAGAAACTAGAGGTCCAATCTGGGCCAGTGATTCACATCAAGAAGAACTGGAGCAATTCTGGAGAAAACCAACTGCACCATTGGGGCAGATAAATATTCCCCAAATCCCCTTTGTGTTAAATGGAACTTTGACTCTCTTGAATGCCAGAAAGTTCTCTAATGCATCGCTTTGTGCGGGTGACCTCTTCCTCACTCAATGTATTAAAATGCTCATTTAAAAGAATTGAAATGTTTATTGCAGATGGTTTATCCCAGATTTCCTACATTTCTTCATTAGTTTGGCTCCGACATGTCTAGAGGTCGCTAAGAACATAAACATGATCTGGAACTCCATCCAGGGCAAATGAGATACTTGTCCATTGCCCAGCAGAGGCTGGATGTGCTTGATATAATGGAATCCAGAAATAATTAGATAGAAAATAATTGTCTACCCATGGGGTTGAGTGTAATAATGTAATTAATCATTCCAATATTTTGTATGAAAGAGAAATGCCAAGTTCTGACAGATAAATAAGTTGAGTGTAAGCCAAACAGTGTAATGATCCATTAAATCTGTACATTCCAAGAGACAGACTCCATTGCACATGATGTCTGTATCAGTAATTCTATCTGTACATATTCTGTTCTACTTGTGAGCCATTATACAAATCATTGGTAAGACCTCACCTTGAGTATGCAGTGCAATTTTGGGCACTGGTTCTGAAAAAGGATATACTAGAACTAGAGAGGGTACAGCGTAGAGCAACAAAATTAATTAATGGAATGGAGGACTTGACATATGAGGAACGACTAAACAAATTTGGTTTATTTACTCTAGAGAAAATATGACTCAAAGGAGACCTTATCACATTGTACAAGTATATGAGAGGTCAATACAAGGATCTCTACGGTGAACTATTTATTCCAAGGCCTGATCAGGTGACCAGGGGACACCCCTTGAGATTAGAGGAAAGGAGGTTTAGACTTCAGCAGAGGAAAGGGGTTTTTTACAGTAAGGTCTGTTAAATTGTGGAATTCATTGTCCAAGGAGGTGGTTATAGCAGATACAATGGATACTTTCAAGAGAAGATTAGATACATTTATTTCCAAAGGGAACATACAGAGTTATACTGTTTATTAGTAGGCTGACCAGGACGGTCTAATAAAGACTAATTTAATTGGTAGCAGGAAAGCTATAAAATTCTCAGTCACTGGGGTATGAGGAGAAGGTTGAACTTGATGGACTTGTGTCTTTATTCAACCTAATTTACTATGTTACTATGTTACTCTGTGAGATCAAACAGTGATAACTTTTATCACGTATAATGGAATCCAACCCTCATTTCATCTTTACAATATGAACTAAATAGTGCTGATGTTTTACTATATGAATGTGTGTTTTGAACGTTAACCTGAAGGACCTACTTTGTGTTTGTAAAGATGGATCTTACAAGTCCTACTCTTGGAACTGAAAATATAAGCATTGTGGAAAAAAGACTTCTAACAAGGCTACATATGATTTAATTTAGGGAAAATGGTCATGTTATGAGCTTACACACTATAGCAATGTTTTTCTACCATCATTCTGTGGCACTTTGGTGCCCCTCAGACCTCCTTTAAGGGTGCCTCCGTTTTTTGTAGAGTTTGACAAGTATGTGAATATTGAGGTTCAGAGTATATATTATTATGTATAATATGCTGGGATTTGTAATAATGATTGTGAGATCTAGGAATCACTATATGTATTTGTACTTTTCTAACCCTTAATAAATTACATAAAAATGCTAGGTGTCACCTGAAAATTCCAGACCACTTGTCAGGGCTTTGAGAAAAAAAAAAGATATAGAGAAGTATTTTTCTATAGTAAAAGAACAGCTTAAAACATTTAGTGTAATAAAAATAGAGTATTTAAACTTATCTAATTTGTATTTACTGGACCTTAGTTTCTTGTACTAATTTTCTTCTAAAAATCTCAGGTGTCCCACGAATATCTGAATTGTCCTGAATAATCCACACTGGACGTCATCTTCAGAGGATTACCTGGAAAATAAAATGTAACCAACATAAATGGATTTTATTTTTTTTAGACTTGGAAAGATATGGTCAGTTCACAAATGGTCTGATTTATATTTTTAAAATATTAAACAACGATTTCTGAAAAGGTCCAGTTTGGCTCGGAATCGCTGTAGCCTGTGAATCAGCAGCTTAATTATGCTTCTAATATGCCCACTAATGAATTTTAACATAATCATGTCATGGAGTGATTTTGGAGGTGTTTGGTTGTAATGCTAATCATTTCAATTTAATTTGTAGTAAATGGAAAAACTGTGTATTCCCCTCTGAGGTTACAAACACATTGCGTGTATGGAAATGAAATAGAAAATGTAAGTGGCAATAAAACAAAATAAATCAGTTATTTTCTAAATGAGATGAAACTTTGTTGATATGACACTTTTAATATTGTTGTATTTTTTAGAACTTTAAAAAATACTCAGATCCTATATAATAATTCGCTAAAACGTGTGTAACGCAGCAGTCATGCGCAGTAGAGGCTGCACGTGCCACAGCTGATAGAGAGCTGCCTTTGTATCAGCCCCGGTGCGGGCAGTCTCCACTGTGCATGACTGCCCCGCGACCGGCTGGTAGTGGCACTGTGGCCCGTGTAACGGGGCTCTTCAACTAGTGTTAAAATAAAAGAACCAATTTGTGTTCACAGTGAAGAGGCAATAGACTGATATTCCATGTGGTGCACGCAAAAAGGAATGCGGAACAATTTTAGGTTAAACCAACAGCACCATAAGGCAAACATATACATTTCCTGTGATTTCAGTGTCGTATTAAACCCTGAGATGGAAGACAGATCTTAACATATCGCTACACTGTAACATATCACTACACTGTAACATATCACTACATTAACATCTCTACACTGTAACATATTGTTACATTTTGACATTTCACTTCACTGTAACATATCTCTACACCGTAACATATATCTACACTGTAACGTATCTCTACACAGTAACATATCTCTACACAGTAACATATCTCTACACAGTAACGTATCTCTACACTGTAACGTATCTCTACACAGTAACATATCTCTACACAGTAACATATCTCTACACAGTAACGTATCTCTACACTGTAACGTATCTCTACACAGTAACATATCTCTACACTGTAACGTATCTCTACACAGTAACATATCTCTACACCTAACATATTGTCACACTGTAATATATAACAACACTAACATCTCTGCACAGTAACATATCTATACACTTTGAAATCTCTACATTGTAATGTATTGCTACACTGTAACATATCACTACACTAACATCTCTACACTGTAACATATCTTTACATAGTAACATATCGCTACATTGTAACATATTGCTACACTGTAACATATCACTACAATAACATCTCTACACTGAAACATATTGCTACATTGTAACATATCACAACACTGTAACATACCTCTACACTGTAACACATCACTACACTGTAACACACCTATATACTGTAACGTCACTACACTGTAACATACCTCTACACTGTAACTTCACTACACTGCAACATATCACTACATTGTAACATATCGCTACACTGTAACATATCACTACACTGCAACATATAACTACATTGTAACATATCGCTACACTGTAACATATCGCTACACTGCAACATATCACTACACTGCAACATACCTCTACACTGTAGCATACCTCTACACTGTAACATCTCTATACTGTAATGTACCTCTACACTGTAACATATCACTACACTGTAACATATCACATCACTATAACATACCTCTACACTGTAACATATCTCTACACTGTAACATATCACTACACTAAAACATCTACACTGTAAAAATCACAACACATCACTACACTGTAACATATCACTACACTGTAACATATCACTACACTGCAACATACCTCTATACTGTAACATACTGCAGCACTGTAACATATTACTACACTAACATCTCTATACTGTGACATATTGTTACTTTGTAACATATTGCAGCACTGTAACATATCTCTACACTGTAGTATATCACTACACCAACATATCTACACTGTAACATATCACTGTACTGACATCTCTATACTGTAACATATCACTACACTGTAACATCACGACACTGTAACATCACGACACTGTAACATACCTCTACGCTGTAATGTCACTACAACAACATATTGCTACATTGTAATATATCTCTGCACTGTAACATATCTATACACTGTAACATATCACTACACAATGCATCTGAGGCCTCTCCAGCCTTTAAAGGAATGAACACCCTGTAAATAAATCAGAATGTGCATATCTGCCCTATGACGAAGATGATGTATCTTATTGACACAGATGTTTGGTTAGGTTGCCTTCCTACTCAATTTATCAGTTTTTTTATTTTCATATTTGTACGATTGTTTTAACAGTAAAGTTTACATATTTTTCTCCCCAAATATTCTTCAATGTTGTGCCTGTGACATCACACCTCTGATAACATCACCTAGTTTCTTCCCTTTTACCATCTTCCCACATAACGCCTTCTTCCCTTTCCTTTTTCTTTGCCACACATATGAGAATGATAAATAAGCATCTAAATCTGTACACAAGCTTCTTATATCTCATATCTGCATAATACTCCTCCTACCACATCTAATCACAAAATCCAGGTATTTACACCACCCCTGGAGAAGTAAACAAAAGAAAAGTCTGGCTTTTACTTCCTCTGCACCCAGTATGGAAATCGCCCAGGCCTGGTAGACTCAGAAATGCACACACTAGGGTTGCCACTTACCTGTTGAGACACAGCCAGGCTGGTGAAAATTTGGAGTGAAATCAATATGTCAGTGGCAAAATATGAAAGGCCAATATTTTTTGTTCCACACAAGTATGTTTTTTTTCATTAGAGATGTAACGTGGCATGGATACTATATCACTCATTAACTTGCACTACTTTTGACCTTGTATTCTTACAGCTAGATCTGTTTTATTGTTGCAAGCCACATGGTCAGATTGAATGTAATACTGTGGGTGCTGGTGAATATGATGAATAGGAAGGAATATGAAGGAATGCTAGACAAACTATACACAGTATATATGATTCCACTATAACACTGCATTGTTTGTCAGCTATGCCTCAACGATCATAGCACTGGTCTCTAATGTTGTATATGATGGCAACTATGCAGATCCCTCCTCCTCAGAGTGCTGCTATCACCACTACATGTGTCATATGCGTCTTCATCTTGTGGGTTTTGTTAAACTTCTGATATATACTTGTATCGTATTAAATACTGGTTCATTTAAAAAAAATGTAAGGCTACCAACACTGCTGATGAGTAGACATGTCCTATGGTCATTAATGATATAACTGAACCGAAAACTTGCACTGACTGAACACTTGCTGTTGGGCAACTAAAACTATCTAGAGTAGCATGCATAGGTGCTATCCACACACATTGTTTTGTTTGCCAGGACTCTATTAGGCCATTGCTTCAGCCTACCAGATAGTATGCTGCAGCCATTTCATATGTAGTGGGACCACTCCTTGGAGATAGAGGGTGTTCATGAGCATCAGTTATCAATCCATATTCTGGAACCAAGTCCCACAGAGAAGTGTCAGGGTCATACCACTGCTGCTACAAATGTTAGACTGAGATGCATTGGTTGGTTTCTGTGATGATATGTGCTCTACAAGATGTTATGTTGTTGTTGCTGATGCTGGAATGGGTCAGACCCAGGATGTGTGGTTCTATGGCTACAATGCAGTCAGGCAAGGCTGGGGGCCAGTATGTATGGGTCAATGGCTACCATTGCAATGGAACAAGGCTGGAGGTCAGTGTGTGTGGTACAATATCTACAAGTGCAGTGGCACAAGGCTCAGGGGGGGTCAGGATGTGTGGTTCTATGGGTACCAGTGCAAAACCACAAGACTGGGGGTTAATATGTGTGTCTCTTTTGCTACTAGGGGGACAAGGCTGGGAGTCAGTATGCGTGGTTCTGTCATTACTGTGGGATAAGATGGCGGGCAGTATGTGGGGTTCTATTGCTGCCTACCAGTGCAGGTGGACAAGGCTCAGGGTAACTATGTGGGATTCTATGGCTACCACTGAGCTGAATATGAATGTCCATTAACTGCATGGAAAAAATTTGAAATAAGTGAACTTTTCATGTGCCTTCCAGTGGAAGGTGAAAAAAGTGTTTTTCACGTTTCTCTTTCACATGAAAGTCTTCACCCATCCCTAATTACAATAGTAGCAGCAGTAGGTGTCAGTGGTGATGCCATTCAAACAACAGCAGAAGCATTCATAGCTAGGGTTGTGGAAGTTGACTTGTATTGTGACCTTCTCAATAACATTGAAGTATGACTTGGAATTAGTGATGGTGCTGATGTCTCAAAGAGCTTATAAACGGGCATACTGCTCATTTTCAATGGTGGAAAATAAAACAATTGCCTTTTTGCTAATGTATTGTTCATATAATCATTGCTCTCACTCATCTGTATTAGTAGAAGGACACGAGAGGTGAGAGACATATTCTTATTCAACATTATCATCAATAATTAGGTCATCATCAGCAGTATCCATTCCTTTCATATTCTTGAAGGCTTTTAAAAGTCTGAAAAAAACCTTCTTTTTAGATTTCCCCTTAGGTGTGTTTACTGAATGGTGTCCTATAGTTTGTGACAGGGTATTACTGTCAATGTCTGAAACAGCAAATGGCCTCACTTCTGAATCCTCCTCTATGTCAACAGTACTAGAATGTGACTCGTTATCTTCTTTACTATTGTCAAAAACGTTTAGTACTAATATTGGTTATGGTAGAACTTTTCCTGTCACTTTTACAAATAGGCATCTCAGGAGGCAGGTATCATCATCATTTATTGAATGGAGAAACCATGTTTGCAGGTCATTTGTTTAGTAAGATTTTAATAGATATTCCCTGTACTCCTCCTATGCATTTTCCCATTTTCATGCCCCTAGCATGTTTGGTGGACATAATGATAACAATTTACAGCAAAGCACATGACAGAACTGTTAGCATGTGGAGTGATGTTCTGTGTATCTGAAAATAAGCTACTATATATATCTATGTCTGTAGTATCTGTCACATTCAGTCTCATTCACAACTCAGGTGAAGGATCTTCAACCTGTGTCTTTTACAGATCAGTCCAAAGAGTTTTCATGGTGTTTTTCTAGAAAACAAATCACACACACACACACACACACACACACACACACACACACACACACACACACACACACACCTGATATTTCAGATACCCTCTTGTTCTGCCTGTTTCTACATATAGCAAGTGCTAACATTTCAGCTACAGCTTTGTCTTTTTCTCCCAATTTGACTACAGTGTTAATTTTAGGTTATAATGCAGGTTGAGGATAGACACGTCTGCTTCAGAATCATCAGCTTCTTCAGACTGTGACTCCCAGCTGCAAAACTAGTCAATATTATATCAATCTTCCTGTCTGCGCATCTGTCAGGGTATCTCTGGCAAGCCGTGTCACCGCGGTGCGCCTCGTCGTATGGGTGTCTTATATAGCCACGCCTCCATGATAGAGCCGATGCTCAATCTCGAGCTTGTTTTCAGTGTTTCCTCCTGAGCTCTCTGGGGTTCTTGTCTCAGCCCGTTCTCGTTTCTCTCTCCATGTATGACTCCTGGCTTTCCCCCTGGACTTGCATGTTGAAGCTGCCTGCCCTGACCTTTGGATTACCTTCTGGACCCGCTTGTTGATGCCACCTGCCCTGACCTTTGGACTCTCCTTCTGGACCTGCGAGTTGAAGCTGTCTGCCCTGATCTTTGGTCTTGATTTAACTTTTGCTGATTCTGCCTTCTCTGATCTCTGGCTCCTGTAGTTCCAGCTTTGGATGGGGTTCTCCTTGGTCATCTCCCTCTGGCTGTTCCAGTTCTTCCAGTGCTCCCGACGAACTCCAGGTACCCAGTTGTCTTAGATTGTATGTATATGCATTGTATTGTATGTGTATATGTATAGTGGGTCTGTTTACTGCTCTCAGTCCTGCATCTGGGTATCCTACCTCTCACTTGGGGGTTTCTTTTCTCCTTTTATATTATACCAGCTGTTTGCGCATACTCGCTGTAGCCCCTCTCTGCACCGAGTGGGGTTTCACTCAGCTTACACTTCATAATGTAGAAGGGAGACCTGACACCTCCTAAGGGGAAAAAGTAAAATAACACATTTTCAGACTTTTCAAACTCCAAAAGTATGAAAATACTAGTTGAAGAGCCCATTACACGTGTCACAGTGCCACTGTCAGCCGGTCACGGGGCAGTCATGCACAGTAGAGACTGCCCGCTCCACGGCTGATACAGAGCTGGACACTTCTTCTGAGCGTCCAGCTCTGTATTAGACACAACATGGGCAGTCTCTACTGTGCATGACTGCGTCGTTACACACATTTTAGCAAATTATTATACAGGATTGGAGAGGCTGCATCTCTGTGCAGTTACTGCATATAACCACCTGGGAATATCAACATTTTCTATATTTAGAAACGTATCCCAGGTCACTGAACATGTGGTGGCAGCAGGACTATCCACCGGTGCTGGGCTTCCAGTACTACTATTAGAGCTGCTTTTGCAGCCCTCCATCTCCTCCTTGTCACTTTAAACAGAGTCCAGTAAGTGACAGCAGCAACTACTACCACTCCTCCAAACTATTCTCTCTCTCTCCCTCCCTACTTGTAATTTCCATAATAACTTCTCTCTATCAAATAAACCAAGCAGAACTGCAAGATGGATTTTCATAGTACTGAAGCAAAAATTCTCATTCCCAGAGATAAAAATAGGGGGAAGTGATAGAGGCAAAAAAAAGGCAGACATTTTAATGGATTTGTTATATCTGAGTTTGAATGAAAGAATACATTTTTTTTTTTTTGCAAAATAATTTGAGAAAAAGTAAATGGTACTTTTCAGCCATCCATCATTATAAGGCAAGTAATTCAAATAGTCAAATAAATATATAAGTTTATGTGAAGTCTCTTTACAGGGAGAGAAGAAGACCACACTCTCACCTCTGCCATCATGTGTGAAAAAGAGAAGCCACCATAAGAGATAGAGGTTTCCACTGAAGAGTTAGAAATCAAGAGACAGGTTTCTGTGATAGTGAAAAAGTTGAAAGAGTAGGAGAGGAAAAGATCATGAGTTGTGTGGCGTTTGTTACACAGAGAGCGAGTATTCCATAATGTAGATGAGAAGGGTGGACCGGGAATGGTCGGTAGATTGCAGTTGTGTTTGCCCTATGAGAATAGGTATTCCCCAGTCTGTGATGGGCACAGCTGAAGATGCAACTAGGACCATGATTGGGAGAGATATCTTCTGAAGCCAGAAAAAGCAATTGAGAGGAGGATCTTGTGTGCGAAGAGAAGGGGAGTGTTTCCTGGTGGATGATGATAAAATTCAGGAAACAAAACAGCTCATGTGAACAAATCATTAAAATATATCATATGTGGCTAATGTGATTTAGATCACATACATATTTTCTGCCAGATACAACAAAGTAAAATGAAAACGTATTTATGAAACAAGAAGAAAGAAAGAAGAGGGATGCCTCATAGACTAGTATATCCGATATATGTGAAATATATGTCCCACCTCAAATCCCTTAAAGAAATGGCTACTCACATATTGAGCATGTCCACCACACAGATATGTGAGAGATGGATTATCCACATTTATGGGAGATATTTGGACCCTCTTCCACTTGAGTAGATCGATCTTTCCAAATCTTCATTCACCTCAGCTGCTCCACAGACGTCCAAACTGTGTCCACACAGGTGTCTCCGCAATTAGACCAACAAAATAAAGAGGAGAAGGTGCAAGTATGTATTCTTGATAAAGTAGTGCACTTAAGGTATCAAATATCACTAAATTGGTAGATTAATATAGGAATCAATACTCACAAAATTCTTTAAACCGGTGTTCTTGAATCACTGCTAAATCGCATACAGGGATATTGTCTTGTCCCCACTCAAGCAAACTCCTGTAACAGCTGTCCTGGGAATCTCCGGATAAAGTAAGAGGCCTTCCACTGTTTTCCAAGATTAACAAATTTATTTAAAATTGGTGTGTTTAAGCATCCATAAAACAATATAAAATTATTCACAAGATCCTAATACGTATTTAATCATGCTAACTGCTATATGAAGAGCACACATCTATGTATGTATTTTTAGATAAATTAAAATGCCTTTCTTACTGCAAGTATAATTTCCCATTAAAGGTAGTTAGGAATAATTGGACTATGCTTTCACTATGCTAATTTGGTGCATATTGTTAGGGGAATTAAAATCATATGATTTAAAAGTACCATAAGAACAGAGAAGTGTGTTGTGTGGACACTAGATAATGTGCAGGAACATCAGGTGCAGAAATAAGAAGGACAGATATGAAACAATCACCAGATACAGCTGTGGTGTAAAGAAAGCTAAGATACATGCAAGGTATTGGTCTCTATTGAATTAGCATTTAAAAAAGAGTTTGTTGATAATAAAGGTGACATTATTTTAAAGCAGGTGTATGAATTCAGGAAATCATGTATCATAATTTTTTGATACAAAATTAAATATGTAATCAATAGCAGAATTAAGAGGAAAAATGGAAAACAGATGGCTTTTTCCCCTTCAAACAATATGAGGATTGCAGTAGACAATCTGAAAGTATTGATTGTAGCACTACAGTAATGGATGAAAAAAAAATTAAATCAATAATTTTATTTCCTGAAGCACAAAGTTTGAAATCTATTTATTAGAATGTACTAGTGAAACACAGTGTATTTGGAGGATAATTAGAAGACTAAAAGATGCAGTTTAGAAAAGCAATAACAAGAAAGATCAAAGATATCCGTTACTACGCAATAATGGAGAAATACAGAAAGTTCTAAACAGATTGGACGGAATCCAAGGGAAGGAAATGGATTATCCAATTTACTGAAAAAGGAAGTGTTCTGGATCTTAGGAAGAGAAGTGCAGAATTACAGAAGAATATAATAATAATAATAATAATAATAGTAATAATAACAAACACATATCCAATATAATAATTTGCTAAAACATGTGTAACGACGCAGTCACGAGCAGTAGAGACTGCTTTGCGAGCTGCAGTCATGCGCAATAGAGACTGCCCGCGCCACGGCTGATAGAGCGTCCAGCTCTGTAACAGCCACAGTGTGGGCAGTGTCCACTGCGCAAGACTGCCCCGCGACCGGCTGGCAGTGGCATTGTGGCCCGTGTAACGGGCTCTTCAACGAGTTTATCCTATAATGTAGCATATCCGTGTATGTCTGTATACGGTATCCATCACATGTCTTATGATCTAATTTTTATTTCCAGGGCGCTAGAGGATTAAGTGAAATTAGATGATAATGAGTCACATGGAACGGGAAGTAAATGGAACATTTTCTCGTGTGAACAGTTTATATACACAAACACAGAACTGTGCAAAAGATTTAGTCAGGTGTGAAAACATGCTGTAAAGTAAGAATGCTTTTAAAAATAGTTCATTTTTATCAATTAATAAAATGAGTAGTGAGTTAACAGAAGAAAAATCTAAATAAAATCAATATTTGGTGTGACCGCCCTTTGCCTTCAAAACAGCATCAATTCCTCTAGGTACACTTGTGCAGAGTCAGGGATTTTATAGGCGTATAGTCAGGTGTATGATTAAACAATTATACCAAACCAGTGCTAATGATCATCAGTTTAATATGTAGGTTGAAACACAATCATTAACTGAAACAGAAACAGCTGTGTAGGAGGAATAAAACTGGGTGAGGAACAGCCAGATTCAGCTAACAAGGTGAGGTTGCTCAAGACAGTTAAATGTCAAAGGTGATATACCATGGCAAGACTGAGCACAGCAACAAGATACAAGATAGTTACACTGCATCAGCAAGGTATCTTCCATGCATAAATTTCAAGGAAGACAGGGATTTCCAGATGTGCTGTTCAAGCTCTTTTGAAGAAGCACAAAGAAATGACAATGTTGATAGGTGCAGTGGTCGGCCAAGGAAACTTAGTGCAGCAGGTGAAAGACACATCATGCTTACTTCCCTTCACAATCTGAAGATGTCCAGCGGTGCCATCAGCTCAGATTTAGCAGAAAACACTGGGACACTGGTACACCCATCTACTATCCGGGGAAGTCTGGTCAGAAGTGGTCTTCATGAAAAACGTGGAGCCAAAAAGCCATACCTCAGACGTGGAAACAAGACCAATCGACTCAACTATGCATGAAAACACAGGAACTCGGGCTGAAGAAAAATGTCAGCAGGTGCTCTAGAATGATGAGTCAAAATTTGAAATATTTGGCTGTTTGGCAGTTTGTTCCCCGAAGTGCTTGAGAGAGGCACAAGAATGAGTGTCTGCTGTCAACAGTGAAGGCAACAGTGGAGATTCCTTGCAAGTCTGGATCTGCATTTCTGCAATTGGAGTCAGGGATTTGGTCAGAATTGATGGACTCTTCAGTGCTGAGAAGTACAGGCAGATATTTATTCATCATCAGTACCATCAGGGAGGCATCTAATTGGCCCCAAATTTATTCTGCAGCATGACAATGACCTCAGACTTAAAGCCAAATTCATTAAGAGCTATCTGAGTCTGTCTGGGATTACATGAAGAGAGAGAAGCAACTGAGGTGCCTAAATACACAGAAGAACTGTGGTTAGTTCTCCAATATGTTTGGAACAACCTACCTGCAGAGTTCCATAAAAAACTGCGTGCAATTGTACCTAGAAGAATTTATGCTGTTTTGAAGGCAAGGGATGGTCACACCAAATATTGATTTGATTTAGATTTTTCTTCTGTTCACTCAGAAAACTACAAAACTAGTAAGGGGAATGGAAAGTTTTAGTTTTGAAGAAAGGCTAGAAAAGTTAAAGGGATAGTAATACTTTGTTTTAACTTTATTTTATTTTGTAGGCATTAAAAAAACATGAAGAATGATATAAGTCTTATCTCTCAATCCTTTATGGTTTAGGAGATATTCACAAGCAAAGTTCCCCTCCCCGCCCCTTTTACCTAGTGTAAGCCATCTCTTCTCAGATGTGGATCAGGTTGTATGACAGGACAGATAACAGAAGGGGACAATTTTCTTTGTATGAAAACAATGAAAGCCCTTCCCCCCTTGACAAGTTTTTCAGCTTTTTCCATTATCTTAATTGAAGATTGTCCCTCTCTGCAGTCTACCTGGGCACCTCCCTTCTGATCTGGTTGAACAGGGGGGGGATACTTTGTTTGTGAATATCTCTTAAACCATAAAGGTTTGAGACATAAGACTTATATCGTTCTTCATGTTTTTTTAATGCCTACAAAATAAAATAAAGTTAAAACGAAGTATTACTATCCCTTTAAACTTGTACACACTAGAGAAACGGCGTCTTAGAGGGGATATGATAACACTATATAAATATGTTCAAGGCCCATATAAAGGGCTCGCCAAAGACCTGTTCATTAACAGAACAGTACATAGGACAAGGGGCCACCCGCTTAGACTTGAGGAAGACAACAGCGGAAAGGTTTCTTTACAGTAAGGACAATAAAGGTATGGAATTCACTGCCTGAGGAGGTGGTGCTATCAAATACATTAGATGCCTTTAAAAGGGGCCTGGATACTTATTTAAAAGAGCATAACATAGAGGGCTATGTACGTTAGTATTGGGATTAATATTTAGTTGGGGCTTGTTGATCCAGGGAGAAATCTGATTGCCATTTGGAATCAAGAAGGAATTCCCCCCCCCCCATTCAAGGCAGAATTTTAAATTGCTATATTGAGGGATTTTTCTTTTGGATCAATGATGGTAATCAGGAATAGGAAAAGGGTTGAACTAGATGGACGCAAGTCTTTTTTCAACCTAAATTACTGTTATTATGTTACTTTGCATTTTGTTAATTGCTAAAAATAAACTATTAACATGTCTATTTTTGCAAGCATTTTTACGTTATAGCATTTTCTCATATCTGCCAAAGACTTGCACAGTACTTTATATATATATATATATATATATATATATATATATATAGATAGATTAATCTACTCGTCATATTTATATGTGTATATATAGCTCAATTTAGATTAATAATATAGGAATTTATTCTATTTAGAATCAGTGGTTTTGAATTTATATAACACAAATGACAATGTTATTTGTACAGGTATCAATGCGTACTAATTCAATAAATCATCTTGGTGTCTATTTTGATCCAGTATAAAGTAGTTCTAAATGATACCTCAATTACATTATTTATAATATTTGCCAGAAATGTACTGAGTATCTGAAATGTTCCATAATTCAATTTGCAGATCACAACAATATAGTCATGGTGCCCTCTATGCTGTATATCATAACAAATTTTACCATTTGCAACATTAAGAATGAATCTAACCTGATAACAGAACGTTACTGATACAGTGCGTGACAAAGGAAACATCTATTGATCACCATGGTAGCAGCTAGCAAGCGTGATGTATGCCCTGCATGTTGGCCAAATCTACACAGGTCATACTGTTTCAAACAAATTGCTCATGTCTATGAATAACTGCAGATTTCTGTAACATAATTCTAACAGCTCTATCCACTGCTATCGTTCTCATCATCATATTCCTCATTATTCATTTTTTTATGTGCCAACACCTGGAATTGCTTTACAGAAAAGAATTATGAATTATTGATACATGCGACAAAATTAATTTTCCATTTTCTTTTATCAACTAGTTTCATTTGAAATAGCAGGTAAAAGAAAAGGAAGGGGAGTTAAACAGAAGAAGGCAGGAAAAATGAGAGAGGATGTGTTGGTAATTGATGTGGGAGGTGGCAAGATGGTGAGCAGTGGTGGGAAGATGGAAGAAAGGGAGGATGAGAGATGTGAAGTAAACGGGAGTTGGAGAGTGTGAAAGAGCAAGTGGTAATAAAGAGAAAATAATATGAGAAGAAAAAAGTCATGGAGTAAAATTCCTGAATTGAGGTGAGGGATTACGGCTGCCCTTATGGCTCTCTAAAATGTATCTTATGGAAATGAAGGAATCATTAATTATTCCCCATTAGAGACAAGTTAAGGCTGCACATCAACAAAAATGACCCAGTGCCCCATCAAGTATGCTGATTCCTTATTACAGAAAGTTGAGGCTACAGACACAGATGGTGGCGGTAGATAGAAATGGCAATAGAATTAGCACTCTGTGCTTCTTGTTCTTAGGTCAACAATTTCAGGGGCAAGATAGTGAAATCAACGGGATGCAGGTTGTCCCTACAGAATGGTTCAAGAGCTATGGGCATCAGTCATGCAAATGTGTGTACCAGTTGTGCCACCCAGATATTTGTATTAGATCATCCTGAGATGATTGTATGTACTTCTCTTGAAAAATCCTGGATCTGTTAGCAAACTGATGGAGATTAGTACCTGATAGAAGATATAATGAAAGAACAATGCAAATGTTAAACATTGGTAAGAAACTTAGCAGACTGGTGCTTATGGAACCTTATTTGAAGTAGAATTTCCTTATAAAGTGCTTGGTAAATGTATTTAATTGGGGTGACTATAAATGATTCCTGTCACACATGTACCCGATTGACCATAAAATTGATATCCCTACAAAGGCCACAGAATGTTGTTGAAAAAGCTATAGACTTGGACAGATAGCAGGATAACCATAATCTCTGTTACACTGAGTACTCGGTAGAAGAAACATTGCAGGTCCCACATAAAACCATGACGTCTATCACAGCACCCCAGAACTCATAGAGATAAGTCATTTTTATTTGAGTCAGTTTTTCAGTGTCAAAAACTACACCTGCCTCAGGCCATATAGATTAAAAAAAAGCAACTACAACTAGAGAGAAATTGCCATGGGCAGGGCTGGATTTGCCATAAGGCAGAGTAGGTATCTGCCTACAGGCGCACCCCACAGAGGGGCGCCTGTCATTGGAATCAATTTTTTATTTTTTTATTTTATTTTTTTAAATATTTTCATTCACCCTACCAGCTGCCTGCCTGTCGCCCGGTGAGATCATGCTGTTGCTCCCTCGGTGGCTCTTTAGTAATGCAGAGCGCTGGGAGATGACATCATCATGACATCATCTCCCAGCGCTCTGCACTCCTAAAGAGAAGACCGTGCAGGAGCAACGGGAGCTACAGTTCTGTGCAGAAGCAGCACAGACCTTTCCTGCCGCTGGACCACCAGGGATGTAGGAAACGGGGCAATGTGGAGCTGATGGTACAAGTAGGAGATGATGGGGGTAATGTGAGTGCAAGTTGGAGCTGATGGGGGTAATGTGAGGGCAAGTTGGAGCTGATGGGGGTAATGTGAGGGCAATATGGATATGGGGGGTAATGTGGAGATTTGGAGCATTGTGGAGGTGTCCAGTGGAGATGGCCAATGGGGGGGGGGGGTGCTTCAGATTTCTGTGCCTACAGGCTCCTGAGATGTAAATCCGGCCCTGGCCATGGGGCAAATGTACCATTTTTAGTAAACTGTTTTAGACACGTTTATGAATTTGTAATAGAGCAATAAATATTGGAGCACAAACATATTTTATCTTATATTTGATAAAATAGGAAATAAGACGTATAATTGAACACATTTTAGCAATTATATTTTATGCTTTTCAGTTCTCAAAACAAATATTTATAAGATGAATTATAACAACATTATCCTTTAACATTACCAAGAAATGTTTCTCGTTTAAATCTGGGAAATAAAAAAATCCCCATAAAGCAATCTTAGAAGTGGCCCTTACCTTGACTGTGACAATATGGCATCTTCAAATAGACTTTTGTTTACTGAGAACCACAAAATGGAGAATGGTGCTCCAGAACTAAGGGGGATGCACCTTCTAAGTGAAAGGACATTTTTTACAACCCTTAAATATGTATATAAGATTTCAATATTGTTAAATCATTTAAATATATATTGTTATCCCAAATGGCTCCAAAAAGCATCTCAGACAATTCCAAATCTACCTGTTTCTTCTTGATTTGACGTACAGTTTTAGAAGGGAGATCTGTGCCTATAGGAATAAGGGACTTTGGTGCATTAATAGAAGAATTTACCTATGCAAAGCAGTCCAATATATGTATATTTTTATTTTATTTAGCTACATTGGAACACTGTTTTACTCTATTGCTTGCTAGTAATTTTTACTTTTTTTTATGCTGTAAATAAAGACACCTTCAGAGACTATAACAAAATGTAAATGTATACACTAACTTTCTTAATCCCTCATATTACATGTCAGTCCTGGATACTTGTCTTAACGTTTCTCCTCAACAATGACCACCTCTTGATCCATGTCCCAGATTCTATAAAATCAATTTCAGAGATACCAATGATACATTTGGAAGCAAACTGGCATGAAACGTTGCTGAGTTGAACTATGTTTTGAGTTTTGTTCAGTCAAACTCACTTTGTGACAAATGCTGGTGGTTAATGTATTCAGAATGGGAAATGGAAAGGAAACAGATACTTGATCTGTTACCATCTACTGCTAATGTTAAGCCACCACATTGTGTGACACTTTCAAATAGAGAGTCTATAATGACTATTGCATCTAAAAGACTTAAATGTTTTGTGTACGCCCATCCTTGCCAAGACTTTTCATGCCTTACAGATAGTATAATACATGCTTGTCACTCTGTCTGCTTTTTCTCCACCCATCTTCTGCATGATTGAAGCACTGGCCTTTAAAGCCTTCCTGGTTAGGGCTTCCCACACCTGATCTTTGTGCTACCAGCGTGTTTCGTGAGTTTTGGCATTTGATACTGACTTTGACCTTGATACAGATCCAGATACTGACCCCATCTTCATTCCTGATTTCTGCCTTTGTCTCCTCCCTGTTCTGCTGCATTACTGGTACGATCCTGCTTGGTTCCTCCACTATGACCTCCTCTACTGCCCTCCCGGTTTGACCTGGCCTTCGTTCCCGATATCTGCTTCTGCCTTCTCTCCTCGTTACTTGACTGATTGATCTCCGACTAGGCTTGCTTCTGCCAAACAGCTAGTTGGATTGATCCCAGAGCGGCAGGTTGATCTCCTGCAGTGCCAGCTAGAAACCAACAGCCTATGGGACAGATCCCAGCCAAGTACCCTGGCAGGTTGATCACCGGTCAGGCCTAACATCTTTAATGGCTGACCGGATTGATGCCAGCCTCTGCAACACTTTGTCAGAGACTGCTCTTGGTGTTGACCGATCTCCGGTGTCATTGTCTTACAACTATCCAACCTCTAGTCAGTCCTTGACAGTATTACCTTCTGACTCTGTGAGTTCCTATGACTTCCAGTCTTCTTACTATCTTACAAGTCTCCGACTACCCTGAGAGTCGCATACCCTGTTAATGACATCCTCTTGGTTCCTGTCTCTTGCTCTCTACAGAGGACTCTCTCTTGCTAGCAGGCTTCATTGACTTCTGGACTGCTCCGACCATCATAGCTGTGTCCAGATTCTGCATAAAGGTCCTGTCATCTTCCCTCAGTCTTGTGACAATGTCACTGTGAAGGACTTTTACATTGTCATCATTAATGCTAATCTGACACTCATTTATAAATTGTGTTGCTTCTTCTATATTTATATCTTATTGTTGTTCATTTTTAACCTATTTTATATTTTCCTTCCCAGGGTATGACAGGAGTATGCTGTGTATACAATGAAATAAAGCAAAAAAGTGAGGAATTTCTGGAAAAAAAGACACATTTGCTTGGTAATACATTAAGTAGTTATAGATCTGACAGCTCTAAAATGTTTATCCTTATTCACAATTCTTTTACTATAGTCCAATTTATTTTGTGTACAATAGGTTATAATAGAGAACCTAAGTAAGCTTGTTTATCCCAAATTATGGTTCATCTACAAGCCTCTGATGAAGTAACGTTAGTGTTACGAAACGCGTTAGGCATATTTTATATTTGGGCATTTATTGTCTGGCATTGTATATGATTTTGGATATTACTTTGCTTTTAATTATTGTTTTTTAAAAAATTAAGAGAATATTTGTACTATTAATATCCAGGCTCCGGTCTACTATTCCTCCGGATGATATAGGGGTTTCATCAGAACAATTAGGTACTGCCAGATATAGTACTGGGTGATTTCTTGCCCTGTTTTGGAGTGGCAGTTTCCACATATATGCTGAATCCCTGACGGAGTAGAAAATAGGAAAAAGAGGAGCAGACCGAGGAACGATTCCACCACACTGGGGTGAAAGCCAGTATATGTGCTTATACTAAGAGGCAGGTTACCGCCGCTTAAGAATATGAGTAGTTTTTCTATCGTTGTGGTGTTGGTGAAGGATCCCTTTCCAGTTCATATGACACTTAGAGGATCTTCTGCGCCGCTTCTGTGTTTTCTTCATGTACTAAACCATTTTAACTTTATACAGATATGTTGTCTCTGTGTTTCTGATTGTTTAAAACACTTGAAGTAACTAATACGATGATAATTTTAATGAAGATTGGGTAAAAAAAAGATAGAATTAACGTGTTATAGAGAGGGTTCTTCCCTGGCTGATTTTACGTAGTCGGTGTCCACTCTTCCCCCAGACATAGACTTTCACATACTGTAGATTCCCATCACCAACTGCTCATTCTACAAACATAGTTCTTAAAGGCTAGCTTGCTTGTTTTTTGGTGTTAGCAAGCATTTGTTTATTATATTGCTGTGTCTATGCTTTGACTACTAGAGAATATCTTTCTTACCACTGCTTTATGACTCCTGTCATTTTTTACTCTAATCAAAGGGTCTTTTGGGGATATTTGCTGGACAACCTGTCTACAAATGAAAACAGTGGTATTGTGACTGTTTCCTCATAATTCCCAGTCTCTAACACTAAGAACGGGAGCAAATCGATGGCAGCAGAGCGGTATGCAAAAATTCCACAAATTCACAATGATGTAAATGCACATTTTTAAACTCTTGAATTCTAGCGAGGTCTCTGATGTACATTTGTCCTCTGTGGCACATTGATTTACCCCAGTGTTTTATATGTACAGAGTTTTACAAACAACAGTCACTCTTTATGGAAATCTGCCTGCTTTAACCCTTTAACACACACACACCTATATTGTGGATGGAACAATATAGAACTTCTTCTCGCATTAATTGAAGCCCCGTGTACACATTTTGCCTTAACCCTTTCTGTGCCAGATAGTATTCCTACATATCGAGTTGCAATGCATTGTAAACATCTCTGGCACTCAACTGGTTAAAGGGATAGTAATGTTTCATAATAAAAGCAGCTTTAATTAATCATCATAGTATTTGGGCCTTGGAGAGTGTTATTTCAATTCTGTCAGAGTTGTAGTACAAGAGTAATTGAATGACAAAGTATCCCCTCCCGCCCCTTTTACTGATGTAACACTGCTCAGCCAGATCAGAAGGGAGGTGCCCAGGTAGACTGCAGAGAGGGACAGTCTTCAATTAAGATAAGGGAAAAACCTGAAAAACTTGTCAAGGGGGGCAGGGCTTTCATTGTTCTCATAGGAAGAAGATTGTCCCCTGCTGTTATCTGTCTGGTCTATGGACTGCATTCCACATTTGAGAAGAGATGGCTTACACTAGGTAAAAGGGACGGGAGGGGAAACTTTGCTTATGAATATCTCTCAAACCATAAAGGTTTGAAAGATAAGACTTATATCGTTCTTTATGTTTTTTTAATGCCTACAAAATAAAATAAAGATAAAATGAAGTATTACTATCCCTTTAAGGCAAAATGTGTGCACTAGCTTCAATCAGTGTGAGAAGAAGTTCTGCATTGTTACATCCACAATAGAAGTGTGTGCGCGTTTAGTGGTGGGAAGTCTTACAGCGTGATCACAATGCCATTTTCACCAGGGAGACCACGTTCAGCGGATCCTTGAAATTCCAACTTCAGGATCCAACTATTAAGTGAACAATAGGCTGCTACATAAAGACTTAATGAAACATGTCGATGCAAATGATAAATCCCCTTGTGATGTCAACAGAAAAATGCCAATTATCACTGTTGACTGCAAGTTCTATAAAGCGACACTAAAAACATCTGCAGCTTTGTTCTTGTCACTACCATTGCAGATTAGATTTCTTGAAACATCCATGTGGAAACCCCATGGTATAATTGTATTTGTCCATTAAAAAAAACAGTGGAAGATTGCTGAACCTCCGCTGTGTCCGCAGTTGCATGGAAGCCTTTTGTTAAATGTAACTGTGATGTGAATTGGAACAGAAATATAATTCTTTAGAAATGCAGTGCCAGGCATATCTCAAGATTATTTGAAATTATTTAAAATTGCTTCAAGTACAAATGTATATGTGTGAATATATGAATGATGTCTATTAACATTAATATTTAACACTCTGACTTCCAGAAGGGTGTCCGACACATTGCTCTGGACAACTTTGGCACTGAAAGGAACAACATTTTATTGCCACAGTAGCCTGAATTGTTCCTCAATGCACTGCACACACTACTAATATCTAAAGAGTTAAGTAAGATTTGCATGATCCATTCAAACTCTAGTCAAAGTAAAAACGCAGTATGTAGGTTTCATGAAAAAAGTTTAAAATGTCATGTTAATTTGACCCTCAAACTCTTGCAATAAGAATCACTAATTTTAGACCTGTGCACGTACAGCTCACATTTGTGAAAATGTTGTGCAAAAAGGTGCTAATAGCTGGCATTCAGTTTTCATTATATTTGCTGTTTTCATGCTTTCAAAAATCCATCTGAATATTTGTATTTTGTGACATAAATGTAGTTAATATGTTCTCTCTCTCTCAAAAGCATGAAATCTAGCTTGGCAATATTGATACATGTGTTTCTAATACATGTATCAAAATTGGCAAGCTAGATTTCACACTTTTGATATGAATAGCTGTAGTCCAAGGCACTGTGCCCTCCATCTTACAAAATTGCTGGAAATTTCCAATTACGTCAGTGTTCTGTGCAGGCCCTGTGTAATGAGATGTGCGCAAGCATTATTCAAGGGGTTTATGTTAAGATGTGATAAAGTGGTGATAAAGTGGAGATGACTTCTCCAGTGATCTCACTTCTCCAGTTCCTATGTTATTCTATAGATCCTATGTACCAAGATCTCCAAAGGTGGAGAAATCTTAGTGCATAGTCTCCATAGAATAACATAGGAACTGGAGAAGTGATATCACTGGAGAAGTCATTTCCATTTTATCACCTCTTTATCACATCTTAGTGCATAACCCCCAATGTGTTGGAAGTGAAGAGATACTTCTGATCTTATATGAGATGGAGGACAGAGATATAGGATCTGTGAGAACCTTCCATCCCATCTTTCTTTTATTGAAACTGCTGGTGGTCAAAAGAACTTCATGTTTAATACAAGCTTCATGTGTTTTTCTTCATGCCACAAATATCAGTTTGCTTGCCCCCTACCAATACCCTTCCCCCAAACAAACAAATCCTACAAAGCCCTTTTGAGGTGTGTGTGTGTTTAGAGGGGGGGGTCAGCTAAAGATGTCTTCTAGACATCCATGGCAGATATGTGGTTAATATAGTGTGACCAATTTGAAGGATAATGTTGCTGAGTTTTTTTTAAATATTAAGGGTAAGTTGTTTACTGTGAATGACACTCGGGGGGTTGGGGTGCTAGATAGGGATGGACAAAAGTTGTTGCCATGTTCCCATGAGAAATTTTGCGAAGATCACTTAGTTATCCACTTTTTCGTGGGAAAATACGCTTTAGAACTAGCTCTAAAAATGTTCGCATCTTTCTCCCATTGGCCAAAATCTTTTGGCATTTTTTTTCTGCCCATTGATTTACATTGTTTTCGCACTTCCGCTATAAAAACGTGACGTTTTAGCTGAAGGCAGGCACAATTGAAGCAGC
This sequence comes from Rhinophrynus dorsalis, assembly GCA_037306005.1. Classification (NCBI taxonomy): domain Eukaryota; kingdom Metazoa; phylum Chordata; class Amphibia; order Anura; family Rhinophrynidae; genus Rhinophrynus; species Rhinophrynus dorsalis. The sequence goes on from CM074728.1 coordinate 127,914,117, forward strand.
TACAGAGAGAGATAGACGTGCTGTGCTGTTCTCTTGTGATATTTTGGAAAAACTGAGGCAGGAGAGGCTCATAGTGACTGCTATGAAAATGATGCCAAGTGTGACAGCAGGGACCCCTCTATCACATTGCTCGTCACCTCCTTCAAGCAGCAGTGAGATGCCTGTAATAGAGCAGCAGCACACAGGGACTAGTGGTGGTGTTGGAGAAGCTGGGGTGGAAGAGACATTGATGGCCTTTTTATCAGAAAATGAGAAGGAATGGGAGACAGGGATGAGGATGGGCATCACCACCACCACTAGCATTCAGCTTTTGGAAATTGTGGAAATTGCAACTGCTCTAATTCCTACTGCTGCTGAGATGAAAGGGCAGCAGGGTGCTGAGGAGCAGGCTAGTGTGGCAAAGACCACCGTGGACACAGTGGGAATGGGGTCAACAAGTGATGCGGGACTAGGACAGGTTCCACTTGCCAGCAGTAGCAATACTCCTGGTCCTAGTTGCAATGCTAAATTGGAGGCAGTAGCAGAAACATTATCCACTGCCCCAGACAGTGAAGGGGAATGTGGAGGACAATAAGAAAGAGGCCATTCTTCTCCACCTGTTCCCTATCCCTCCCCCCAGAAGTCATGGGTGTGGGACTATTATTCTCTTCTATCAAGCACAGTGCAGTCATCATCAACAACGGTACAGTGCAAAATTTATGACAAGTTAGTAAAAAGGGAAAGAGGGAACACACCTTGGCACAACCGCCCTGATAACACACATGAAACACAGACACCATGACATTTATGTCAAACATGTTAAAGAAAAACACGCATTAAAGAAATCTAGCACCGCTGTTACTCTACCCCCTGACTCTCCAGAAAGGCACCAAGAGGGGAGGTGGAGATAAAAAAGGAGAAAGAATACAGAAACCCAGACAGACACTGGAAGTTCCATGATGAGCGAAACAACTAACTCGCCATCATCACCTTCTTCCTCTAGGGTAACAACTACATCTCCTGCCAATCCACCTCGTTCATCGTTACCTCACCTGCCAAATGATAGGCACTCTGTTAATGTTAGGATAATGCAGCTCATCTCTACCCATTGCACACTGTGTGGTGCACTGACCACACATGCCAGTATGGTGGAGGAGAATCGATACCAGGTCATCAGGTGGCATCTGAGGAGATTCCATCCCACAGAATATGCAAGGATTCTGGCAGGGATGGTTCATCATTACTATTAAACTGTCAACAAGTTGTCATGTGTCCTTAGCGGGGTCTGGACAAGGGGTACAGTGACAGCGGCAGTACTTGGTTTCGGGTGTCATGGTGTTTGGATACAATTGTGCCCCCAGATGTTATTTACCACACACACTGTGCACATTGCCATTTCTGATGAGAGCCACAGTTCCTGCTCTCAAGGGAAAATTTCTATTTAATAAGAACACACCCATGATGATTTTGTAGGAGGGGCAGGTGAAGAAGAATTATTGGCCAACTTCTTCTTTTCTCAACATATACTGGGGGATACTTATTATGCTGCTACTGCCTCAGATGCATCTCTGTAGATAGTAGTGGCAAGTGGAACCTTCATCATCCATCTTCCATGTTACTGCTATTGTTGATCCCATTCCCTTTTTGCTGCCTAATCATCCTGCTGCTTAAACAACTCAGCAGCAGCAGTACGAACAGCAGTTGCAACTCAGGACTCAGCAGAACATTTGACAGTGGCACTGGCCAACATGACCTTCTGCCATAGAAAAATAAACAACTTTTTTGGGGAGGCTGTTTCTAACAAGCCTAAGTCCTACAAATCAATGTTTCCTCAGGGCTTGTGCCAAACAAGCTTAAGTCCTACAAATCAATGTTTCTTCAGGGCTTGGGCCTCTAATAAGTCTAAGTCCTACAAAGGCCTCTAACAACAAATGAAACAAATATTGCACATTTGGTTTGTCCCAGAGCTCCTCCAGCTCCTCTTTCTAAATCAACACCTCAGACTTGCAGGTTTGTATTGGGCAGGCCTAGTTTCCAATTGTCAGTTTGTTACAATTGTAAATTGAGGCTGCAGTTGGTAATAGCAGCATGTTCAGATTGAATTGAATGCCAAAAGCCATGATATTTCTGAAATCATAAAGGCTAGGTTTCATAACATTACAACTTTTTAGAGATATTGAGTTATTTTATTTCAAAGTAGGTTTTAGAGAAGCAGAGTTTATTAAATGAAACAGAATAAAAGTTTATAAGTTGTCCTTTTATTTTAATCTTTAATTAAATGAAAATGGAAAAAAATGACTTTTTTCTAAGCAAAAAGATTGTCTCTTTTAAATGGATAAGTTTCCCCGAGGAGTGTTTGGTCCATATGGATCAATACCAGAGGTTAATGTGTTAAGTGGAGGGCTAGCAAATTTCCAATAGATAAAGATATATTTGCTTATAAGCCAGAAGCACTATAACATGAACTGTGGATATATATAGAAAATATTTTGTATTCTGTGCATTTTTAGATGAGGTGAAATGTCATTATCTACTTCCCCTGGAGGTTATTCACAGACTCCGATGAGAGAATTAAAATGTAATCAATGCTGAGCTTTTAATTATATGTGCAAATTGATTTGGAAGTCTCCAACACTCTGAAACACCACCTACTATGATTCCACCATCCAAATTCAGGTTGGCAATTTCAGGATACTTCAAAGTAAATGAGTTATGACATGATCCTGGGAGTTTAGCAATTAGACCTGTAACTCTACATCTGGCGTAACACACAAGCTGCATTTTGAGAGACATAAACTTCTGGAGTTTCAAAAATGTGTCTCACCAAAAAGATAAAAGCAGGATCCACAGTGCCGTGGTTCCAGTTATAACAATAATTAGGTAAAAGTGTTATTTATTAGGCAATAGCAAAGCAATGTGCAGGACACCTCACTAGCATTTAAGAACCCCCCCATTAAAAGATTGGGAATTTTCATTCTTGGCTATGGTACATTTCTTGTGGTCCGGAATTCCCATCTTTTTAGATGACAGAATATGGTCCATCAATCAAGCAATGAAACTGACTTCAGAGCTCCAGACACCGAGGATGATGGACCACGAAAATGACAGTAATTCTGGAGCAATCCAAATGAACTATAGGACAAAAGCCCCCAAATCTCCATTGATTTAAAGTGTGTGTTAAAACCCCTTAAAGGTGTAGTAATGTTTCACAATAAAAGCTGCTCCAATTAATCTTCATAGTATTTGAGCCATGGAGAGTGTTATTTCAAAACTGTCAGAGCTGTAGTACAAGAGTAATTAAATGATAAAGTCTCCCCCTCATGCCCCTTTTACCTAGTGTAGGTGCCTCCTCTCAGACGTGGAATCTGGTCTCTTGACTGGACGGATCACAGCAAGGGACAATCTTCTTACTGTGATCATAAGGAAATGCCTGCCCCCCTTGACAGATTTTTCAGGTTTTTCCTTATGGTCACTTATGATTGTCCCTGTCTGTGATCCATCCGGACAGTCTTGCTGCTCTGAGGTGAGCAGTGTTACATCAGTAAAAGGGGTGGGAGGGGGATACTTTATCATTCAATTACTCTTGAACTACAACTCTGACAGTATTGAAATAACACTCTCCATGGCCCAAATACTATGAAGATTAATTGGAGATGATTTTATTATGAAACATTACTATCCCTTTAAATGCTAGTGAGCGCTCCAAAGCACTGCAAAGCAATGTCCATGAAAATGTTCCAGCATACAAGGTGTTAAAAGCCCAATTGCATCAATAGGAGTGGTGCTGTTGATTTGCCCCAGAATTGCACCAGCCTCATTGACCATCATACAAACAAGTCACATCACAGCCACAATGTGAACACTGTTATCAGTAGAACTTAAGAAGGATAACATTATAAACTCTGTGATACATCTCAGCTAATTCCACGTTTCTATGCGCGGACACGCTAAAGTCAACTTCTATTGTTAAGTCAAAAGAAGAACATTTACATGGGAATCCTCCGAACGTAAAGGATGAAAGGGTCTTTTCTCATGTAAATTAGAAATACATTTTTCTGAAAAGCTACGATTTAAAACAAAAGTTTTTTACTGAATTGTAATGAAAACATTATGGTGAGAATGGTAAGAGGACAAATCAGCAAAGATACGGAAAAGTCATTAACCCTTTCACTGCCAGAGGGGTTTCCAAAACTTAGCTTTAGAATTTGTTGTATAGCCCACTAACACTTAAAGGGTTAATGGCTTTCATGAATCGGATGCACAAACATCTGGTGATGATGTTGAGCCAAAATACTTTTTAAGCTGTATCAATGATATCATTTAACATAAGAGATAAAATAATAAGGAATCGATCCAAATGTTGGTGTTAAAAAAGCCAGTAGGGCAAAATGGATACGGACCAACAAAAGTAAATGTCTTGGTCGGTATTCAAATGTCCTACCGATATTAAGCACAACGGAAGTTAGGCCACAAAAATGGTCTTGTGGCCAAAGATCTGTTTTGTGCTAAATAACGGCAGTATTGGGAACTTCAAAGGGGAAAAAAGCTAACAATCGGTGCCTGACATACTACCAAGCACCGATCTTTACCTAATCTGAGTTACACTTACCTGTAATCCACTGTCCTTCTCTTCACTTTTCTTCTGTCTCTTCTTGTATCTGTAAACAACAAAATGGTATTAATATAATGCAGAATACAAAACATTGCTTAACCCCTTGAGCCCCAGTCAATCAGAACCAAGCGACTGTGCTTTAATCTGATTGGCTGGGATGTGCGTAAGCACATCTCAGCCAATGGCTGTGAGGGAATTGGATCAGAGGCTGCCCATATATAAAGACAGTCTCTGATCCAATTCCCTCATTGCGGAACGGGCATCGGCCCGTGTGGCAGCAGAAGGGGGGTTGTCTTTGGCACACAGCAATGTCTCAGCTGCAGCTGACTCTGCGGCCGCACACAGAGGCGGAGACATCCGTATTTTAAAAGCTACATGTATTTTTATTATTGTAGGGACATATTATTTGTCAACGTTAATATCCTGGCTTCTTGATAACGGTGACATGTTTCTTTATACACTGGGGCACTAATGCATTGTTTAACTCTCTGAGCCCCAGAGAGGTCCACAAAGAATTGCTTTGCAATGTGTTGCATACCCTTTTGGCACTCAAGGGGTTAAACAATGTTTTGAATTCTGCATTATGTTAATATGATTTTGTGTTTTACAGATACCAGAAGAAAGAAGACAGTGGAGAAGGACAGGAGAGGACAGAAGAGAAGGACAGATAACCAGGAAGCTGAGGACTCCTCTGGACATCAGGATTAATGGTAAGTGTTACTTTTAATGGGATATTTTTTCTTTTAACTTAGTCAGGTTAACCTTATGAATGCCGGTGGGGTAACTATACTCCATTGGCACTCATAAGGTTAATTCTACTAATGTCTGACACATTTTTTATACTTTGGCTGGACTGATATGGGGCTTAAAGCCCCAAATTAATACATCCACTGAGGACTTAGGTTTATTTTTTAAAACTTTTTTCATTCAAGTTTCTGTGTCGGCTGTTTAAAGAGCCGAAAAGGGACTCAAGTAAAAAAAGAGTAGATCTTAACTTTCCTGCGATGACTTGAGTCCCTTATCGGCTTTTCATGGATAACGCAGACATTTGATTTCATATTTACGTTGTTTTCATCATTTTCAATGGATGAAAACATCTCTTAACTTCATCGCACGATGGCTTTTTTTTGGTGATATTATTTCACAGCACAGACATTTACATAGCTTACTGTGCTTGATAAAATACCGTTGGCGGAAAAAACAGCCGTCTCCAACATTTGGATCAAGCCCTAAAAGTCAGGAAAACTATTAAAAAAAACAAAGAAAAAAGAAAAAAACTGGGATACTTAATGGTGGATACCTCTAACTGGCAGCTTTCACAAAGGAACAAGAGACAGCAAATGTGTCTGGAGTAGTTAGAGGATTGGAAAAAGTCCGTTTTTGAAAGGAGACAATCACTGATGAATTAGATGGTATGAATCTCTATTGACTCAACTTTCACAATAATCTTGCATGATAGTTTATATCAATATTAACAAAAAAATGCTGCGTTCATGTTTAAAGGAATCGCAAACATGTGGTGGACATATTTAAAATAAGTAAAATAAGGGCATCTTCATAGTCTTCAGTTAACCAGATATTAGAACCACTGGAGGGGATGTATGAAAAAACATTCTTAGTCCTTTTGTAATAATTCTCATAAGTCAGGCCAACTGGCAATAACGTCAGGTCTGATTTGCCCGAGTAAGGGCAAATTTATAATTACAGAGTTATTAATATGATATTAGTGTCTGAAATACTTTAGGACAGATTATACCTGGAGATATCATTCTGGCCTATGTAGAAAGATTTTTGGTACAGATCTTGCTGCATTGGTTTCATAGAATCTCAACTTAGTGCATAACCCCCCAAAACATTTAAAGGGTTAGTAATACTTCGTTTTATCTTAATTTTATTTTGTAGGCATTAAAAAAACATGAAGAATGATATAAGTCTTATCTCTCAAACCTTTATGGTTTGAGAGATATTCACAAGCAAAGTTTCCCCTCCCGCCCCTTTTACCTAGTGTAAGCCATCTCTTCTCAGATGTGGAATCCAGTCCATAGACCAGACAGATAACAGAAGGGGACAATCTTCTTCCTATGAGAACAATGAAAGCCCTGCCCCCCTTGACAAGTATTTCAGGTTTTTCCCTTATCTTAATTGAAGATTGTCCCTCTCTGCAGTCTACCTGGGCACTTCCCTTCAGATCTGGCTGAGCAGTGTTACATCAGTAAAAGGGGGGGGAGGGGGACACTTTGTCATTGAATTACTCTTGTACTACAACTCTGACAGAATTGAAATAACACTCTCCAAAGTCCAAATACTATGATGATTAATTAGAGCTGCTTTTATTATGAAACATTACTATCCCTTTAACTAGGTGAAGATGCACTAAGGTGTGATAAAGAGATGACTTCTCCAGTGATATCACTTCTCCAATTCCTATGTTATTTTATAGAATCAATGCACTAACATCTCTCCCACTTGAATAATCTTAGTGCATAGGATCCATAGAATAACACAGGAACTGGAGAAGTGATATCACTGGAGAAGTCATATCCATTTTATCCCCTCTTTATCACTCTTTAGTCCATAACACCCCCACCCCCAGGACTTATTTAAGTCACTGCTGGAACTTGGAAAAAGTATAATGCAGTAGGCTCTCTTAACCTCTTGAATGCTACCAGAAATAATACATGCAGATTTGTCTAGCTTTGAAGTATGTTAAACATGTATGCAAATAAAACCAAAATAAAATAAATTGATTCAAATAATATTAACTTTTAAACACATCCTGTTTTGAAATATTAAGAAGCAGTGATTTTAAGGGATTTTAGACCGGGAGAATATCTAATATTTTTAAGTAGGTTATTTCAGGCTTTCAGAGCTCTGTAGGAGAAGGCAGATCGATCGGCTTCATTCTTGTAGATCGGACTAGTCAGTGAGCTATTAGAAGAGGGATGGAAGTTATAGAAATGTGTGGCTGGAAAATGGAGCTATCGTACTGCACAGGTAGTGTGGAATAGTCAGTGAGTTGTTAGCAGTAGAGGTTATAGTTAGTATGGAGATATGTAGTGATCATACTGCTCAGGTAGTGTGGAATAGTCAGTGAATTGTTAGTAGTGGAGGTTATAGTTAGTATGGAGATCTGGAGTTATCATACTGCTCAGGTAGTGTGGAATAGTCAGTGTGTTATTAGCAGTGGAGGGAGGTTATAGTTAGTATGGAGATCTGGAGTGATCATACTGATCAGGTAGTGTGGAACAGTCAGTGAGTTGTTAGCAGTGGAGGTTATAGTTAGTATGGAGATCTGGAGTGAACATACTGCTCAGGTAGTGTGGAATAGTCAGTGAGATGTTAGCAGTGGAGGTTATAGTTAGTATGGAGATCTGGAGTGATCATACTGCTCAGGTAGTGTGGAATAGTCAGTGAGTTGTTAGCAGTGGAGGTTATAGTTAGTATGGAGATCTGGAGTGATCATACTGCTCAGGTAGTGTGGAATAGTCAGTGAGTTGTTAGTAGCGGAGGTTATAGTTAGTATGGAGATCTGGAGTGATCATACTGCTCAGGTAGTGTGGAACAGTCAGTGAGTTGTTAGCGGTGGAGGTTATAGTTAGTATGGAGATCTGGAGTGATCATACTGCTCAGGTAGTGTGGAACAGTCAGTGAGTTGTTAGTAGTGGAGGTTATAGTTAGTATGGAGATCTGGAGTGATCATACTGCTCAGGTAGTGTGGAATAGTCAGTGAGGTGTTAGTAGTGGAGGTTATAGTTAGTATGTAGATCTGGAGTGATCACACTGCTCAGGTAGTGTGGAACAGTCAGTGAGTTGTTAGTAGTGGAGGTTATAGTTAGTATGGAGATCTGTAGTGATCATACTGCTCAGGTAGTGTGGAACAGTCAGTGAGTTGTTAGTAGTGGAGGTTATAGTTAGTATGGAGATCTGGAATGATCATACTGCTCAGGTAGTGTGGAACAGTCATTGAGTTGTTAGCAGTGGAGTAGTGTTGAGCGAGCATGCTCGGCCGATGCTCGGATCGGCTCGAGCATCGCTCTGCTCGGCACATGGCGGTACTCGTACGAGTACCGCATGTGCTCGCCCGCCATGTTCGGGTCTCCTCCCCGCACGTTTTGCGGCTGCTGCGCAGCCAATAAACGTGCAGGGAGGCTCTGACATCGGTGTAATGCCAGCAGCCATGTTGGCTGCTGGCATTACACTGATTGGCTGGCCAGAACCCGTGGTCAGGTGCTGTATAGCACCTGACCATCGAGTTCGGCTCAGTCTTAGCCAGGGAGAGCTGAGGATAGGAAGGGAAAGGCAGTGTAGGGAGGAAAAAAACCAAACTTGTGAAAAAAAAGAACCAAAAGTCCTTTTTAGGACTACTGTGTGTGGGGGCAGCAGGTTATTTTGTGTGGGGGGAAAAAAACAAAAAAAAAAAAAAAAATATTCTGTTTAGTGTGAAAAGTTGCAGATTAGAGCACATTCTGTTTAGTGTGCACAGTTGCAGATTAGAGCACATTCTGTTTAGTGTGCAAAGTTGCAGATTAGAGCACATTCTGTTTAGTGTGCAAAGTTGCAGATTAGAGCACATTCTGTTAAGTCTTCAAACTAAAATATCAAAGTCACATATTCCATTCAGTGTGCGTCGCCGCAGTTTAGCAGCACATTCTGTGTACTGTGCAGAGTTGCAGAATAGGAAGAAATACTGTTAAGTCTTCAAACTAAAATATCAAAGTCACATATTCCATTCAGTGTGCTTCGCCGCAGTTTAGCAGCACATTCTGTGTACTGTGCAGAGTTGCAGAATAGGAAGAAATACTGTTAAGTCTTCAAACTAAAATATCAAAGTCACATATTCCATTCAGTGTGCGTCGCCGCAGTTTAGCAGCACATTCTGTGTACTGTGCAGAGTTGCAGAATAGGAAGAAATACTGTTAAGTCTTCAAACTAAAATATCAAAGTCACATATTCCATTCAGTGTGCTTCGCCGCAGTTTAGCAGCACATTCTGTGTACTCTGCAGAGTTGCAGAATAGTAAGAAATACTGTTAATTTTCAAACTCAAATATTAAAGTCACATATTCCATTCAGTGTGTATCACCGCAGTTTAGCAGCCTATTCTGTGTACTCTGCACAGTTGCAGAATAGTAAGAAATAGTGTTAAGTTTTCAAACTCAAATATTAAAGTCACATATTCCATTCAGTGTGTTTCACCGCCGTTTAGCAGCCTATTCTGTGTACTCTGCAGAGTTGCAGAATAGTAAGAAATACTGTTAAGTTTTCAAACTCAAATATTAAAGTCACATATTCCATTCAGTGTGTATCACCGCAGTTTAGCAGCCTATTCTGTGTACTCTGCAGAGTTGCAGAATAGTAAGAAATACTGTTAAGTTTTCAAACTCAAATATTAAAGTCACATATTCCATTCAGTGTGTATCACCGCAGTTTAGCAGCCTATTCTGTGTACTCTGCAGAGTTGCAGAATAGTAAGAAATACTGTTAAGTTTTCAAACTCAAATATTAAAGTCACATATTCCATTCAGTGTGTATCACCGCAGTTTAGCAGCCTATTCTGTGTACTCTGCACAGTTGCAGAATAGTAAGAAATACTGTTAAGTTTTCAAACTCAAATATTAAAGTCACATATTCCATTCAGTGTGTTTCACCGCCGTTTAGCAGCCTATTCTGTGTACTCTGCACAGTTGCAGAATAGTAAGAAATACTGTTAAGTTTTCAAACTCAAATATTAAAGTCACATATTCCATTCAGTGTGTTTCACCGCCGTTTAGCAGCCTATTCTGTGTACTCTGCAGAGTTGCAGAATAGTAAGAAATACTGTTAAGTTTTCAAACTCAAATATTAAAGTCACATATTCCATTCAGTGTGTATCACCGCAGTTTAGCAGCCTATTCTGTGTACTCTGCAGAGTTGCAGAATAGTAAGAAATACTGTTAAGTTTTCAAACTCAAATATTAAAGTCACATATTCCATTCAGTGTGTATCACCGCAGTTTAGCAGCCTATTCTGTGTACTCTGCAGAGTTGCAGAATAGTAAGAAATACTGTTAAGTTTTCAAACTCAAATATTAAAGTCACATATTCCATTCAGTGTGTATCACCGCAGTTTAGCAGCCTATTCTGTGTACTCTGCACAGTTGCAGAATAGTAAGAAATACTGTTAAGTTTTCAAACTCAAATATTAAAGTCACATATTCCATTCAGTGTGTTTCACCGCCGTTTAGCAGCCTATTCTGTGTACTCTGCACAGTTGCAGAATAGTAAGAAATACTGTTAAGTTTTCAAACTCAAATATTAAAGTCACATATTCTGTGTAAGATGAAGAAGGCGGGTAAAAAGGGACGGGGAAGTGGACGTGATCCTGAAAGTTCAGGGCGCGGGTCAGGACGCGGAGAAACTGTGCCTGGTGCCAGAGCACAAGAAAGAAACACATCCACCATACCTAGCTTCATGTGTAATTTTACAGGGCGTCGCAGGACATCACTCTCGAGGTCCGACCACTGCGAACAGGTGGTCGGTTGGATGACAGCTGATACTGCTTCCAGTCGGTTAAGCACCACCCTGTCTTCCACCAAGTCCACTCTCAGTAGCCAAGAGTCTGGTCAACATAATCCTCACTCTGATCATCCTTCCTCCCACCATACACGGTCTGGTCAAAGAAGTGATCCCACACTGGGATATAGTGAGGAGCTCGTCTCATCACCAATCCTTCATTTGACCCTCTCTCCAAGCACGCTTGCAGAGGAACATGACATCTTGTGCCCTGATTCACAACCTCTAGAGGCTACCCAATCACAAGAAGATGACAGATGTGAACGGCATTTAAGGTCAAAGGAAGTAGTGGATGATGATGATGATGATGAGACACAGTTGCCATTAAATCAACCACTATTTCCGTCTCAAGACCTTGTTGAGGAGAATGTTATACAGTTGTCAATGACTGAGTATGTGGTGGGATCAAGACTTGAGGAGGATGATCAGAGTGAGGAAGTGGAGGAGGACTTGGTGGACGATGAGGTGACTGACCCCACCTGGGAAGGTGTAGAGCCGAGCGATGACAGCAGTCCTGAGGGTGAGCCATCTGCAGCACCGCAACAGGCTGGAAGAGGCAGTGGTGTGGCTACAGAAAGAAGGCGGACCGCACCAAACCGGACCGCAAATGTTCCACGGAGCACCCCCTTGCGTAAATCTACCTTGCCAAAGGGTAGGTGTTCCGCGGTATGGCGTTTTTTTAAGGAAAGTGCGGACGACAAAAGAATTGTAGTTTGCAACCTGTGCCACACCAGAATGAGCCGAGGCATGAACACTAGAAACCTCACCACCACCAGCATGATCCGACACATGGCATCCAAGCACCGTAGTAAGTGGGAGGAACGCCTGGATCGCCCATCTGTGTCTGCAGGCCACACCACTGCCTCCTCTTCCCCTGTTTTCAGTGCCGGCCAATCGCCTGTCGAAGGCGCAGGCCCGCATACCTCCCGCCCTGCACCTGTACCATCTGAAGCACCATCAGCGACCACATCCACTTCCCTGTCCCAGCACAGCGTCCAAATGTCGTTACCCCAGGCATTTGAGCGCAAGAGAAAGTACCCAGCCACCCACCCACAGGCCATAGCACTAACCTCACACCTTTCAAAATTACTGGCCATCGAAATGCTGCCATTTAGGCTTGTGGACACTGAGTCCTTCCGCAGCCTGATGGCAGCAGCTGTCCCTCGGTACGCGGTCCCCAGCCGCCACTACTTTTCCCGGTGTGCCATCCCCGCATTACACCACCATGTGTCCCGTAACATCACCCGTGCCCTGACCAACGCAGTTACTGGGAAGGTCCACTTAACGACTGACACATGGACAAGTGCTTGTGGCCAGGGATGCTACATTTCCCTGACGGCACACTGGGTGAATGTCGTGGAGGCTGGGAGCGACTCGGACCCTGGGATGGCATGGGTGCTACCCACGCCGAGGATTGCGGGCCCTACCTCCATCAGGGTTTCCGCCAGCACCTACGTTATTGGCTCCTCCTCCTCCGTTTCCACCTCCGAATTCTCTAAACGCAGCGCCACTCCCCCATCAGCCAGTAGCTGGAAGCAGTGTAGCACTGCAGTGGGGAAGCGTCAACAGGCCGTGCTGAAGCTGATCTGCCTTGGGGACAAACAGCACACGGCCTCAGAGCTGTTGCAGGGGATTAGTCACCAGACCGAGCAGTGGCTCTCGCCACTCAACCTGCAACCAGGCATGGTTGTGTGTGATAATGGGCGTAACTTGGTGGCGGCTTTGGAGCTCGGCAAGCTCACACACGTACCATGCCTAGCGCATGTATTTAATTTAGTGGTTCAGCGATTTCTAAAAACCTACCCCAATGTGCATGATCTCTTGACCAAGGTGCGCCGCGTGTGTGCACATTTCCGTAAGTCATCTACAGCTTCGGCCGGCCTGTTGAAGCTGCAGCAGCGCTTACAATTGCCAGCTCACCGGCTGCTGTGTGACGTGAGCACGCGCTGGAACTCCACCTTCCACATGTTGGCCCGGCTTTGTGAGCAGCAGAGGGCAGTAGTGGAGTACCAGCTGTTACACGGTCGTCGCCTCTCCGTTCAACTTCCTGTAATCAGAAGTGAGGAGTGGGAATGGATGTCAGACCTCTGCGAGGTTTTACGCAATTTTGAGGAATCGACACAGATGGTGAGCGGCGATAACGCTATTATCAGTGTAACCATCCCACTTCTGTGTCTACTGAAACGCTCGCTGCTCACAATTAAAACCGACGCTTTGCATGTGGAAGAGGTGGAAATGGGGGAGGAAGAGCTTACACAAGGTGATAGCCAGAGCACCCTCACTTCGTCTTCTCAGCGACAATTGGAGGAGGCGGAGGAGGAGGAGGAGGAGGAGGAGGAAGACACGGTTGCCTCCGCTACAGAGGGTAGCCATGGAACTTTAGTTCCATCTCTTCAGCGTGGGTGGGCAGAAGAGGAGGAAGAGGATGAGGATATTGAGAGTCATCCTCCTGGTGAGGACAGCGAAATCTTGACTGTTGGTACTCTGGCACACATGGCTGACTTTATGTTAGGCTGCCTTTCCCGTGACCCACGCGTTATACGCATTTTAAACAACACGGATTACTGGGTGTTCACCCTTCTGGACCCCCGCTACAAAGAGAATTTCTCATCTCTCATTCCTCCGGTGGAGAGGACAAGCAAAATGGTGCAATACCAGAAGGTTCTTGTTGAAAAATTGCTCCAAAATTTTCCATCTGACAACGCTGGCGGCAGAGTACGTGCTACCTTGGCCAACCGAGAAGGGGAGAAAAGGGGAGCACACAGCAGTTCCGAGAAAGGCAGGGCAACACTCTCCAAGGCGTGGGACACCTTCATGACACCCCGCCAGCACCCTCACCCTGATGCGCAGCCTAGTGTCACAAGGAGGGAAAAGTTTTGGAAGATGGTGAAGGAGTACGTAGCAGACCGTGTCAGCGTCCTCAATGATCCCTCTGTGCCTTACAACTACTGGGTGTCCAAGCAGGACACGTGGTATGAACTGGCACTCTACGCCTTGGAGGTGCTGGCCTGCCCTGCCGCCAGCGTTCTGTCTGAGCGGGTATTTAGTGCTGCTGGTGGCATCATAACAGATAAGCGTATCCGCCTTTCCACCGACAATGCTGATAGGTTGACACTTATAAAAATGAACAAGGCCTGGATTTCCCCTGACTTCTCCACTCCACTGGAGGAAAGCCCCGGGGGAACATAAACTCACTTTATATATGTTATTTACAATGATGTGAATACTCTGTATTCCCATTCACCCCTTCCACCCAAAAAACGGGTATATGGTTGACTCTTAATCTTCTCATCCTCCTCCTCCTCTTCCATATGCCCTGTGCTATAATTTTTATATAGGGCCAGCTCACCAGCGGGCCCTGTGATATAATTTTTATATAGGGCCAGCTCACCAGCGGGCCCTGTTTGACAATTTTTATATAGGTCAGCTCACCAGCGGGCCTTCTCATATAATGTTTTATTGGGTCAGCTCTCTAGCGGGCCCTCTCATATAATGTTTTATAGCGTCAGCTCACTAGCGGGCCTTCGCATATAATGTTTAGGATGGTCAGCTCTGCAGCAGACCCTCACCCATAATGTTTTAGATGGTCAGCTCAGCGCACGTTTCCCTCTTAATCATGGCCTCAGTTCTGAAAATCAAGGAAATTTTTGGGAGAATTTGCCTCTGCGCACGTTTCCCTCTTAATCATGGCCTCAGTTCTGAAAATCAAGGAAATTTTTGGGAGAATTTGCCTCTGCGCACGTTTCCCTCTTAATCATGGCCTCACTTCAGAAAATCAAGGAAATTTTTGGAATAATTTGCAGATAATATACAAGTAAATATACAGCAAATATTGTTTGGTAACAATTTTTCGCCTAAAGTCGTTTTTATTTTCCTTTTTGTGTGTTTTATGGTCAGTCTGTAAAAATGGCGTACTACGGGCGAAAGATCGTTCCCAGCAGCGATGTTGGAGTCCAAGATGCATCCAGACATCCTCCCTATGCTGTCCCTGAACCATTTCTGTGGTGTTTCCATCCTTTTCTGCCCTTTTCCTATGGACCAGGCACCCTCCCCTCATCAGAGCAGGGGGTGCCTGGTGTAATGCTCGAGTCCTCCCATTGACTTCAATGGGGCTCGGGTGCTCGGCCGAGCACTCGAGCCTCAGGGGGTGCTCGGTCAGAGCACCCGAACACCCGAGCATTGGGGTGCTCGCTCATCACTACAGTGGAGGTTATAGTTAGTATGGAGATCTGGAGTGATCATACTGCTCAGGTAGTGTGGAACAGTCAGTGAGTTGTTAGTAGTGGAGGTTATAGTTAGTATGGAGATCTGGAGTGATCATACTGCTCAGGTAGTGTGGAATAGTCAGTGAGGTGTTAGTAGTGGAGGTTATAGTTAGTATATAGATCTGGAGTGATCACACTGCTCAGGTATTGTGGAACAGTCAGTGAGTTGTTAGTAGTGGAGGTTATAGTTAGTATGGAGATCTGTAGTGATCATACTGCTCAGGTAGTGTGGAACAGTCAGTGCGTTGTTAGCAGTGGAGGTTATAGTTAGTATGGAGATCTGGAGTGATCATACTGCTCAGGTAGTGTGGAACAGTCAGTGAGTTGTTAGTAGTGGAGGTTATAGTTAGTATGGAGATCTGGAGTGATCATACTGCTCAGGTAGTGTGGAATAGTCTATGAGTTTTAAGTAGTGGAGGTGATAGTTAGTATGAAGATCTGGAGTGATCCTCCTGCTCAGGTAGTGTGGAATAGTCAGTGAGTTGTTAGTAGTGGAGTAGAGGTTATAGTTAGTATGGAGATCTGGAGTGATCATACTGCTCAGGTAGTGTGGAATAGTCAGTGAGTTGTTAGTAGTGGAGTAGAGGTTATAGTTAGTATGGAGATCTGGTGTGATCATACTGCTCAGGTAATGTGGAATAGTCAGTGTGTTGTTAGTAGTGGAGTGGAGATTATAGTTAGTATGGAGATCTGGTGTGATCATACTGCTCAGGTAGTGTGGAATAGTCAATGAGTTGTAAGTAGTGGAGGTTATAGTTAGTATGGAGATCTGGATTGATCATACTGCTCAGGTAGTGTGGAATAGTCAGTGAGTTGTTAGTAGTGGAGGTTATAGTTAGTATGGAGATCTGGAGTGATCATACTGCTCAGGTAGTGTGGAACAGTCAGTGAGTTGTTAGCAGTGGAGGTTATAGTTAGTATGGAGATCTGGAGTGATCATACTGCTCAGGTAGTGTGGAACAGTCAGTGAGTTGTTAGTAGTGGAGGTTATAGTTAGTATGGAGATCTGGAGTGATCATACTGCTCAGGTAGTGTGGAATAGTCAGTGAGGTGTTAGTAGTGGAGGTTATAGTTAGTATGGAGATCTGGAGTGATCCTACTGCTCAGGTAGTGTGGAATAGTCAGTGAGTAGTTAGTAGTGGAGCAGAGGTTATAGTTATTATGGAGATCTGGAGTGACCATACTGTTCAGGTAGTGTGGAATAGTCAGTGAGTTGTTAGTAGTGGAGGTTATAGTTAGCATGGAGATCTGGAGTGATCATACTGCTCAGGTAGTGTGGAATAGTCATTGAGTTGTTGGCAGTGGAGTGGAGGTTATAGTTAGTATGGAGATCTGGAGTGATCATACTGCTCAGGTAGTGTGGAATAGTCAGTGAGTTGTTAGTGGAGGTTATAGTTAGTATGGAGATCTGGAGTGATCATACTGCTCAGGTAGTGTGGAATAGTCAGTGAGTTGTTAGTGGAGGTTATAGTTAGTATGGAGATCTGGAGTGATCATACTGCTCAGGTAGTGTGGAATAGTCAGTGAGTTGTTAGCAGTGGAGGTTATAGTTAGTATGGAGATCTGGAGTGATCATACTGCTCAGGTAGTGTGGAATGGCCAGTGAGTAGTTAGCAGTGGAGGTTATAGTTAGTATGGGGAGCTGGAGTGATCATACTGCTCAGGTAGTGTGGAATAGTCAGTGAGTTGTTAGCAGTGGAGGTTATAGTTAGTATGGAGATCTGGAGTGATCATACTGCTCAGGTAGTGTGGAATAGTCAGTGAGTAGTTAGCAGTGGAGGTTATAGTTAGTATGGGGAGCTGGAGTGATCATACTGCTCAGGTAGCTCTATAGTGGGGGTACTTGTACATACTGATACCCCCCTTACACACACTTCATATGCCTATAATGGAAGTACATGTACATAGTGATACCGCCCCCCTTACACACACTTCATAGATCTATAATGGGGGGTACTTGTCCATAATGATACCCCTTTACATGCATTTCATAGCTCTATAATAGGGGGTACTTGTCCATAATGATACCCCTCTTACACACACTTCATTGCTCTGTAATGGTGGGTACTTGTCCATAATGATACCCCCCCTTACACACACTTCATAGCTCTATAATGGGGGAGTACTTGTCCATAATGATACCCCCCTTTACACTCACTTCATAGGTTTATAATGGGGGAGTACTTGTCCATAATGATACCCCTCCTTTACACTCACTTCATATCTCTATAATGGGGTACTTGTCCATAATGATACCCCCCCTTACACACACTTCTTAGCTCTATAATGGAGGAGTACTTGTCCATAATGATACCCCTCCTTTACACTCACTTCATAGGTTTATAATGGGGGAGTACTTGTCCATAATGATACCCCTCCTTTACACACACTTCATATCTCTATAATGGGGTACTTGTCCATAATGATACCCCCTTACACACACTTCATAGATCTATAATGGGGGTACTTGTCCATAATAATATCCCCTTACACACACTTCTTAGCTCTATAATGGGGGGGTACTTGTCCATAATGATACCCCCTTACACACACTTCTTGGCTCTATAATGGGGGGGGGGTACTTGTCCATAATGATACCCCCCTTACACGTACTTCATAGCTCTATAATTGGGGGTACTTGTACATAGTGATACCCCCATTACACGTACTTCGTAACTCTATAATGAGGGGTACTTGTCCATAATGATACCCCCCTTACACACACTTCATAGCTCTATAATGGGAGGTACTTGTACATAGTGATACCCCCATTACACGTACTTCGTAACTCTATAATGAGGGGTACTTGTCCATAATGATACCCCCCTTACACAAACTTCATAGCTCTATAATGGGGGAGTACTTGCCCATAATGATACCCCCCTTACACACACTTCATAGCTCTGTAATGGTGGGTACTTGCACATAATGATACCCCCTTACACGCACTTCATAGCTCTATAATGGGGGTACTTGCACATAATGATACCCCCTTACACGCACTTCATAACTCTATAATGGGGGGTACTTGTCCATAGTGATACCCCCCTTACACGCACTTCATACCTCTATAATGGGGGTACTTGCACATAATGACACCCCCCTTACACACACTTTATAGCTCTATAATGGGGGTACTTGCACATAATGATACCCCCTTACACGCACGTCATAGCTCTATAATTGGGGGGTTATTTCTCCATAATGACACCCTCCTTTTTCTTCGCTCAGTCACATGGTTCCGGGTGGCTCTAAACAAAATGAATCCGCTCAGCAAAATTTTAAAATCTGAAATGAACAGTAAGTGATTGTTCAATAAAAATAATGTACATATAAACTAATTATAAACCTCACAGACTGCTGAGTTGTATGATGACAAATAATTGATTAATCTCAAGGGCAGAAAATATGTTTAATTGGGAAACAGCGAAGTATCTAATGCATTGCAACACAATGGGCTGGATACTTATCTGGCACTCAAGGGTTACATGAGAAGTAACAACTCTTACTGGTAAGCTCTCCTCATATTTACCTTACTGTGTGTTACCTTACTGCTTTTTCTCTTTTAATTATATTATTAGGGATAGATATATGCAGATATATATATGCATCTCGCAAAGATAGAGACAAACAGCATGAAAAATGATAAACCTGCAGCTTGCTTGGGTGGGACGAAGGATCTAGCCAGAGGCTAATGAATAAGCAGATCTCACTGCCTGTCACCTGTGTCATGTGAACTGTTTGGCACTATTTTTAGTCACTAAGAATCAGTACATTGTATGGATACATTTCTGTTTTAATATTGATAATACCCTCAGTTATTAAGTCAAGTGTGGATGATGAAAAATTAATGTTGAATGCATGTGTATAGTGATTGGAACTCATACCCCAGGGCACTGTGTGTTCATTACGTCATGTAAGAAGGTAATGTTCCTCCTGACTGCACTTCAGGACACCCGATGTCTCCTTGGACCAATGATAGATATTAGTAGTGATCAATCTCTCTGGATCATAGGAATGCTAGAAAGTACTGAATCAAATGCTTCACTCCTAGGGTCCCAAGTTAAAAAAGAAAAATGGAGGAATTCTTGGGCAAACCAATTGCAATATAGGTGAGAATTAATAATTCTAAAAAAAAATGTCATTTGATTTAAATGGGAATTTTAACATATTCGGATTTAAACCTTTAAGTACCAGGCAGATATCCAATACATTGCTTTATAATGTGCTGGATACCATTTTGGCACTTAAAGGGTTAAAATATTAAAATGTCTGATGCCTTTAGGATTTTCTTTGACATCATAAGCATATGTGATATGAGCCATCAGATCTCAGGTCATGCATCCATTAATCCTATGTTCGCAGAAATACCAGAGTCCAGACGTATTAGTTGAAATTGAAAATGACTTGCACAGCAGATCTGAAACGATAACACAATACAACTCAAGAAGAGAAAGAAATATGGCGGATTAATTTCTCACTGAATAATGTCTTATTAATCCTGAGAAATACTGATCCTTCACAAAGACCAGTTCACTGATATCAAGTCTTAAAGGGATAGCAATGCTTCAAAATAAAAGCAGCTCCAATAATTTTTGGGCCATGTAGAGCGGTATTATCATTCTCTACAATGTGTAATTCCAGAGTAATTAAATGATAAAGGATTCCCCTCCTGCCCCTTTTACCCAGTGTAAGCCTCCTCCCCTCAGACGTGGAATCTGGTCTCTTGACCGGACAGGTCACAGCAAGGGACAATCTTCTTACTGTGATCGTAAGGAAACCCTGACCCCCTTGAAGGATGAGGAGAGGTTTTCCTTATGCTAACAGAAGTTTGTCCCTTGCTGCGATCCATCCAAACGGTCTTGCTGTGCAGCTTTACATAGGTAAAAGGGGCAGGAGGGGGCACTATCCCTTTGACCCAGTGGCAGAGCAAGGAAAAGAGAGAGTGGCACTGGAAATAAATCCCTTCCATGTATACTAGATAATAAGTGTGATATCGGTGAGTTACTTAAATCTCACACTACACATCAATCCAATGTACCAATATAGCTTTGTTGGCATCATAAGACATAACTTTTATTAACATTCAATAAAAATAACAGGTGTTATATATTAATCTGGAATTAATTAAAAATACATTTTCAGGCCCCACATGAGTGGGAATGTGTATAATAAAGCCCTCTATCACAAAATATAGTAATTAGCAATGTATTAATACAGCTGACTGGATCCTAAATCAATCAAGATTTGAGTGACAGCTATTCAATTAATAATAATAACACGATAACATGGATATATAACAATAATGTAACCTGATATGAATATATATAAATAGTTTAGTTTCAGGCAGGCTCGTTTCTATACACATATGTTTTTATAAGTGTTGGCTTGTTAAGCTTTGATAAAGCGATGTTGATCACCGCGAAACAAGTTAGCGTTGTAGCCAGTTATTGTTTTATCCAATAAAATTTTTATAAGAGTCTGCCTGTTGCTCATCGCTTTTTGCTGTGATCCAACTTTGAAAACTTCACCTTGAATATTCCATTGGGAAACAAGAAGGAGCAAGTGACCCCAACGGAGAGGGGAGAATTTCTCCGTGTGCTTTCAAGTCAGAGGACTTTGATATCAAAGCTCTGACAACACCTAAACGTGAGTGCATCCACTTTGTTTATTGGTTAATTTATAATACTTAGTTCACCATATGCGCCCCCGTTTTTTGTCTTGTATATATATTTTGCCGCTGAGGGGAGCGTGTGATCGAGGGGAGCTGCAGTGGAATTGACTTTCGATGTTCCAGAATATACTGGTTGGAGACAGTTACTAATTCTCCTTCTGCTCGATTTCGTCAGTGCTGACATATGTCGCTACTGACCCTTTAATTTTGTGAGTGCGCACAATAAGGGTGCGGTGGTGGTTCATATCAGTTTTAGTTTGGTATACACAAGGGACGCCCCTTGTTTTGTTTTCCCCTCCCTTTTTTCTATCCCTACAGAATTGATATAACACTCTCCAAAGTCCAAATACTATGGTGATTAATTAGAGCTGCTTTTATTATGAAACATTACTATCCCTTTAAAACTTGATCTATTTGGGATCCATTCAGCTCTACTAATACATTGCTAATTACTAGGTGTTGTCAGAGCTTTGATATCAAAGTCCTCTGACTTGAAAGCACACGGAGAAATTCTCCCCTCTCCTATGTTCAAGGTGAAGTTTTCAAAGTAGATCACAGCAAAAAGCGATGAGCAACAGGCAGACTCTTATAAAAATTTTATTGGATAAAACAATAACTGGCTACAACGCGAATGCGTTTCGCGGTGATCAACATCGCTTTATCAAAGCTTAACAAGCCAACACTTATAAAAACATATGTATAGAAACGAGCCTGCCTGAAACTAAACTATTTATATATATTCATATCAGGTTACATTATTGTTATATATCCATGTTATCAGGTTACATTATTGTTATATATCCATGTTATCGTGTTATTATTATTAATTGAATAGCTGGTACATACTGTTACTCAGATCTTGAGTGATTTAGGATCCAGTCAGCTGTATTAATACATTGCTAATTACTATATTTTGTGAGTGAGGGCTTTATGTTTTTATTATACACGTTCCCACTCATCTGGGGCCTGAAAATGTATTTTTAATTAATTCCGGATTAATATATAACACCTGTTATTTTTATTGAATGTTAATAAAAGTTATGTCTTATGATTCCAACAAGGCTATATTGATAACATTGGACTGATGTGTAGTGTGAGATTTAAATAACTCGCCGATATCACACTTATTATCTAGTATTCGCGGAAGATATTTTTTTCCAGCGTCACTATGTCTTTTCCTTATCCTACTACTGGGTCACAGCACTGAACTGGTCTTTGTGCAGGATCTTAGGATTAATAATAAGGCATTATCCAGTGAGAAACGGATCTGTCAAATTTCTTTTTCTTCTTTCGTTTTATTGCATGCATCCATTAAGTCATATTTGCCACTTGAAATAAACGTATGCATATTAATTAAACACGGAATATGAGTAAGGAATTGTGTATATTTCTTAGCTGAATGGTCCTGCACCCCCAACACACAAGTGTTTACTTAACTGAGGGTCCAGCAGCAAAGAAAGAGGGAGTTCAAGGAAGTTTCAGACCAGTTATACAGGATAAAGGACTATTGATTGGTTGGGGGGAGGAGTTATGGATACTAGCAAGTTTTTCTTATTCTGTATATTTTTACAATAAAGTTTCCTTTGCTGCTGAGGGTGGCAGTGAAGAGAGTTCATGCATAATATGAAGCCTCCGTGCTGCCATAAAATTGGGATTCTAACTGCCTGAATTTTAGTGAGGCCGCTAATGGATTGACATTCACTAAGCGGTGATAAAGGTGTGAAAGATGACATCTCCAGTGATATCACTTCTCCAATTCCTAAGTTATTCTATGCACTAAGATATCCAAAGTTGAAGAAATATTAATTAGTGCATAGGCTCTATAGAACAGCAGAGGAACTGGAGAAGTGATATCACCTCTTTATCACCGCTTAGTGATCTCCCTCTTGTGTTATAAAAGCCCCTTTGAAATCATTGGGAGTTTTTAAATGTCCGCTGTGTTGCAATTAGTTTACCCTAGAATTATTCCACTCTTCTTCTGAACATAAATATGATAATCTTCCCTATAGTAAAGTTTTTCAATTACAAATATAAAATCCAACTTCTCACATTAATGCTACAATCCAACTGGTTTTCTCATAAGGTGATGCGATCCGAGTCATGAAAACTGTCAGTTTTAATCAAAACAACATTATATGCAAGAAAAGACCTTGAATTTAATGTCAAAAATCAAATTGATAATCGCAGCACTTGTTCATAATTCAGAGACCGAGGTGAGACAGATGTTCCCTCCTATAGTGAATAGTCACTTAAGGATCTATTACTGTTATGTGTCAAGTTGACAAGTGTTTTGTGCATATTTTATCTCCGTATTTTAGCTGGTATTTTGTCATTGTGTTTACCTTGAGACCAAGGACCTTATGCAAAAAAAAAAAAAAAAAAAAGATGAGCAATTGTGCATCAAATCACCTGCAATGTAGACGCACAACAAACCTTCTCAATGATTAAAGGAGCATTAACCCATTCAGTGCCAGAGTGGTACACAACATATTGCAAGGCAATGCGTTGTGTACCACTCTGGGGCTGAAAGGGTTAAAGGGACAGTAATCTCCAATAAAAAATGTTTACTGTTTTGTAGAGATTAACCCGTTAAGGACCAGCGGTCCTGGGACATTTCCATCCCATAAGGACCACTGTGATCTTTGCCGACGTGCCGGTACATGTGACCTTTTGCGTGTGCCGGCACGCCACTTTGGGGCCTGAAAGAGATCGTTCCAGTCTTGGAGCTGTCAATTGTAGGCCCAGTTTTTACTTACGTAAGTAAAAAGTATGTGATGTACTATGACCGTCATCGGTCCTTAAGTGTTTACAGACCATGACGGTCATAGTACGTCACTTAGTCCTTAAGGGGTTAAAAATAAGCTAAATGCCACAAATCCTATCTCTCAAACTGTTATTGTATGAGAGATATCCTCCATTAATGTCCCCCCCTCCCTCCTCTTCTCCTGACGTCAGCTGTAAGCCGTCAGCAGGAGTTCCTGGTCTGGGGACTAACAAGCGGCTCTTCAGCAGAGCCACAATAGTGCAATTTAAAAAGACATACTTCCAGTCGTGTAACAATAGGGGTCGCACCTGCGACCGGGCCCGCCCGGCCGCCCCCCACGACCCCCTCGCCCGCAGCAACTCCCACTACAGCCGCCGGTTCTAGTTATACAGAGCGCTGACAGATGACATCATCTAGTAATACAGAGCGCTGGGAGATGACATCATCTAGTAATACAGAGACATCGTCTCCCAGCCTCTGCATTACTAGAGCAGCGCGCGGGAGCTTCAGTTCAAGAGATCTGTGCCAAAGGAGGCACAGATCTGTGTGTCAAGCCACGCCGCTAGACCACCAGGAACTGGAGGTACGGGCATTGTGGAGATTAAGGGGGCATTGTGGAAGGGGAAATGTGGAGATGAAGGGGGCATTGTGGAAGGGGCAATTTGGAGATATGGGCGCATTGTGTGCAGATGAAGGGGCACTGTGGAGATGAAGGGGACATTGTGGAGTTGAAGGGGGCATTGTGGAAGGGGCAATTTGAAGATATGGGGGCATTGTGGAGATGGGGGCAATGTGGCGATGAAGGGGCAATTTGGAGATTGGGGGGCAATGTGGTCGGTGGGGAAGCCTTGGCAATTCTTGCACCAGGGCCCGGTGGCTTCTAGTTACGCCTCTGCATACTTCTTTGGAATGGTCTACAAAGTGTTCCTGGTTTGCAAGCACACTTTTTGGACTGTTCCAAAGAAGTAATTATTTTTAAATCGCGCTATTGCGACTCTGCTGAAGAGCCTCCTCGTGTCGGCCGAAATGGATCTCCTTCTGTCAGCTTTACAGCTAAGATCAGGAGAAGAGGAACTTTAGAGGAGGATATCTCTCAAACCATAGCAGTTTGAGATGTAGGATTTGTGTCATTTAGCTTATTTTTTTAATTCCTACAAAACTCTAAGCATTTTTTATGGGACATTCCTGTCCCTTTAAACCCAAAATGTAAACTGGTTTAAAATGCCATGTGTCACTGACTACCACTAAGCTATTCCAGGGGTAAATACTAAGAAACGCATCTGATCCCACTTTGATTCTTGCAGGGCCAGCTGAAGGTTTCCTGTCTTCTCCTGGATCAGCTGGTTCCCGGTAATGTGGGGTCTGTATAGGAAAGCGTTTCCTGAATGTTGAAACCCATTATTACTACTGCCAATATCCACACCTTGCATGACTACAGTAATGACTACAACAATTTTGGGTTTGAACATTGAGGAAGTTTGTCCCTTCTTAGACCCCATTTTATCCAGTTGTTGGACAAAGTGAAGGAAGAGGAGGCCTTCACCCAATGATGCAAGTATCAGCACGGGATCATATGAGCAAATTGTTTAGTATTATCCCCTTAGTTACCAGAAAACAGTATTGGTAGTCACAGACATGAGGCCTATTCCTTAACCCCTGAAGGACCAGCGCACGCACGCGCGACCGGCACTTGAGGAACGTGGGACTTTTTTTTGCTTCCTGTTCAGGGCTTCCTGAGTGGTGTGCAGCCGTGCCGGGAGCCGTGAACTCCATGCCATGCCAGGACCATCACTGGTCCTTAAGTGCTGGACCACAGTGAGGGTCCTGGCACGGCAATGGTCCTTAAGGTGTTAAATGGATTTTTAACATCTTGAATACTAGAAAGTTCTCCATTGCATTGGAAACCTCATTAGCATTTAAGAGGTTAAAAATGGCCTTTAAATCAGTAAGAATTTGGGTAATTAATTATTATTTCTACCTATATTGCTTTTCTCCAGAACTGTTCCTCTATTCCTTTGTGCATAGCGGTCCAAGTGTTGGTAACATATTTATAAGGAAATACTCTGCATTAGATGAGATTAATGTACTAACATGCTAGACAGGATGATATGATGAACAGTTCTAGAAGTCTTATACACCAATTTGCTTTGCTTTTCAGTAGAGATTTAATTGCAACGTATCCATGGCAACTGGCACATCAAAAGTACTTATTGTATTTTAAGAAGAAGCAATTATTTATGAGCTTTCCCACGTTGATTATGGGAAAAAGTATACATGTTCTGTAGTTAAAAATGGGGCATTACAGTCTGGGATTTTTTTTGCTTAATTGCATTAAATAGCACATGGGTTGCCTGGTATAAAGTGCACAACTTGAAAGAGAGAGAGAGTTGTTTCGTCAGTTGCAATGCTTTTAGTTACACAATTAAATGAAATGGATCTAGTTGACTCTCAAGTCTTGCTCTCTGCTTTTACCTACTCATTACTTTCAAACCCAATTACTGTACCTCTAATTTTTTTCCCATGTTCCGAACTTCTGTGCCCATGTCATTATATTACTTTTATTATCATAACTGAAATATAATCTTTGAAAATTAAATTGAAATATATAAATATATAGGCCCTTAGAAGAAGGATGTAATGTAATTTGTTGGCACAATAAATCACATTTTACACTGGGATTCATCTACCAAATCATTAAATGCAACAGACGTGGACTGCACTTTAAGACCAACTTAAACTCTTTATGTATATACTAGTGTAAAAACCCGTGTACACGGGCCAGGGTCCGGGTGGTGTTAACCCTTTGAGTGTTAAGAGGCTGGTCCTGCTCTGCGTCCTGCTGCCGACTAAGTCATGCACTGTAGAGACTGACCAAAAGCACAGAATGCTCCCAGCACAGAACTCCCAGCATTCCTACACCTCCCAGCATTCCTACACCTCCCAGCATTCCGTGCTCCCAGCATTCCTACACCTCCCAGCATTCCGTGCTCCCAGCATTCCTACACCTCCCAGCATTCCTACACTTCCCAGCATTCTGTGCTCCCAGCATTCCTACACTTCCCAGCATTCCTACACTTCTCAGCATTCTGTGCTCCCAGCATTCCTACACTTCCCAGCATTCCTACACCTCCCAGCATTCTGTGCTCCCAGCATTCCTACACTTCCCAGCATTCCTACACTTCCCAGCATTCCATGCTCCCAGCATTCCTACACCTCCCAGCATTTTGTGCTCCGAGCATTCCTACACTTCCCAGCATTCCTACACCTCCCAGCATTCCTACACTTCCCAGCATTCCTACACCTCCTAGCATCCTGTGCGTTCGGGCAGTCTCTACTGATCATGACGGCTTCTGACAAACATAATAGCAAATTATTATATAGGATATATATATATATATATATATATATATATATATATATATATATATATATATATATACTTTATGTCTATGACAAGGCAACCTTAAAATTTTTGTAAGATTTTAATCAAAATGCAAAGCTCTCCATTTACTTTAAAAGAAATAACCCCATGAAACTGAACATTTAAAAGATAATGAGTAGAAAACAATAAAAATCCCTGCTGGACTGAAACTGCTATTAAACTATCTTTTTACTGCCTGCTCACATTTTACTGAAATTCCTGTGAGTGTCTGCTCACATTTTACTGAAATTCCTGTGAGTGTCTGCTCACATTTTACTGTAATTCCTGTGAGTGTCTGCTCACATTTTACTGTAATTCCTGTGAGTGTCTGTTCCCATTTTACTGAAATTCCTGTGAGTGTCTGTTCACATTTTACTGAAATTCCTGTGAGTGTCTGCTCCCATTTTACTGAAATTCCCGTGAGTGCCTGCTCACATTTTACTGAAATTCCTGTGAGTGCAAGCCTGGTATGACTGACTGTGCTCATGCAAACACACCTGTGCATGGTTATATAAAGCAGGAGAATTGCACTTGCATGCACAATGTGCGACTGCATGAACCGGAGTAAAAAAGACACCAACCACCAGGTAGATCGTGACTAAAATGGCTGCATTTCATTTTGTAGATTGATCTGGAAAAGATTCTGATCCATCTGAATCAGTTCAGGTCTTTCTAAATAACCATTTTGTACATAAAACTAACTTGACGAATTACTTTGTTCATCCTTAATGACAAACAATATAATATAATTGTATTTCGCTCCCTGCCAACAGCTTTCATGTGCTCATGACAAGGCAATCTGCTGCAAAACTGTAGCATCCAAGGGGTTTAATAATGACCAGTAAATATCAATATAAACTGATAAATTACCTGGTCATCGTATACCAGGAGTGGGTGTCTACTAAAGAAGAGAATTGAAATGAGATGCCCGCATCCACCACGTGGGTATGGCCATCAAAGGAATCCATTAAATGTGGCACGCTAGGAAATTTCCTTCTCTGCCAAAGGTGAATTAAGCAGCACAAACAAGTACCTAAAACAGCATCTCCAATTCGCCATTCAGTAATCCGAGTACTGAGCGTCATTGATATGTTTAGGGTTGGATGGTTATGATGATAAGGGTTAAGCTCTGCTATGCAGAATTGGGTTTTTAACCCCTTAACGACCCTTGACGATCATAGTATGTCATGGGTCGATTTGAGTTAACGTTGTTCTTAACTGACTGCGCCGCTTCGATCGTCCAGTCGTTAAGGGGTTAAAGAAGCAGTAAACCATTTTTTATGAAAACACATATTTTAAAGATAATTTGCTGCTGAATAAAATAAGGTCACTCCCATCGCTGTCAGATGTTTTATTCAAAAATTATAGCAGTTTAAATAATCAGGAAGTGAATTTACTGTATTTAATTCCTGATAGTTCTAACTGACAGGAAGTGAATTTACTGTGTTTACTTCCTGATAATTCTGACAGGAAGTGAATTTACTGTGATTACGTCCTGATAGTTCTAACTGACAGGAAGTGAATTTACTGTGATTACTTCCTGACAGTTCTAACTGACAGGAAGTGAATTTACTGTGTTTACTTCCTGATAGTTCTAACTGACGGGAAGTGACTCAGCAGTTTCTATCACATTATATGGAGAACTGTATGTCTCTGACTTTTCTGACTTTCTTCTCCATTAGAATCTAACAGGAAATCTAATTAGAATTTGACCACTAGAGGGCACTGCTAATGTAAAAAAAAATATATGGGTTTAAACTGTAATAACTTTGGAAATATAAATCTCTCGGCAGTGGGAGTACTCTTATTTTACCCAATAGGAAAATCCCTACAATATATATTTTTTCATAAAAAAAGTTTATGGCTCCTTTAAATTATGGAGGAAAATCCACTGTACTTTGGTTATTATAGTCATTCTACTTGAAGATTGTCAGTTTCTTGCAATTCACCACTTTTTTGAATGTTTAATATTTAATAATCCTGCTATAAATAATTACATACAGATACAAACACGTTGTAGCAGCAGGTTCACCTACCGAAACATAAACAACAAACAGATGATTCCAGTTCTCAAAGAAGAAGAAAAAAGGACAGGAAAATCAGAAAATGAACAGAAATCCATACATTTTCTCAGCAGATTAACCTAAGACACATGGGAGATACAGCTAGAAATATTGTAATGATACATCAGCTTTGAGGGGTGTCTATAAAGCCGTGATGATAGATCGACCATTTTTAATGAACTACTGATTTCATCCATTGAGCACTGAATTCTCAATAAATCATTTGTGACATCCTAAGGTCACCAAAGCACAATAAAGTATTGAGGACTGTGTGTAGTATTGATCTTGTGGACGTCTTTCTACCTTTGATTTAGCTACACTGATAGCCTGGGTATAACTAATGCATTGTTTGGAAGAACAATAGAAAAAACCAAGCACACAATATTTTATTCCAAACTACTCTGAATTTTATTTATGTCAGAGGAAATGTACATTGAAAATAGAGCTCCTCTGTATTACAGATGTATAATTTCTAAAACAATATGACACTTAAAAATATCACAAAAATGCATTAATATGCAAGATAATCTAGTGCTGTCCAATGAATGAGTGTGTGAATATAACCAGTATGTAAGTTATCTTCTGTCCTGTATAGGAAGATGGCACATGGAGAGATAAATGGTCACTGATGAGTGCGTCTCTCGTATAGAGTCCTCTCCCATCAGTATAATATATAAATATATATAAATATATACTGTATATATATATATATTGAACCAACGTATCTTATTTTTCCTTCATTAATTGTTTTTTCATACTTTCTTTTTTTTACTGGTTATATTGCAAATTATATACAATACGTCCGTGTCTATAAATGACACAGCATTGCGGATGATTTACACAATATGGCTGTGTCTATATATGACACAGCATTGTGGATGATTTACACAATATGTCCGTGTCTATATATGACACAGCATTGCGGATGATATATACATTATGTCCGTGTCTATATATGACACAGCATTGCGGATGATATATACATTATGTCTGTGTCTATATGTGACACAGCATTACAGATGATTTATACAATATTTCCGTGTCTATATGTGACACAGCATTACAGATGATTTATACAATATTTCCGTGTCTATAAATGACACAGCATTGCAGATGATTTATACAATATTTCCGTGTCTATAAATGACACTGCATTGCGGATGATTTACACAATACGTCCGTGTCTATAAGTGAGACAGTATTGCAGATGATTTACACAATATGTCCGTGTCTATATGTGACACAGCACTGCGGATGATTTACACAATACGTCCGTGTCAATATATGACACAGCGTTGTGGATTATTTACACAATACGTCCGTGTCTATATGTGACACAGCATTGTGGATGATTTACACAATATGTCCGTGTCTATATATGACACAACATTGTGGATGATTTACACAATACGTCCGTGTCTATATATGACACAGCATTGTGGATTATTTACACAATACGTCCGTGTCTATATGTGACACAACATTGTGGATGATTTACACAATACGTCTGTGTCTATATGTGACAAAGCATTGCGGATGATTTACACAATACGTCCGTGTCTATATGTGACACAGCATTGCGGATGATTTACACAATACGTCCGTGTCTATATGTGACACAGCATTGCGGATGATTTACACAATATGTCCGTGTCTATACGTGACACAGCATTGCGGATGATTTACACAATATGTCCGTGTCTATATATGACACAGCATTGTGGATGATTTACACAATACGTCTGTGTCTATATGTGACACAGCATTGCGGATGATTTACACAATACGTCCGTGTCTATATGTGACACAACATTGTGGATGATTTACACAATACGTCTGTGTCTATATGTGACAAAGCATTGCGGATGATTTACACAATACGTCCGTGTCTATATGTGACACAGCATTGCGGATGATTTACACAATACGTCCGTGTCTATATGTGACACAGCATTGCGGATGATTTACACAATATGTCCGTGTCTATATGTGACACAGCATTGCGGATGATTTACACAATATGTCCGTGTCTATATATGACACAGCATTGTGGATGATTTACACAATACGTCTGTGTCTATATGTGACACAGCATTGTGGATTATTTACACAATACGTCCGTGTCTATATGTGACACAGCATTGTGGATGATCTGCGGATGATTTACACAATACGTCCGTGTCTATATGTGACACAGCATTGCGGATGATTTACACAATACGTCCGTGTCTATATGTGACACAGCATTGCGGATGATTTACACAATACGTCCGTGTCTATATGTGACACAGCATTGCGGATGATTTACACAATACGTCCGTGTCTCTATATGACACAGCATTGTGGATGATTTACACAATATGTCCGTGTCTGTATATGAGACAGCATTGTGGATGATTTACACAATACGTCCGTGTCTATATGTGACACAGCATTGTGGATGATTTACACAATACGTCCGTGTCTATATGTGACACAGCATTGCGGATGATTTACACAATACGTCCGTGTCTATAAGTGACACAGCATTGCGGATGATTTACACAATACGTCCGTGTCTATATGTGACACAGCATTGTGGATGATTTACACAATACGTCCGTGTCTATATGTGACACAGCATTACGGATGATTTACACAATACGTCCGTGTCTATAAGTGACACAGCATTGCGGATGATTTACACAATACGTCCGTGTCTATATGTGACACAGCATTGCGGATGATTTACACAATATGTCCGTGTCTAAATATGAGACAGCATTGCTCACGATTTACACAATACATCTGTGTCTATATGAGACAACACTGCGATGATTTACACAATATGTCCGTGTCTATATATGAGACAGCACTGTGGATGATTTATACAATAAGTCCGTGTCTGTATATGAGACAGCATTGTGGATTATTTACACAATACGTCCGTGTCTATATGTGACACAACATTGTGGATGATTTACACAATACGTCTGTGTCTATATGTGACAAAGCATTGCGGATGATTTACACAATACGTCCGTGTCTATATGTGACACAGCATTGCGGATGATTTACACAATACGTCCGTGTCTATATGTGACACAGCATTGCGGATGATTTACACAATACGTCCGTGTCTATATGTGACACAGCATTGCGGATGATTTACACAATACGTCCGTGTCTATATGTGACACAGCATTGCGGATGATTTACACAATACGTCCGTGTCTATATGTGACACAGCATTGCGGATGATTTACACAATACGTCCGTGTCTATATGTGACACAGCATTGTGGATGATTTACACAATACGTCCGTGTCTATATGTGACACAGCATTGTGGATGATTTACACAATACGTCCGTGTCTATAAGTGACACAGCATTGCGGATGATTTACACAATACGTCCGTGTCTATATGTGACACAGCATTGCGGATGATTTACACAATACGTCCGTGTCTATATGTGACACAGCATTGCGGATGATTTACACAATATGTCCGTGTCTATATATGACACAGCATTGTGGATGATTTACACAATACATCCGTGTCTATATGTGACACAGCATTGCGGATGACTTACACAATATGTCCGTGTCTATATAAGAGAGAGCATTGCGGATGATTTACACAATATGTCTGTGTCTATATATATATGACACAGCACTACTGATGATTTACTGGAGCAATTTTGGGGCAATGCAACTGACCACAAGAAAAATTCACCAAATTGTCATTGGTTAAACAGGTCTCTAAACCCTTTGAATTCAAGGGAGGTCAATATTTAATTGGGATGCAAACACTGGGGATCCCTCTAGCACCTATCAAGTTAAAACTCCTGTTTAACCCTTTGAGTGTTAGAGAGGTAGACAACACATTGCAATACAATAAGTTGGCTACCTGTCTGCATGCAAAGGGTTAAATAACTTGGAATTTTCAGGTCCCCTATAGTGTAGTTATTTTTTGTACATTGGCCTCATGGACTCTCCTGTTTGTGTATGAGAGATAATCTGATATGTCAGTACAAATGGCAATGTATCACAGTGCTCCGTGGAAGTGATAGGTCAGTACAACTGGCAATGTATCACAGTGCTCCGTGGAAGTGATAGGTCAGTACAAATGGCAATGTATCACAGTGCTCCGTGACACTGATATGTCAGTATAACTGGTAATGTATCACGGCGCTCCGTGGCAGTGATATGTCAGTACAGGTGGTAATGTATAACTATAACTGGTAGGCAATGTATCACAGTGCTCCGTGGCAGTGATACGTCAGTACAACTGGTAATGTATCACGGTGCTCCATGGCAGTGATATGTCAGTGCAACTAGTAATGTATCATTGTGCTCCGTGGCAGTGATATGTCAGTACAACTGGTAATGTATCACGGTGCTCCGTGGCAGTGATATGTCAGTGCAACTAGTAATGTATCACGGTGCTCTGTGGCAGTGATAGGTCAATACAAGTGGTAATGTATCACAGTGCTCAGTGGCAGTGATACGTCAGTACAACTGGTAATGTATCACGGTGCTCCATGGCAGTGATATGTCAGTGCAACTAGTAATGTATCACGGTGCTCTGTGGCAGGGATATGTCAGTACAACTGGTAATGTATCACGGTGCTCCGTGGCAGTGATATGTCAGTACAACTGGTAACGTATCATGGTGCTCTGTGGCAGGGATATGTCAGTACAACTGGTAATGTATCACAATGCTCAGTGGCAGTGATATGTCAGTATAACTGGTAATGTATCACAGTGCTCCGTGGCAGTGATAGGTCAGTGCAACTAGTAATGTATCACGGTGCTCCGTGGCAGTGATATGTCAGTACAACTGGTAATGTATCACAGTGCTCCGTGGCAGTGATAGGTCAGTATAACTGGTAATGTATCACGGTGCTCCGTGGCAGTGATAGGTCAGTACAACTGGTAATGTATCACAGTGCTCCGTGGCAGGGATATGTCAGTACAACTGGTAATGTATCACGGTGCTCCGTGGCAGTGATAGGTCAGTATAACTGGTAATGTATCACAGTGCTCCGTGGCAGTGATAGGTCAGTGCAACTAGTAATGTATCACGGTGCTCCGTGGCAGTGATATGTCAGTACAACTGGTAATGTATCACGGTGCTCTGTGGCAGGGATATGTCAGTGCAACTAGTAATGTATCACGGTGCTCTGTGGCAGGGATATGTCAGTACAACTGGTAATGTATCACGGTGCTCCGTGGCAGTGATATGTCAGTACAACTGGTAACGTATCATGGTGCTCTGTGGCAGGGATATGTCAGTACAACTGGTAATGTATCACAATGCTCAGTGGCAGTGATCTGTCAGTACAACTGGTAATGTATCACGGTGCTCAGTGGCAGTGATATGTCAGTACAACTGGTAATGTATCACAGTGCTCCGTGGCAGTGATAGGTCAGTACAACTGGTAATGTATCACAGTGCTCTGTGGCAGTGATAGGTCAGTACAACTGGTAATGTATCACGGTGCTCCGTGGCAGGGATATGTCAATACAACTGGTAATGTATCACGGTGCTCAGTGGCAGTGATATGTCAGTACAACTGGTAACGTATCACAGTGCTCAGTGACACTGATATGTCAGTATAACTGGTAATGTATCACGGCGCTCCGTGGCAGTGGTATGTCAGTGCAACTAGTAATGTATCACGGTGCTCCGTGGCAGTGATATGTCAGTGCAACTGGTAATGTATCACGGTGCTCCATGGCAGTGATATGTCAGTGCAACTAGTAATGTATCACGGTGCTCAGTGGCAGTGATATGTCAGTACAACTGGTAACGTATCACAGTGCTCAGTGACACTGATATGTCAGTACAACTGGTAATGTATCATTGTGCTCCATGGCAGTGATATGTCAGTGCAACTAGTAATGTATCACGGTGCTCCATGGCAGTGATATGTCAGTGCAACTAGTAATGTATCACGGTGCTCAGTGGCAGTGATATGTCAGTACAACTGGTAATGTATCACGGTGCTCAGTGGCAGTGATAGGTCAGTACAACTGGTAATGTATCACAGTGCTCCGTGGCAGTGATAGGTCAGTACAACTGGTAATGTATCACAGTGCTCTGTGGCAGTGATAGGTCAGTACAACTGGTAATGTATCACGGTGCTCCGTGGCAGGGATATGTCAATACAACTGGTAATGTATCACGGTGCTCAGTGGCAGTGATATGTCAGTACAACTGGTAACGTATCACAGTGCTCAGTGACACTGATATGTCAGTATAACTGGTAATGTATCACGGCGCTCCGTGGCAGTGGTATGTCAGTGCAACTAGTAATGTATCACGGTGCTCCGTGGCAGTGATATGTCAGTGCAACTGGTAATGTATCACGGTGCTCCGTGGCAGTGATATGTCAGTGCAACTAGTAATGTATCACGGTGCTCCATGGCAGTGATCTGTCAGTACAACTGGTAATGCCTCATTCACACACACACACAAACATTCAGTGATTTCACAACAACACTGTATTGGCCAAATTTGTGGCTACCGGAGCAGTGCTGAGGCCTATTTTTGCCTCCACCTGGCCAGTAGAGCAATTGCCATCTGAGGTTAACAGCTGGCAGATGCTATGTGTGCTGATGTGCTTAAGGAAGAGAGGTAATGTTGGCAGCCATCATCATCAAAGCTAATGACTATATTATTATATATGACTATATTATTATATATTATATATAACTATATTATTAAGGCATTGTTTGATGCTGCTGCATATTCTAACAAGTCCTCTGCTTTTTCTCTTTCTGTGTGCTGCACTTTGTGGGTCAATATTTGATCTGCAGACCAATATTCTAAGAAGTTACTAGTGTCCTCCTTGTCCTTCATGGCAAAAGCCCTTTTTGGGCCTGATTTGAAACAGATGATTAATGACACTACTGGTAGTAAGAGCTCTCTGTTGCCTCAACAGTTCAACAAGCTGTCCACCACATGTTCCTTAATTGCAAGGAAAGTGCGTGGATTATGTTCCCCCCACCAATCCAGGGGAACACATCGGATATGTCTTTCTTCAGCCTCATCAACAGCGGTGTATATATTGGTGAAGGGTCAAATAAAAAAAACAACAAACAACACTGAAAACATTTTTATACAAATACAGTAATGCAAATTGCATGCAAGTTAACACAGATTTTTTAAAAAGTTGCATTACTGAAGCCTCTATTTAAATTGAAATACAATTATAACATTTTGAAAGACAGATCATTTTAGAGTTGTTACCATTTTACTATAACAATTTGACTTGAGCACCATAAACTATTAATTTCTTGTGAAGTGATCCAGCTGTCTAGGTACATATTGGTACCAATGACAAAGTAGGAGGAAGATGGAGGTCCATAAAGAATGATTTCAGAGATTTAGGTTGCAAGCTCAAGGCAAGGACCTCTAAGGTAGTGTTTTCTGAAATACTGCCTGTGTCATGTGCCAGTGCAGGTAGGCAGAGGGAACTCAGGGAGATTAATGCATGGCTCAAGCAATGGTGTAGGAAGGAGGGTTTTGTGTTTTTAGAGCACTGGGCTGACTTTGCTCTTGGGTACAGTATATATGGAAGTGATGGATTGCACCTAAATGGTAGAGGGGCCTCTGTGTTAGGGGAGAGAATGCTAAGAAGCTTGGAGGAGCTTTTAAACTAGGAAAGGGGGGGGGGGTACTGATAGCAAAAATGAGGTAGATAGAGCAGATAGGAATCGGGTCCAAGTAAATGACCAGGGGGGTGAAGAAAGGATAGGGATAAGTGTAGAAAATAGGGAGGAATTCCTAGTAAATAAAGATGTAGATAAAAGGCATGTAGGGAGTGATATATGTAAAGACTTCAAAATGAATTGTATGCTAGCAAATGCAAGAAGTATGGTAGATAAAATCGGAGAACTAGAATTGCTGGCGGTTAATGACTAATTGGACATTATTGGTATAACAGAAACATGGTGGAACGATGCACATGACAGGGCTGTAAATATAGAAGGCTATTCCCTGTTTAGGAGAGACAGGATTAATAGAAAAGGTGGAGGTGTGTGCTTATATTTGAAACCAGAGTTAAATCCAATTTTGAGAGGTGATATTAGTGAGGAAACTGGCCAAAATGTGGAGTCCTTGTGGGTAGAAATTGAGACTAAATGTGGTGTAAAAGGTAAAAAAAAAAAAAGGTGTTGGTGGATATATGCTACAAACCACCAAATACTGATGAAAATGTTTAGGCCCAACTGCTATTGCAAATGAGGAAAGCTGCCCATCTTGGGCATACTATAATCATGGGAGATTTTAATTATCCAGATATCAGAAGAAAGGAGGTTTAAACTTCAGCAGAGGAAGGGTTTTTTACAGTAAGGTCTGTTAAATTGTGGAATTCTTTGCCCTAGGAGGTGGTTATTGCAGATACAATGGATACATTTAAGAGAAGACTAGATACATTTCTTTCAGAAGGGAACATACAGGGTTATACTGTTTATTAGTAGGCTGATCAGGAAGGTCTGATAAAGACTAACTTATTTGGTAGCTGGGAAGTTATAAAATTACTTTGGTATGAGGAGAAGGTTGTACTTGATGGACTTGTGTCTTTATTCAACTTAATTTACTATGTTACTATATAACTGTGCAGATTTGTTTGTTACATTATTGCTCATAAGCGTTGCCTTCCATCATACTTGGCTTCCTTTTCTCCAGTGGACATTTCCTACATAGAATAGAAATTAATACATTATTTGCTCTAAAGAAGTTTAAAATTTTCCAATTCATTGCATTTTACATTTGGTAAGTTTGAACCATTGTAAAGAAAAAAAAAATGGTGATTTGACTTAAACTGCTTTTTAATTTCCAAACTCAAATGTTAAAATTAAAAACACAGTGATTTACACAATATAAATATACACTGCCTCTGACTGTCTTCATTCTTTTTAGGCCTCATTACTTGTCTAATATTGAAGCAAAACTAAAAACCATCTCCTTCTAAATTGCAAAACACACAGTGACACCAAGACACCTTCCTTATGTCTCCCCGGGAAGAAGCCAAAAATGTTCCTCTTATTTTGCTGGATGGGATATATATGTATATAATAGCCTTGATAAAAAAAAATAAATGTTAGATTTTATTTTAAGTTATTTAAATGAAGTTTTATAATGAATTTACAGATGAGTCCAGATTTATCAACATTCCCTCATTTCCTAAGACAGGAAAAAGAGCCTGTGTTCTTTCCAGGTTTAGAATCACATCTCTCAGTGCTATGCGTGTGCAGTGTCTTATATCCTATTATATAAAAGGCCGGTTGTGTTTGTGACGATGCAGTCATGCGCAGTGCCCGCGTTCGGTCAGTCTCTACTGCGCATGACTGCATCGCGTGAGTGAAGCGACTCATGACTGCATCGCGTGAAGCAGTGAGGTAGCGGCCTCTTAAACCTTTGAGTGCCAGAGGAGTATGCAATGTGTTGTGTACCCCTCTGCCACTCAAAGGGTTAAAATCACCCAGACCTTGGCACGTGTACATGGGCTTTTACACTAGTATATGTATAAAAGAAGACTTCTGCATGCCTGGCAAACACACCCAGGGGCGGCAGTAAGTAGGCGTTATTCAAATCTCCTCTATACTGCCTGTCCTATTGTTCTAACACAGGGGCGTGAATTTACTGCAAGGAGATGCACGGGCTATAATGAACACGAACACACAACACGCAATACACACACAGACACACATATCACACACAATATATACACAAACACAATACACACACACAGTACACGCCAAATGCTATATGAACTCAATCTGCATGATACACACACAATGCTATATGCAAAATGTTATGCGCTAACTGCAATATTCACAACGCTATACACACAGCAATATAGCAAAATGCTATGCGCAACACAAACACTATACTATATGCCAAACACTATACATACAATGCACAACTACATACGCAATACGATAAATGCTATCCACAAATCTCTATATATAAAATGCTATACTTGAAATGCCAAACACAAAATGCAGTACGCCATATGCTGTATGCTATACGTCAAACTCTAAACTCCAAGTAGTATACGCAAAGCTTTGTATACCATACGCCAAACGCTATATATACCATATGCAAGACTCCAAATGCTATATACTAAGCTATATACGCCAAATGCTTTACGATAAATGTTATACATCTTATGTAAAACACTATGTACAATTTGCCAAAAGCTATTCACCAAGTGATATACACCAAAGCTATACACCATATGCAATATGCCAAACATTATAAGAAATTCATCAAACGGTATATGCCGAATGCTATGCACAAAATGCAATACACCAAATGTTACACTCCAAATGCTGTATGCAATTCACCAAATGCTATATGCAATTCACCAAACGGAATACATCAAACACAATTCGACAAACTTAGTGTGACAAATGGTATTTGCCAAAAACATTACACAATTTGCCAAACGTTATATGAAATACCCTAACGCCATACATAAAACGCTATACACAATCCGACAAACACTATATAACATATGCTCTAAGCAATACACCAAAAGCTATATGCAGAGCGGTATATGCTGTGCATCAAATGCAATAAAACAAACTCTATGTGCCAAACAGGATACACAATATGTTATACACCAAACTCTATACTCCAAACACTATAACAAAACGCTACACTCAAGACTCTTTAGCCAAACACTATATGTGCATGTGTGTGTGTGTGTGTGTGTGTGTGTGTATGTAGTGTGTGTATATATGTTTATATGTCTGTGAGTGTGCATTTGTTAAAGCCTACTCCTTTATTAGTTAAAGCTATTAGTAAAAATCTTAATGACCCCTATGCATTTGCCCTTGTGCCTGTGGTCCATGAGTTTGGGCATGTTATTGGCGTGATGTCTGGTCCATGAGTGCACACATGACAGTTACTGGTGTGATTTCTGGTCCATGAGGGCGGACATGACAGTTACTGGAGGGATGTCAGGTCCATGGAGGAGGAATGGAGGAGGACATGACAGTTACTGGAGGATGTCAGTTCCATGAGGGCGGACATGACAGTTACGGGCGGGATGTCAGGTCTATAGAGGAGGACATGACAGTTGTGACAGGACCTCAGGACACGAATATGGCTCCATACATATGTTTATCTGAACCCTTTAAGGACCAAAGCAGTGTACAATGCATACTGCAGCCCTCTGTGTATTAAAGGGGTAAGTAAGATCCTGGTCTCTGCTGGCTTCAGTCTAATGTCCCTGCAGTTCTCATGTATGCTTCCATCTGAATGAGACTTTATCTGTTGGACAGGGGCACAAGAGCAATTCCATAGGGGACACTGGGATTTTCAGACCATATTATGGTAATTGGGGGTTATTACTAGCTCTCACTAAATTCCTACATATAATGTTGCTATAATGGTAGTTCAATTATTTAAAATGATAATGAAAGTTTGCTAATTGGTTACAATAATATTCTTACAAAACTGAAAATAGCATACACCTGTAATTGCAGAGAAAATTAACGTAATCATGCTTTTTTGTATAAAAACAATGAAAAGCTTAATTACAGGCACTGATTTTTTTATATAAATAAAACAAAAACAGATTCCAGCCTCTAGACTTCGAGTGATACAAATAAGATTACTGGTGACATAGGTCAGAGGAAAATGAGGACAAGAGAGTAATTACAGACAGCTTTCACAGCAATAACATAACAATCCACAGGGGAAAACCAAAGAAGGATAATTCATATACCATGAGTTTCATAGAATGGGCTGATGACACTTCAGGGAAAAACCCAGTGAAACTGCAAATACAATTATCCAGTAGTGGAGAACATTGGTTAGTGGGCTGTGTAACGGATCCTACTCCATTACTGTAAACCTTATCTGGGCTTACGACTTATCAGCCCATTATACAAGGAACTGTGGACATTTCTGTCCTGTCTGAAACACCTCTTCTCTAGGCGTACGGATTGCCAGCCCAGTGTCGCAGGCTATGGAGAACTTTGAGACGTTATACTGGAGGACAGCTATGCCAAAAAGACTAAAAACTATAGCCTACTGGCTTGCTTTCAATGGACTGGGCAGTTAGGCGTTAATTATTTGAGTTTGGGCAAGGCTACTTCAGATGTGTATTGCAGTCCCTCAAGCCCTTTTGCTTAATTATTCACCCTAAACCAAGCCCTTTGTGTATTAATCCACTCACGTCTGCCCCATTGTGTAAACCTGAGCCTTCTGTTGTTAGTCTTTTGTATTAGGTGTTGTGATTGTATTATCTCTGTGAATGTTCCCATTGTGTGATGCCTGTTACCATTTGCTGTGACCTATTGTATTCACTATGTCTGTATTATGCCTACTGTACTGTGATTGCATTATCCCTGTAAACTCGCCCATTGTTTCGTGTCTGCACCATGTACTGTAGCTAAGTCAATGTAGTTTGAAATGTATAAATAATCTGTGGTTTCACCTAATAAAGAGTTAGTTGTTTTACACTAAGAAGAAGGAGTCCTGGTGTCTTTTTGCTCCTGTAGTTTAAAGTGTCCTCTCTGATGCCCATTCGAGGCAAGTATCTTGAATCTTCAACTGCCTGCTGCCAGCTACCTGCGGCTCCAATGTTGAGACGGAACTTGGGGATTCGTATACTGTCAGGTCTGTCGACGTGGACTCCACTGTTCCTCTAGTTATCCTGAGACCGGGTGTAGAGCTGTTCACTCTCTACAACCAGTGGTTCCAGTCTGCAAGTCAATGTTGCAACCAGACCTTCTTTGATTCGCCTTGTTTGACTCGGAGTCAACTACAGCGTGATTCAACAACTCTCCGAGTCGACGACTGGTCCACCCACCCTCCGACCGGTGCATTAGATGGCGCCTATCCGGCATCAAGAGGGAGAAACCCGGAACTACGACTGAGGGTGACTCAGTGCCCTTCCAGCTTCCGTTACACTCGTGGCAAGCTGTGGGATTCTCTCCCTCACTAACGTGGATTTGTACTGGCGAGACATGGCGGATACTTTGGGGCCTTACGCAGACCATTATGACACCATATGGTTCCAGTGGGAACCTCTGCTGGGCGACTGTGCACTGGAAGAATTCGACCCAGAGCTGGATCGTTGCATCAATGAAGAACTGCTGGTTCAGAACAGATATTGGGCTATGGCATAGAGCATGGTTTGGGAGGATTACCCTGCTCCACTCATCTCCCACCTACCAGCCAGCCTGAGATGTGATATCCAAGGGCTGGTGTGGGATACCTGTTGCTGGGATCCTAACATTGGCTGTCAGGACCCCAGCCGATACCGGGAGACCAGAGACAAGAGGGAAGATGTTGGGGGGATACGTCCCTCCGCACATCCAAGAATGCTTGGACGCCCTAGCAGCATGGAAATGGAACACAGAGCAGATGTACACTTGACTATAGGAAAACTTACTGGAGTACCTGGGGGGGAAGAAAGATTGGACAAACAGCTCATTCGTCCAGTTACAAGAGAAGTTCAAGCCGTCGTCCCCATGGCAACCGGATATGCCAGGGACTGAGATGCCTGCAGAGTTTTACGCAGGGGAGGGGAGGTTATGGCTAATGCTGCAGTACCTCAGCGAACTGAAGCAACCCAGTGCTGCTGA
Source organism: Rhinophrynus dorsalis (assembly GCA_037306005.1). NCBI lineage: Eukaryota > Metazoa > Chordata > Amphibia > Anura > Rhinophrynidae > Rhinophrynus > Rhinophrynus dorsalis. The sequence goes on from CM074728.1 coordinate 127,957,043, forward strand.
CCCTGATTACTAGTGATGAGCGAGCGTGCTCGGCCGATGCTCGGATCGGCTCGAGCATCGCTCTGCTCGGCACATGGCGGTACTCGTCGAGTACCGCCATGTGCTCGCCCGACATGTTCGGGTAGCGGGGATCTGTGCCGGAAGAGGCACAGATCCGAAGAAGCTCCGCTGGACCACCAGGGACTGGAGGTACGGGGGCATTGCGGAGATGAAGGGGGCATTGCGGAGATGAAGGGGGACATTGTGGAAGAGGGGCATAGACTCTATGCCCCTCTTCCACAATGTCCCCCTTCATCTCCGCTATGCCCGTCTTCCACAATGTGCCCCTTCATCTCCGCTATGCCCCTCTTCCACAATGTGCCCCTTCATCTCCGCTATGCCCCTCTTCCACAATGTCCCCCTTCATCTCCTCTATGGCATAGAGGAGATGAAGGGGGACATTGTGGAAGAGGGGCATAGCGGAGATGAAGGGGCACATTGTGGAAGAGGGGCATAGCGGAGATGAAGGGGCACATTGTGGAAGAGGGGCATAGCGGAGCTGAAGGGGGACATTGCGGAGCTGAAGGGGGCATTCTGAGATGAAGGGGGCATAGCGGAGATGAAGGGGGCATTGACCAGGCACCCTCCCCTCATCAGAGCAGGGGGTGCCTGGTGTTGCCCCATTCATTCCAATGGGGCTCGGGTGCTCGGCCGAGCACTCGAGCCTCAGGGGGTGCTCGGTCAGAGCACCCGAGCATCGTGGTGCTCGCTCAACACTACTGATTACCCTTAACTGGTGAGTGGGACTCAGGTCCTCACCAGCAACCCTTTTGTTGCCCTTGACTGTGTTACCCCTGGCCTGAGGAGTGGGAATTCACTCCTCCACAGCGCAAGTTGACCTTGCATCCAGACCTTCTTTGGCTCGCCTTGTTCGACGCGGAGTCAACTACAGCGTGATTCGACAACTCTCCGAGTCGATGATTGGTCCATCCACCCTCCGACCGGTGCATTCAACGGCGCCTATCCCGCATTGAGAGGTAGAAACCCGGAACGACGGCTTCGGGCGACCCGGTGCCCTTCCAGCTTCCCTTACAGGCTGCTATGCTATAGTTGGTTCCATAAAGGGTTCCAGAGAACATTGGCAGCACAATGTGTTTATGACAGTGAGTTTGTGCGATCCACAGGTGTCATTCACTATCAATTCATTTTATAAAGAAGAATTATAACTGTGAAATTTTGTATAACAGAAGCACTTACCTATCTAGGAATCCATCATACAACAGTCAGGTGTATCTATATAACTACTGTGTGTAACAGAAACAATTACCTAGGTAGGAGTCCAACATACAGCAGTCAGGTGTATTTATATAATTACTGTGTGTAACAGAAGTACTTACCTAGGTAGGAGTCCATCACACAGCAGTCAGGTGTATTTATATCATTACTGTGTGTAACAGAAGCACTTACCTAGGTAGGAGTCCATCACACAGCAGTCAGGTGTATCTATATAATTACTGTGTGTAACAGAAGCACTTACCTAGGTAGGAGTCCATCACACAGCAGTCAGGTGTATCTATATAATTACTGTGTGTAACAGAAGCACTTACCTAGGTAGGAGTCCATCGTACAGCAGTCAGGTGTATCTATATAATTACTGTGTGTAACAGAAGCACTTACCTAGGTAGGAGTCCATCGTACAGCAGTCAGGTGTATCTATATAATTACTGTGTAACAGAAGTACTTACCTAGATAGGAGTCCATCATACAGCAGTCAGGTGTATCTATATAATTACTGTGTAACAGAAGTACTTACCTAGATAGGAGTCCATCATCAGGTTTATCAGTTCAGTTACAGAGGATACAGATGAGCCATATTTTATTTTCACAGACTGCTGGTAGATAAAGGTCACATCTTGAAGTGGTGGAAAATAAAGCTTTAAATGCCTGATTCTACATAAATATACAGAAAAAAGAAAGCAAAAACAAACATGATAAATCAAGATATACTATTAAAATAATAATAATATGAAGATAAATGAAAGAAGTCATGTAAAGAAATCCTATGTTTAGATTTTGTGAGATGTGTCTATAAATGTATTTCATTTAATGTTATCCAAGGACTCCATTAATGTAGCCTCCTATTCATTTCTAAGACTGTTTTTTTAAACCTAATTTTTACATAATTAAAGAAAATATAATCACTAAGGTTTTATTTTAGCAAGAAAAATGAAATGCAATTGCAAGAATTATTTTTCGATTGGTTTTCAAGTAAATTTTCTGTAGAAAACTGGGGACTAAATTGAAAAAGTTACAGTAGCTGAAAATAGCAAAATTAGATGACAACTAGTTCTGAATGTCATTAAAATGCATTTTATTGCTCGGGTTCAATTCAATTTGAGGAAATAAAATGCTCCAAATGTACAATCAATTGCTTATTATGAAAGCGACTTGCCCATATAAAACATACACAATTTGCATATCTGGATTGAGGCAACGGCTGCCTAGATAACCCAGCGCATCCTAGTAGATTTGTATTATACTCACACAATCCGATGGCCTCAGAGCAGCACAGGTCTGCACTTATGATTTCCTCAGGAATGCAAAGAAAACCTCTGATAGCAACTGCATTTCATTCCGCACAGTAAAATTATATCAGAATAATCATTCTGTCCATACTCGGCAACCTGAAAGGTGGGCAATGATCCTGAAAAGAAATTCGTTTTAATAGAATCTTAAGAAGAGACTCTGGGTGATAGGCAAATCCTATTAGCATATTCAGTCACAACATGAATGAGAAGTATACATCTTCACTCACTGAAGAGATTAATTGATGTACTGTTAACATTTTCAAACCAAGCCTGTCTCTTCTTGGTGACAGAGATACTCAGGAAGGTGTTTATAAAGAATTAGAATTTTATATCTGCTATAAATAACTTCCAGCTTTCGAACATCATTAATGTCTCTCAACTGAAAGAAATCCCCACTCACAGGACATCTGCTTTGCTGCAGAGGTGTAGCTTTGAATTCCAAGAGCCTTTATGTCCCCTTTCTCTGCCTCTCTCTCTGTTCCCTTGCTCTTTTTTACCCTGGAGTATTCAACCTTTCCTCTCTCATCCTGTCTACTCTCCCCCCTCTCTCCATTATTGTACAGAGTGCTGCAAGGAACTGGTATAGAATTTAACAAATGCCTCTCCGTGTACATCTAGAATTGGCTGGAAACACTTATTTGTCGATCAGTAGTGGTAGAGGCAGTGCTGCCAATTATCTGTTTAAGAAGTCTTTGATGTGACAGTAGGACACATGCTTAGAACTGCAAATTAATGTAACGTACTGCATAGGTGGTAAATTTGCAGACTGAGGCTGTAATGAAATCAGGTCAAACTGTAGACAGTAAATTTATATACAGAGTTATTCATTAAAAGAAAATGCAGAATTGCATTATTATACAATACGATCCTAAAATATCAGTAATATGGCTGTCAATCCCCTGAAAAATCTCTTTAGTATTGTTAATACTGGAACAATTTCAAATTATGGTGCATTTCAATATTTTACTTATCATATACCATCCTAGTGACATAGACAACGAGGCCAAAAAAAGATATACGTCCGTCAAGTCCAGCTCATCACAATAACACCCCTGTTGATCCAGAGGAAGTCAGATATTTCCCTGGATCAGCATCCTATCTGCATTGGAGCCATCTGTTATAATTCTCAATCTTGTTCTGTGCTAGATAGGCATCCATTGCTTTTCTGAAAGCAGTTACAACATCAAGAAGCAAAGAATTCCGTAGCTTTACCACCTTTACTATAAAAAATCTCTGCCTTTGTTTTAATTGAAAGCGCCTTTCCTCTAGTCTTAACCCTTTGAATGCCAGAGGGGTACTCAACGCATTGCTTTGCAATGCGTTGTGTAACCCTCTGGCACTCAAAGGGTTAATAGATAACCTCTCATTCTTACCTCAGCTCTTTGAGTAAATTATTAATTGGCTAGTTAGTACCATAGTAACATAGTAGATAAGGCTGAAAAAAGACATGCGTCCATCAAGTCCAGCCCATGCCAATAACACCCCTGTTGATACAGAGGAAGGCAAAAAAATCCCTCTGGAGCCATTTCCAATGTAGTCCCAAGTGTGTGTGTGTGGGGGGGGGAATTATTCCTTCCTGACTCCAACTGGTAGTCAAATAGTTCCCCGGATCAATATCCTATCTGCTATGAAGTTCTTTGTATTGACCTTGAAAGTATGTGTAAATGGTAAAAATATCACCCCTTAGATGTCTCTTCTCTAATGTAAACAAACCCAGTTTGGCTAGTCTCTCTTTGTAACTCAGATCATCCAATCCCTTTATCAGTTTTGTTGCACGTCTCCGCACCTTTTCCAGTTCAATAATGTCTTTTTTTAGAACAGGCACCCAAAATTGTACTTCATACTGTAGATGAGGCCTAACCAAGGATTTATACAGAGGTAGGATAATATTAGCATCCCTTGCTTCTACACCACTTTTTATGCAGGCTAGTACCCTATTTGCTCTTACAGCAGCTAAGTGACTCTGCACACTGCTGTGAAGTCTATTGTCTATCAGTACGCCTAAATCTTTCTCTAATGAGGATTTCCTAAGTTGTTTCCCATTTCGTGCATATGTAGCAAGTTTGTTTCTACACCCAAAATGCATAACCTTACATTTATCTACATTCTGCAGAGAAAAAAACCTCCAGCTCTGTATGTATTTCCTTACATAGCTTAATGTCATCAGTTAAGATTGAGATGCTCCATTCACTTCCCACTTCTAGATCATTAAGTAACAAATTAAAAAGCATTGGTCCCAGGACTGAACCCTGCGGCACCCCACTTATAACTTTAGACCAATTTGAAAAGGTTCCATTTACACCATCTCTCTGCCATCAATTAACCAGTTCTCAGTCCATGTACAGATAACACCACCCAAATAGAAGCCTTTTAATTTATGCAGTAACCTGTTGTGAGGAACTGTATCAAAGGCTTTTGCAAAATCCAAGTATACTACATCAGCAGCAATTCCCCTGTCCAAATTACTACTTACTCTTTCATAAAATGCAAGTAAATAGCCAAACAATGTACTGAGACATTTGGCAATCCTGAAATGTGTAAATAAAATGTCATTTTGCGTCGGATGTTAGACACAGATACATTTTCCTGGGACTTTGTGGTACAAACTGCTTCATACTGTTGCTGTACATATGAAGAAATAACATGTATCAAGAATAATCATTTGGAATTCAGATCTAGAAGGTCCTAAACCAGTCATCTCTAACTTCACATCTACTGGAGAGGGAGTAAGGTAGAAGTTGAGATACAGCTCGCTAATGACTCAGTTCTCTCCAGTTCCTGGTACTCTATAGTTCCTAATTTTCGACTTGCAACTTTCTTACACAGTTTAGCCTATAGGCACCGTAGAATAACATCAAGCTGGAGATATCTCACTGGAGCAAGCTCTCACCTTTCAGCAAGTTCCATCTCAGATCCTAAAGAGATTTTTGTGGTAAAACAATGTTCTGGAGACTTCACTACTAGCACGTAAAGGTGAAACACATTGCTATAATTATTATGGCATTATTTATTCCATGTGAGGGTTTGTTAGGGAGGCCTTACAAGGGAAATTGAGTTCTGATGGTCACCGCAGAACACAAAGTTCTGTGTGTCTGAACTGCTTTTAAGAACTCCTGGTAGATTCATGTTTTTTTGTTTTTTGGACAATAGTGTGACCTTACACAGTACGACGTGTTGGGTTGACAGCCCCACCATAGATATATATATTTATTTATATATACACACACACACTCAGCCTGGAATTATCCACCGACCAAGAAGACAGCACTGCTGCAACAGGATGAATAAAGTGAAAGAAAAAGTTTATTTCAATCCATGCCAAACGTTTTCGGTCCTAAACAGACACTCCTCAGGAAGGTGTATATTATATATGTATATATATATATATATATATATAATCCACTCTCTACCTACATATCCAGTTTTGACTATAACATGTCTAATAATACACACAGTGGCAATTATGCTGAAATCTTTCTAAGTTCTTTTTTTAATATCCTATATAATAATTCGCTAAATCATGTGTAACGCCGAGACATGAGCAGTACACACTGCTGCGCGTGCTGCAGTCATGCGCATTAGAGGCTGACCGCCCCTCGGCTGATACAGAGCTGGGTGCTCCGAAGGAGGGTCCAGCTCTGTATCAGCAGTGGCGTGGGCAGTCTCTACTGTGTGTGACTGCCCTGCGACCAGGTGGCAGTGGCACTGTGGCCTGTGTAACGGGCTGTTCAACTAGTATTTCTATATTTTTCATGGTGTGTGTGTATTAAAAGGTAAGTTCAGAATTATATTTTAGGGATGCAACATATTAATGTTTCCTTTTACAGACGTAAGTGCATGTTATTTAAAGTTACATCAATCAATTTCATTTTATGGTGTTAGTGTTCCTTTAAATTGTTCATACAGATAGTAACCATTTGTAATATATATATAATTTTTGTCTCAGTGTACTAACGTTAGTCTTGTAAATGACTTAGACATCATCTTAAGAAGGGAAAATTTGCCAGCAGAAGCAGAATTTTAATGAGTTCCATAGTTCACATGCAGAAATTGCAACTGTACTTCTGCCAAGGTCATTCTAAACTTTAGATACCAAATGCATAAATGACTGTCATGCAAGTTTGAGCTGCCCGAGGGAAGCGTTAACCTACAGAGGACTCTTTCAATTTAATTTTTTTACTTTAACATTTATGATTAAAAATATCCACAATGTCCTGATTTTTATAACTGCTATTTAACTTACCATTCTGTCTTTGCAGAGATGACACAACATTCTAGTAAATTCTATTCTGATATGTGCACTTTAAAACAATGATCTATAGAATTCCTTTTTCTAGCGACTTATACTTTATTAGATTGTCATACCTAAAAGCCCCATTGAGATAATATTAATAAACAGACAAGATTAAGAAGGGAAGACAGGGAAACCGGGGGAAGAAAATATGCATTTCTATCAACAGAAATGGTAACACTTGATTTGGACCCTATATTCAATCTATGCATTTTAAATATTATTCCCACTATACCCCATCCCGCCACTTACGATCAGCCATTGACATCCTTCTCTCAGCTCCTTTCGTGTCTACAGTCCTCTTACGTATCAAACCTTTTTCTCTTATTGCAGAAACACAACAATAGGAGAGAAAAGAACAGGGCGCATCCCTGTGCAGATCAACAGGATACTTTGGTGGACCACCACCAACATTGTAAGGTGCCTGCTCATATGAACAATGGCTGGACAGTGGCTTATACCAGATCCAGCACTCAATCTTCTAGGATAAATAACTGTACCCACTTACAGTATAGTCACACAATAATCAATGGCTGATCTCCTGCAACTCGCTCCCCTCGGGGGTATAGATGTGGACAATATGAAAAAGAAAAAACAATGGAGGCGCCCAATAGTGTAATTCTATAAATATCAGTAGCATTTAAAGATCATAAATGTACTCACATAATGGTGTAATGAGACAGGTGTTATCAGCAAGTCTGATATTCAGGCCTAAGGAGAATATAATCCTGACTCTGTACATGGTAGCCCTTTGGTACTCAGCTCTCCAGCAGACCTCCTCCTGCTCGGTTAACAGGATTCCGCTCCAAACAGTCAAATGAAAGATAACAGCAGCACAGCAATATTCTTTTAAAAATGTTTAATGTATAAAAAAATACAAAATATTTAAAACAATATAAGAGGGTCTCTTACATGTTTTGTGGCTAGTAAAGAACCGAAAGTCTGTATAACATAAAAGATTTAATGATTTCACTTCACTTCTGGACACAATCATAGAACTGAATCTCCCAGCGTTATGGGGATATTTTAAGGAAAACTACACAAATGTTCATATGACCCATTTGGGTAATTCTAAAACCAGCTTTGAATGTACTGAATGTCACATGATCCTGACATAATATAATCCATTGACATATGTAAAGTCATAGAAAGAACTAGCGTTATACAAAGGAAAATAAAAAAATTGTTATAACAAAGGATCAAAAGGCCTCTCTTAAATTAATCTGAGTCATCCTATTTCTACCTCTTGCTGGTTCAAACTGTGACTTTTATTACAAGAGTGCAGGCTCCTTTAATACCTAAACTTTCTTTACTGTTCCCATAGCAACAAAGCAAAGACAAACAGATTAAAATGGAAAACGTTTGCATAATCAAACTTGAAAGCTCCATCCTAGCTGACAATCAGTGACCAGCAACCCCTATATATTGTAGATCTCCTCATAACGTTTCCTTTTTCTTTGCTGCTCCCTCAGACGTTTATTTCTGTGCCAATAAAGTGATAATTTTATTTTTTTTTATTTGAATTATTATTTGGTGCATTTATTTTATTTGTTCTATTTCCCATTATTTATATGTGTAATACCTAGATTTTGTTTCTCTATTGAAATATAGGTCTGTGATTTCTTCTCCCATGGACATGTTAATATGCTACATATCTTCTTTGTTTCTATCTTCCCAGATATCCAGCACATGATCCTCACAGGGGATATGATAGACCCCTAGTCCTATGGTACATGATCCTGCCAGTTTGATTCCAAAACTCTCTATGTCATCTTTCCCCAAAGGGAAAATCATGGAGGATGACACCTTCCAGAGGGCATTCTTGATCTAGACCTTTTTTCAAATCGATGGCAGCCTCACCCATTTTATCCACCATTGGTCTTAGATTACTTCTGACCAATGGATCTTGCAAACCATCACAGCTTAACAAGTAAACTTTTATTCACTACTTAAACAAATAAAGACTATTCTTCTTTCCAAAACACAAATTGGTAAACAACCAGTAGTTACACAAACTAGCTCAAACAGCAAATGGCAGGTTTCATCAGCAATCTTTTTCTGGTCAGCGAAAAAGACTCTGGTCTACGTCTTGTAATCAGTCTAAGGGAGTTAAACTTAGGGTTGGGCGAAAGTTGTCACCGTGTTCTCGCGGGAAATTTTGCAAAAACCACTTTGTTATCCACTTTTTTGCGGGAAAATATGCTTTAAAACTAACAGTTAAAATTTTCGCATCTTTCGCCCATTGGCCAAATTCTTTCTCCTTTTTTTCAATGGCTAAAAAGTTTTCACCTGTTGATTTACATTGTTTTCACGCTTCCGTTATAAAAAGGTGAAGTTTTCGCTGAAGGCAGACACAATAGAAGCAGCTACAGAGACATGCTGTGCTGTTCTCTTGTGATATTTAGCAAAAATTGAGGCAGGAGAGGTTCATAGTGACTCCTATCACCATGAGCAGCAAAAAGAGGAACTGGAAGGACCCTTATTATGTGTCCACTGAGTCTGAGGAGGAGGAAGTGACTACCAGTACTCAACCAATGCTGTCCAGTCCCCCTAAATCACCACAAGGGATTTTGTGGAATTTAATTGGAAGGGAGGGAGAAAAGGGTAGTACTAGTGAGAGCAGGACAGGTTAGCTGCCTGTACCTGCTGCAAGACATGCTGCCCCTGTTGCCAGTGCCACCATTGCTGTACCTGCAGCCACTAGTGTTGTACCTGCTGCCAGATGTGCTGCCACTAGTGTTGTACCTGCTGCCAGTGCTGAACCTGCTGCCACCAATACTTTGCCTGCTGCTAGTATTTTTTGCAGTACTCAGATGTGGAAGGAGAAAATGATGCCAAGTGTGACAGCAGGGGACCCTCTGTCACATTGCTTGTCACTTCCTCCAAGCAGCAGTGAGATGTCTGCAATAGAGCAGCATCATGTAGGGACTAGTGGTGGTGGTGGTGGTGTTGGAGAAGCTGGGGAGGAAGGGACATTGATGGCCTTTTTATCACAAACTGAGAAGGAATGTGAGACAGGGATGAGGATGGGCATCACCACCACCGCCACTAGCAATCAGCTTTTGGAATTAGCGAAAATTGTATGTGTTCTAATTTCTGAGCTGAAAGAGCAGCAGGGTGCTGAGGATAAGGCTAGTGTGCCATAGACACGCCGTGGGAATGGGGTCAACAAGTAATGAGGGACTAGGACAGGTTCCACTTGCCAGCGGAAGCAATACTCCTGGTCCTAGTTGCAGTGCTAAATCTGAGGCAGTAGCAGCAAAATTATCAGTTGCCACAAAATGTGAAGGGGAATGTGGAGGACAAGAAGAAAGAGGCCATTCTTCTCCACCTGTTCCCTATCCCACCCCCCAGGAGTCATGGGTGTGGGATTATTATTCTTTTCCGGCAGGCCCAGTGCAGTCATCATCAACAATGGTACTGTGCACAATTTGTGACAAGTTAATGAAAAGGGGAAAGGAGGGAACACACCTTGGCACAACCTCCCTGATAACACACATGAAACACAGACACCATGACATTTATGTCAAACATGTTAAAGCCAAACACCCATTACAAAAATCTAGCACCACTGTTACTGTACCCCCTGACTCTCCAGAATAGTGGAGATCAAAGCGGAGTAAGAATAAAGAAACCCAGACACTGGAAGTTCCATGACGAGTGAAACAACTAGCTCACCATCAACATCACCTTCTTCCTCTAGGGTAACAAGTACATCTCCTGCCAATCCACCTCGTTCATCATTACCTCCCCCGCCAAATGATAGCCACTCTTTTGATGTTAGGATATGGCAGTTCATCTCTACTAGTGATGAGCGAGCGTGCTCGGCCGATGCTCGGATCGGCTCGAGCATTGCTCTGCTCGGCACATGGCGGTACTCGTCGAGTACCGCCATGTGCTCGCCCGACATGTTCGGGTGGCGGGGATCTGTGCCGGAAGAGGCACAGATCCGAAGAAGCTCCGCTGGACCACCAGGGACTGGAGGTACGGGGGCATTGCGGAGATGAAGGGGGCATTGCGGAGATGAAGGGGGACATTGTGGAAGAGGGGCATAGACTCTATGCCCCTCTTCCACAATGTCCCCCTTCATCTCCGCTATGCCCGTCTTCCACAATGTGCCCCTTCATCTCCGCTATGCCCCTCTTCCACAATGTGCCCCTTCATCTCCGCTATGCCCCTCTTCCATGGCATAGAGGAGATGAAGGGGGACATTGTGGAAGAGGGGCATAGCGGAGATGAAGGGGCACATTGTGGAAGAGGGGCATAGCGGAGATGAAGGGGCACATTGTGGAAGAGGGGCATAGCGGAGCTGAAGGGGGACATTGCGGAGCTGAAGGGGGCATTCGGAGATGAAGGGGGCATAGCGGAGATGAAGGGGGCATTGACCAGGCACCCTCCCCTCATCAGAGCAGGGGGTGCCTGGTGTCGCCCCATTCATTCCAATGGGGCTCGGGTGCTCGGCCGAGCACTCGAGCCTCAGGGGGTGCTCGGTCAGAGCACCCGAGCACCCGAGCATCGTGGTGCTCGCTCAACACTAATCTCTACCCATTGCACACTGTGTGGTGCACTGACCACACATGCCAGTGTGGTGGAGGAGAATCGATACCAGGTCATCAGGTGGCATCTGAGGAGATTCCATCCCTCAGAATATGCTAAGACGGAGGCAGGGAGGGTTCATCATTACTATTAAAAGGTCAGCAGTGTGTCCTTAGCTGGGTTTAGACAAGGGGTACAGTGACAGTGGCAGTACTTAGTTTCGGGTGTCACGGTGTTTGGATACAGTTGTGCCCCCAGATGTTATTTGCCACACACACTGTACACATTGCAGTTGCTGATGGAAGCCACAGATCCTGTTCCCAAGGGAAAAATATATATTCTAATAACAACACACCCATGATGATTTTGGAGAAGGGGCAGGCGGAGAAGATTTAATGGCTAACTTGTTCTTTTCTCCACATATACTGGGGGCTACTTATTTTTCTGCTACTGCCTCAGCTGCATCACTGGAGCCAGTCGTGGCAAGTGGAACCTTCATCATCCATCTCCCATGTTACTGCTATTGTTGATCCCATTCCCTTTCAGTTGCCTAACCATCCTGCTGCTTAAACAACTCAGCAGCAGCAGTACGAACAGCAGTTCCAACTCAGGACTCGGGAGGATATTTGACAATGGTCAGTGGCTACTGGCCAACATGACCTGCAGGAACTAGGCCAATAGGGCATTTTTATTTTTTTCTCAGGGCTTGTGCTTTGAAAAATAAAAAATAAATACATTGAAACAAAACATAGTCCTACAAAAAAATAAACAATTTTTTTGGGGGGGTTGTTTCTAACAAGCCTAAGTCCTACAAATCAATGTTTCTTTAGGGCTTGTGCCAAACAAGCTTAAGTCCTACAAATCAATGTTTCCTCCGGACTTGGTCCTCTAACAACAAGTCTAACAAGTCGTCCTGTACGAAAAACTCTATCAAGGCAAGTATCAGTCCACCCCAGTGGCAGCTTATGTCAGGGGGTTCCTGTCTCTATAACTTTAAATATAAATTTCTTATTTTATTTTGTTATTAACTGTCCCCCCAATAACAGTCAAGAAACCCCCCAAAACAAATTCCCTGTTCATATGATTCATTCATTCACCAACACAGGCACCCTCCTCAAACCCCTTTATATCATGTGTTATGGTTTTTATTTTATTTTATTTAGTATTTCTTTTTTATTAAGCGCAGTAAACAACCCCCCAAAACTCATCCCCTGTTCAACTGATTCTTTCCCCACACCCCACCAACACAGGCACCTTCATGCCCCTTTTATACTATGCCTTTGGGAAATAAACTATTATTTGTAATGTGTTGTGTGTAACTTCTATGTTCCCACTGATTTCAATGGGCAAAAAAATCAGAAAATCAGCACTTTTCACTGGAAATTTTTCAACAAGCGGAAAGTGCCATTTTTCGCCGATTTCAGTTTGAGGCGGACATTTTCACCCATCCCTAGTTAAAATCTTAAAATATGTACAGACATTTCAAAATGAAAGGCAATCATTGCCTCAGCAATTTACTCCTTCCATCAGACTGGATGGTAAAGTTAAACCTCAATGACATGTATTTGATGGTCCTTGTGTCTCCCCTACACCAACAATTACTTTAATTTCTATGGGAAGGAAAGAAATGGCAGTTCTTGTGCCTACCATTTGGTATTTCCTCAGCTTTGTGTTGGTTCACAAAGATCATGAAACCAGTGGTCCCTTTATGAAGAAGCAGAAGAGTTCAGATGATCATTTATCTGGATGGCATATTAATCATTTCACAGGATTTGATAACCATCAGGACCATGCAAATTGGACTCTCCATCCTGTCTCCAGCAAGGTCTATAGATTTTCTGGGATTCTTAATTGATTCCCAAGCCACATCTCTTCTTCTACTCAACAAAAGTTAGGTTTCTTGTCAACGTCAATTCAAGGCTTTTTTCCCAGGTCCCTTACATTAACAAACCTTATAGAGACTGAAAGCCCTTCCTTTCCACAAAGGTTTAGGCTATTTCCTCTTTCCATGGAGGCAAAGGAGGAATTAAACAGGTTGCTGACACACACATGGAAGCCTGGAACAGCAAAGTTGTTTTTGGGATGTACTCAGATTTGATTATGGAATCTGACGCTAGTTGCCTAGGTCATTGTGCTCATGGTGGAAACCATACAAGTGGAGGCAAATGGTTGCTGGAATAAAATGATTTGCTAAGCAATTTCTTAGAACTACTGGCTGGGTCTTTTGCCATAAAAAGACTTAGAAAAGGCACAACGAATTGTTGAGTCCTCTTCAAGATAGACAAAGTTTCCATGATCAGATACATCAATTGAGTGGGAGGAACAAAATCCAAAGCAGTGGCCAATTTAGCCAAACACTTCTGACATCTCTGCTTGGACACAAACATTTCAGTTCAAGCCGAATATCTTTCAGGCCTTTCAAACTCTGCTGACAATTGGTTCTCCCGACATCTAAAGGATCGCAGCAATTTAAAGTCACATAAGACTATTTTCAATCACATTCTCCAAATATGGAGTCTTATAAAGAAAGACCTTTTCACCTCACAATTAAACAAACAACTTTCCAGCTTCTTAAGTTGGAGGCCAGATCTGGAGGCTCAGGCCTTGGATGCTTTCCTGGAAAAGGGGAAGACATTATACATTTCCTTCTTTCTCCATGATCCTCAGGGTCATTTTTCAGGTCATTAAACAACTGGCTATGATTTTCTGGGCAGCTCAGCCATGGTTTCCTCCTTTGTGGGAGGTAACCTTCCACCATTTCCATTGTTGTTTGAAAGACCCTGCCAGGAAACTTCACAAGCTTCTAGTGTCAAATCAAAGCTTGAGCTTTTTGTAAATGGGTCACCCCTGTTTTTATGCCATTACATGATTATTTTTAATGCATTTATTTTGAATCATTAGAACATATTGCCCATTTACGACCTCGATTGGTGTCTTACCTGAAAGGATCCTCACAACTGGAATTCCATTCCAATTTTGTGGTTGTTAATTATACTCTTAAGCCGAATTCCCAGGCTGGGCCATTATCCCTCGGGATTTACTGAGTACCTGAATATCTTCCGTGTCATTCTTGATATGTTTTGTAGGAAGTTTCTTTGAAGAAGGCTGACATTCATTGTCCATAGAGATTAACACTTGTGAATAAGTTTGTCTGATTTATTTACCTTTTACCAGTCAAGCATATATTGGAATAAGTATTATTTTTTTCACTTGGACACCAGCTGAGACCATACATATTATAAATACGTATTATAAATATCTTTCTTCAACAATATCTAACAGTTTGCAGATTGTGTATTAATTATGTCTATTTTTAATCTTAGTTTAACTTGGGATAGCACGAACCTCAGCAAATTTTGCCCATCCCCAAACAGTTGGTGATCACAACATTTTATTTTATTAAATATTTAATCTAAAAAGATAACACATCATAAAAACTGCTAAATATATAGGTTAATGTTGTTGTCGTCAATCTAAATAAATATATGTGTGTGTGTTTTTTATAGTAGTCATGAAATGCTGTATGTTCCTTAATGTTCCATACAGAGAATTTATGTTTTAGGGAAAATAAGTATATATGAATAAATTTATGACTTTCCATGACAATGACTGGAACTGATTGGTGTTTGCATAGATTTAATGGTATTTCGAGATGTGCCAAACTTAAATATACAGCAAAAATAATTATATGTAATTTGATTGCAGTTGCTTAAAGGAGCAGTAAACTTTTTTTATGAAAAAACATATATCGTAGGGATTTTCCTACTGAGTAAAATAAGGGTACTCCCACTGCCAAGAGATTTATATTTCTAGAGTTATTACGGTTTAAACCCATGTTTTTTTACATTAACAGTGCCCTCTAGTGGTCAAATTCTAATTAGATTTCCTGTTCGATTCTAATGGAGAGGAAAGTCAGAAAAGTCAGAAACATACAGTTCTCCATAGAATGTGATAGAAACTGCTGAGTCACTTCCTGTCAGTTAGAACTATCAGGAAGTAAACACAGTAAATTCACTTCCTGTCAGAACTATCAGGAAGTAAACACAGCAAATTCACTTCCTGTCAGTTAGAGCTATCAGGAAGTAAACACAGCAAATTCACTTCCTGTCAGTTAGAGCTATCAGGAAGTAAACACAGTAAATTCACTTCCTGTCAGTTAGAACTATCAGGAAGTAAACACAGTAAATTCACTTCCTGTCAGTTAGAACTATCAGGAAGTAAACAAAGTAAATTCACTTCATGATTATTTAAACTGCTATAATGTTTGAATAATGGGAGTGACCTTGTTTTATTCAGCAGGATAAGCTCTATAAAATATGTGTTTTCATAAAAAAAAGTTTACTGCTCTTTTAAAAGTGTCAAATTGCATCATATAAGAGCAGATAAGCTTATTAAATAGCAGGAGTGCACTACTTACTTTATTATGTTTTTGTTCTCACACATCTTACTTTGTCTAGGAATTAAAGTTTTATGATGTTTTTTATATAAGGAATCAAACAGAGTATGCATTCAGTATCCTATTTGGAATTATTAGCCTGACTATTTTTTAATATACACGTTAGGAAATATTTGCACATGTATAATTTGTGTGGACATGGTATAAAGAAGAGTTATTATTAAAGAGACTAGTTGAACAGCACGTTACAAGGGCTACAGTGCCTCTGGCAGCCGGTCGCGGGGCAGTCACGCACAGTGGAGACTACCCGCGCCTCGGCTGATACAGCTGTATCAGCCGCAGCGCGGGCAGTCTCTACTGCGATGAGTGCCGCACGCGCAGCAGTGTCTACTGGTCATGTCGGGCGTTACACACAACTTAGCGAATTATTATATAGGATATGTCATATTTATATTATTTAATCTACCAGTTTACACTTTTTTTGTTTCAAACTGGTTAAATCCATCAAAATTGCTACTTTGATAGAGCTGAATTCCACTTTGTATGGAAAAGGAAATTATAAGTATTATTGATTCTAAATCACATAAAGACTTTTTTCTTACCCAAGTTAAACCTTTTCAATTTAATCTTACCGAGGTTTAAGTTACAAATAAATGACCTTATCTGGCATTCAGCAATACGGCACATTAGTCTGTCAGTGAACGTCTCAGACATGCAGGCTTGGATTTAAGGATAAAAAGGTACAATTCTGTAGCAAAATAACTGTGCCAAAGGGGAAAAATTAACCCATTCAGTGCCTGAAGAGGGTTCAAATTATCATTGGTAAATTGGGCCTTTAACCCGTTCACTGCTAGTTAGGTCTCCCATGCATTTCAAAGCTTTAAAACTATTTAACTAAATGGGAAATGTAACCCTTTGAGTGCCAAGGTTATCCAAAGCATTGCTTTACATTGCAATGTATACCCTTATAGCACTCAAATTGTTAACCCCCCCCCCCCCCCGAATGCTGGTAGTTTGGTCCACAACTTCAGCTCTTTAGCTTGATGAATGAGGACATAAGTCCCCTAAGTTTCTAATCTTTCTACAAAATTATTCAGTTTGTCCTAAATGCAAATATATTTACTGCAATATTTGTATTACGTCCACATTCTGCGGTTTATAATTTTCTTCTCTGAGTCATTAAACTAATTTGAATGTGGTCAGGTCAGTGCAGTGACTTTTAATCCCATTACATCTGTAGAACACACCAGGTTACTTGTTCAGGCAATGGAATTATGTGATGTTAATCCCCTCATTATTGGAGAACTACATGTTCCAGGCTCTCCTGCAGAGAAGGTGTTAAAAGCGTGTTCTGTTCATGAAATGAATCAAAGTACACAGGGTAGTGTAGAGGTCACAGAAAAATACTTCTTTTAAAGGGGAAGTAATACCTCATTCTTTGTGTTAATGTTACAAAGCGTGTCATTAATATAGCTAGCCCTAAATAATTTTGATACCATCGTTGTTAAGAAATTGAACCAACAGCAGAAACCGGTGTGATAATCCCAAAAGGTTAAATCTAGTAAATATTAACCTCTAGTTTACACACCAAATAACGTGTTAATGCGCCATAGAGGAAGTAGATTACAGCAAGTATTTATTATTATAGTTGCTTAGTAGCTAGAAATACACTTTTATTAGTCAAATTAAAACTGTGAAAACACCAGCTTAGTGTAATTTAAAAAAGACAGAGAGAATTAACCCCCTTTCTCCCCATTTATTAAAGGGATAGTAATGTTTCATAATAAAAGCAGCTCTAATTAATCATCATAGTATTTGGACGTTGGAGAGTGTTATTTCAGTTCTGTCAGAGTTGTAGTACAAGAGTAATTCAATGACAAAGTGTCCCCCTCCCGCCCCTTTTACTGATGTAACACTGCTCAGTCAGATCAGAAGGGAGGTGCCCAGGTAGACTGCAGAGAGGGACAATCTTCAATTAAGATATGGGAAAAATCTGAAAAACTTGTCAAGGGGGGCAGGGCTTTCATTGTTCTCATAGGAAGAAGATTGTCCACTGCTGTTATCTGTCTGGTCTATGGACTGCATTCCACATCTGAGAAGAGATGGCTTACACTAGGTAAAAGGGGCGGGAGGGGGACATTTTGCTTGTGAATATCTCTTAAACCATAAAGGTTTGAGAGATAAGACATATCATTCTTCATGTTTTTTTAATGCCTACAAAATAAAATAAAGATAAAATGAAGTATTACTATCCCTTTAAAAACAACAAAATGTTTAAAGGGTTGGTATCTACACACATCGATATTATCTGTCGATTTGTATTCCCAGAATAAATGCTATTATGAGTTATACTTTTAACTTCCTAGTTGACCATTTGTCAGTACAGTTATATTTCTGTCTCTATTATAAATTCCTATCATCTAGGACTACTAGTTTTCTCTTATTCAACAACTTAACCGTGCTAAGAAACTATCTCCCCTGAATGGGTTTCCGCATCAGGATAGACCGTTCTTAACTTCTTTGGAACAGCCTTAATGGGAATGCACCCTCTATATTGTTATTTCTTAATCTTATTGCTCCCTGATAAATAAAGAATTAATATAAAAAGAAGAGTGTTAGCCAAAGGGCCCTAAAGCCTGTTCAAGAGGGACAGGAACTTAGAAATACCTCCCAGACAGGTTTCTCTGTTAGTTACACAGTCCCCAAGTCACATGAGAAAAATTATAATTCAAGCAGTTGAAGAGTGCTCAAATAGCCTAAGAGATAGGATAAGAGCCATAGAGCCTGTTTTAAGAGACAGACATTAAAGGAACAGTAAACCTTTTTTTTATGACAACACATATTTTACAGAACATTTTCTGCTGAATAAAACAAGGTCACTCCCATCGCTGTCAGGTGTTTTATTCAAAAATTATAGCAGTTTAAATAATCAGGAAGTGAATTTACTGTGTTTACTTCCTGATAGTTCTAACTGACAGGAAGTGAATTTACTGTGTTTACTTCCTGATAGATCTAACTGACAGGAAGTGAATTTACTGTGTTTACTTCCTGATAGTTATAACTGACAGGAAGTGAATTTACTGTGTTTACTTCCTGATAGTTCTGACAGGAAGTGAATTTACTGTGTTTACTTTCTGATAATTCTGACAGGAAGTGAATTTACTGTGTTTACTTCCTGATAGTTCTAACTGACAGGAAGTGAATTTACTGTGTTTACTTCCTAATAGTTCTAACTGACATGAAGTGAATTTAATGTGTTTACTTCCTGATAGTTCTAACTGACAGGAAGTGACTTTACTGTGATTACTTCCTGATAGATCTAACTGACAGGAAGTGAATTTACTGTGTTTACTTCCTGATAGATCTAACTGACAGGAAGTGACAGGCAGTTTCTATCACATTCTATGGAGAACTGTATGTCCCTGACTTTTCTGACTTTCCTCTCCATTAGAATCTAATAGGAAATCTAACTAGAGGGCACTGCTAATGTAAAAAAAAAAAACATGGGTTTAAACTGTAATAACTCTGGAAATATAAATCTCTCAGCAGTGGGAGTACTCTTATTTTACTCAATAGGAAAATCCCTACAATATATATTTTTTCATAAAAAAAAGTTTACTGCTCCTTTAGAGATTACCTCCCTGAACTGGTATCCCTGTCACGTATACTGTCCCTGAGTCACATCACAAATAGTAGTGGAACCTGGGATTGTAAAACTATAGTTATAATAATAAAAAACTATCTCATCATTTCTTATTGAATATATTTGTCCGTGTGAGAAGAGCCAAAAGTCCCCCCAGGTCTATAACTGCCCTACGTGTTTTGCAGCTATAACCACACTGCTTCCTCAGGGGCTTAAAGTGTTACTGAGCTTACTCCACTGCCATCTTTTATAGTATTTGTCCGGGGCGTTTCCGTGACATAAACTGGTCCTTCTCCTATCAATGTTTTTTTCTCAGATCATGGTGGATCATGAAACGCGTTGAGGGTGTATAGGCAATATTTTATTAGTGTATGTATTTTTTATTTTTTAGTATACAGTACATTGTAATTTTGAATTTAATAAAATAATAATTCTATTGAGTTAACACGTCCAGACCTGGGTTCTTGGATTTATTGGATTGTACGAACTATCTGCAGTGCCGAGCGGTGTGAGGTCTGTGAGGGGAGGACCAGCGCGTTTTGTCCCCACAAGCTTTAAGACCGGTAGTAAGTCAATCTACTCCGGTCCATAATGTCTTAAAGTAAGTACACGGATTCATCACAAGTTCATTTTGATGCTATAGGGAATAGTACAAGATACACTAGCGCCCTCCTTTTATGTTTCTTCTTCTCCTATCAATGTTTTTTCTCAGAATCCACTGAATACAGATATATAGAAGTTCTCGTATTGTGAATTCCAGTACAGTCATATACTGATTCTACATCGAATAATTCCTTCCTTTCATATAGAATAGACAAGAATTATTAGCGCTTCTATAAAGTTCTCTTATCACAAACCGTGGAACTTAAATAAAAGGAGAATATTTATTCATATTAATTGTTGTCATTTGTTGTAACAAACCAATTGTGGATGATTGAATGTTTCATAAATATACCGATCAGTTAAACCCTTACATTAAAACATATGGAAAAATGATGTTGTTATACCATTATTATTTTATAGCTTTTCCTTACAACTATTCTGATAATTGTTGCTTAGATAAAATTACATACATTTAAGGAACAGTATGCAGGTAATCTCAATCAATTATGAATTTAGTAATCTTTAGTAAAATGATGAAATGTGAAGCCTTCATTTAAACCTAAAGGTGCCTGTCTAATTAAATTATTCAGCATTACATACTTCTTGGAATAGGCTAATGTCTGTCCCTGGCATTTTTTTGATTGCCCTAACCCTATTTATTCCTATCACTTCTGCTGAGAGACTGTTACATGAGTCTATCCCTTCTTACATAAAGTAGAACTTACACACATTTCTCTTGAATTTTCCACCCTCTAATTATAGATTGTGACCTCTTGTTCTAGTATTGTCTTTTTCTGAAATATGCTTCTCTCCTTAACCATAATAAACTCCTTATGTCTTACTAGTGGTCTGTAGAGTGACATCAGTACATCCTTCTTCTTGCTGCTACAGACTCCTCTTATACAACCAAGAATCCAGTTTGCTTTTCCCACTTCTTTGCTGCATTGATTGCCTCCATTCAAGTAATCTGAAACAAAAACTCCCAAGTCCTTTTCCTCTTATTTTTTTATCAGCACAGTACAATTAAACCTGTGTTTCACCTCTTTGTTTGTATTTCTTACAAAATCCAAATTGTATAGAAAAAAAATTAGCTACAAATAGAAGCTTTTAGAAGCTACCAGTGAACAACTCAATTAAAAAACAATATACCAACAAGACTATAGTTAAGATTAAGGAGAATTTGTAGAACAATACATTATTTCAAAGACGAATCCAAAAAACTACACTCCAGGTTTAATCAAATGGGTTATTGCAACAAGGTACATCCATTTTGCTTCACTGTTTAGAAGAGGTTATACAGATTACCTTTTCTCACTGATAGCTTGAAATTCTGTATTCCTCTGAAATGAATTCCCGTTATTTCTCCATGACGGCATTCACTGATAGGCTTAGCCGCTGGCTTATCTCCGTTGTTCCTCTCATAACCATTGTGTTCTATGACTCTGGTCTTGAATTGTCTTTTCATTTTGCCTACATACATTTTTCCACAATTACAAGTCATTAAATATACCACTCCTGTACTTTTACAATTGATAAAACTGCAGATAGTGTAATGACTAGGATTTTTTAATGCCTCCAAATATAGTCATTTTTGCCATATATTTACAAGCTTGGCAATTTAAACATGGATATGATCCTTTTAAATTTGAGTTTAACCATGTTTTATCCTTTTCACGTGTTTGATGGCTATGTACCATTAAATCTCTTAAATGTTTACTCCTCCTATATGTGATATTCAGATACAGATTTAATATTCAGGTCTTCATCTTCTCTCAGGATGTGCCAATGAGTTTTTAATATTTCATTTTTTTGTACTCTGAACTGTATGTACAATGAATATTATCCGTGGTTTCATTTCACTCGTTTTGCTTGATTCTGACTATACACTTGGATGTAAAAGTTGTTCTCTAATGGAGTGAAGTTCCTTCTGGTAGGCAGGTTTAAGTACCTTGCTGCAATAACCCACTTGATTAAACCTGGAGTGTAGTTTTTTGGATTAGTCTTTGAAATAATGTATTGTTCTACAAATTCTCCTTAATCTTAACTGTAGTCTTGTTGGTATATTGTTTTTTATTTGAGTTGTTCACTGGTAGCTTCTAAAAGACTATTTGTAGCTATTTTTTCTATACAATTTGGATTTTGTAAGAAATAGAAACAAAGAGGTGAAACACAGGTTTAATTGTACTGTGCTGATAAAAACATAAGAGGAAAAGGACTTGGGAGTTCTTGTTTCAGGTTACTTGAATGGAGGCAATCAATGCAGCAAAGAAGTGGGAAAAGCAAACTGGATTCTTGGTTGTATAAGAGGAGTCTGTAGCAGCAAGAAGAAAGATATACTGATGTCACTCTACAGACCACTAGTAAGACATAAGGAGTTTATTATGGTTAAGGAGAGAAGCATATTTCAGAAAAAGACAATACTAGAACAAGAGGTCACAATCTATAATTAAAGGGTGGAAAATTCAAGAGAAATGTGTGTAAGTTCTACTTTATGTAAGAAGGGATAGACTCATGTAACAGTCTCTCAGCAGAAGTGATAGGAATAAATAGGGTTAGGGCAATCAAAAAATGCCAGGGACAGACATTAGCCTATTCCAAGAAGTATGTAATGCTGAATAATTTAATTAGACAGGCAAATGGTTATACTAGACAAACTAGATGGTTCTTTTCTGCCACCAAAATTGATGTTTGCATGTTCTAACATTACCGGATCCTCAGGCATGAAGTCCTGCCCTCTCATTCATGTACTGAAACTGAACCGTGTGACAACAGCTAAATGTATTCAAATGAATAAAACTTTATCTTAAGAGCCTAACAATGTAATTGCTATTTAGCTGAGTGCAAAGAAATATATTTGCATATCTGTTTTGGTTTATGAAAATACGAGAAGCAGGTTTAACCCAACAAGGTGTGTGTACGTGTGCGTGTATGTATAAGTGTATATATGTGTGTGTATGTGTGTATATATGTGTATGTGTGTGTGTATATGTGTGTGTGTGTGTACGTATCTGTGAATATATGTATATGTGTGTGTGTGTTTGTGTATACATATGCATGCGTGTGTATGAGTGTGTTTGTGTATACATATGCATGCGTGTGTATGTGTGGGTTTGTATATACAAATGCATGTGTGTGTTTTGGAACAAAAATGTGTACAATGTCTTGTTTATTTGACAGTGAAGTACATGCAGTGGGCTGGACATGCTTTCAGACACATGAAGGGTTAACGAGTACAATTTGTACTGTAAGTAACATTGTTCTTATTGTTCTGATTGACAGTAATTGACTAATTGCAATGTCTAAATTAACTTTCTTAAGACACATTATACTACAGCAGCACTGGCTTCCCTCACTACAACACAGTGCTGCACTGATTCCCCTCATTACAACACAGTGCCGCACTAACTCCTCTCACCACAACACAGTGCCGCACTGACTCCCGTCACCACCACACAGGTCTGCACTGACTCCCCTCACCACAACACAGTGCTGCACTGACTCCCCTCACCACAACACAGGTCTGCACTGACTCCCCTCACCACAACACAGGTCTGCACTGACTCCCCTCACCACAACACAGGTCTGCACTGACACCCCTCACTACAACACAGGACTGCACTGACTCCCCTCACTACAACACAGTGCTGCACTGACTCCCCTCACTACAACACAGTGCTGCACTGGCTCCCCTCACTACAACACAGGACTGCACAGACTCCCCTCACCACAACACAGGTCTGCACTGACTCCCCTCACTACAACACAGGTCTGCACTGACTCCCCTCACTACAACACAGGTCTGCACTAACATCCCTCACCACAACACAGTGCTGCACTGACTCCCCTCAACACAGGTCACAATGACTACCTTCACCACAACACAGGTCTGTATTGATTCCCTTCACTAGAACACAGGTCTGAACTGATTCCCCTCACTACAACACAGTGCTGCACTGGCTCCCCTCACTATAACACAGGTCTGCACTGACTCCCCTCACTATAACACAGGGCCGCACTGACTCCCCTCACCACAACACAGGACTGCACTGACTCCCCTCACTATAACACAGTGCCGCACTGACTCCCCTCACCACAACACAGGACTGCACTGACTCCCCTCACTATAACACAGTGCCGCACTGACTCTCCTCACCACAACACAGTGCTGCACTGACTCCCATCACCACAACACAGGTCTGCACTGACTCCCCTCAACACAACACAGGTTTGCATTGACTACCCTCACCACAATACAGTGCTGCACTGACTCCCCTCACTACAACACAGGTCTGCACTGACACCCCTCAACACAACACAGGTCAGCATTGGCTATCCTCACCACAACACAGTGCTGCACTGGCTCCCCTCACCACAACACAGTGCTGCACTGACTCCCCTCACCACAACACAGGTCTGCACTTACTCCCCTCACCACAACACAGGTCTGCACTGACTCCCCTCACCACAACACAGGTCTGCACTTACTCCCCTCACCACAACACAGTGCTGCACTGACTCCCCTCACTACAACACAGTGCTGCACTGACTCCCCTCACCACAACACAGTGCTGCACTGACTCCCCTCACCACAACACAGTGCTGCACTGACTCCCCTCACCACAACACAGGTCTGCACTGACTCCCCTCACCACAACACAGTGTTGCACTGACTCCCCTCAACACAACACAGGTCAGCATTGGCTATCCTCACCACAACACAGTGCTGCACTGGCTCCCCTCACCACAACACAGTGCTGCACTGACTCCCCTCACCACAACACAGTGCTGCACTGACTCCCCTCACTACAACACAGTGCCGCACTGACTCCCCTCACCACAACACAGTGCTGCACTGACTCCCCTCACCACAACACAGGTCTGCACTGACTCCGCTCACCACAACACAGTGCCGCACTGACTCCCCTCACCACAACACAGGTCTGCACTGACTCCCCTCACTACAACACAGGACTGCACCTACTCCCCTCACCACAACACAGTGCCGCACTGACTCCCCTCACTACAACACAGTGCTGCACTGATTCTTGTGGTGAGGGGAGTCATTGCGGCTCTGTTATGTGGTGAGGAGAGTAGGTGCAGTCCTGTGTTGTAGAGAGGGGAGTCAGTGCAGACCTGTGTTGTGGTGAGGGGAGTCAGTGCAGTCCTGTGTTGTAAATAGAGGAGTCAGTGCAGCACTGAGTTGTGGTGAGGGGAGTAAGTGCAGTCCGGTGTTGTGGTGATTGACCACTGACTCCCCTCACTACAACACAGGACTGCACTGACTACACTCACCACAACACAGGTCTGTATTGATTCCCTTCACTAGAACACAGGTCTGCACTGACTCCCCTCACTACAACACAGTGCTGCACTGGCTTCCCTCACCACAACACAGGTCTGCACTGACTCCCCTCACTACAACACAGTGCTGCACTGGCTCCCCTCACCACAACACAGGACTGCACTGACTCCCCTCACTACAACACAGAACTGCACTGACTCCCCTCACTATAACACAGTGCCGCACTGACTCCCCTCACTACAACACAGGACTGCACTGACTCCCCTCACTATAACACAGGGCCGCACTGACTCCCCTCACTACAACACAGAACTGCACTGACTCCCCTCACTATAACACAGTGCTGCACTGACTCCCCTCACTACAACACAGGTCTGCACTGACTCCCCTCACCACTACACAGGTCTGCACTGACTCCCCTCACCACAACACAGGTCTGCACTGACTCCCCTCACCACAACACAGGTCTGCACTGACTCCCCTCACCACAACACAGGTCTGCACTGACTCCCCTCACCACAACACAGTGCTGCACTGACTCCCCTCACCACAACACAGGTCTGCACTGACTCCCCTCACCACAACACAGGTCTGCACTGACTCCCCTCACCACAACACAGGACTGCACTGACTCCCCTCACTACAACACAGTGCTGCACTGACTCCCCTCACTACAACACAAGTCTGCACTGACTCCCCTCACTACAACACAGTGCTGCACTGACTCCACTCACCACAACACAGGTATGCACTGACTCCCCTCACCACAACACAGGACTGCACTGACTCCCCTCACTACAACACAGTGCTGCACTGACTCCCCTCACTACAACACAAGTCTGCACTGACTCCCCTCACTACAACACAGGTCTGCACTGACTCCCCTCACCGCAACACAGGTCTGCACTGACTCCCCTCACCACAACACAGGTCTGCACTGACTCCCATCACCACAACACAGGACTGCACTGACTCCCCTCACCACAACACAGTGCCGCACTGACTCCCCTCACTACAACACAGTGCTGCACTGACTCCCCTCACTACAACACAGTGCTGCACTGACTCCCCTCACTACAACACAGTGCTGCACTGACTCCCCTCACTACAACACAGTGCTGCACTGACTCCCCTCACTACAACACAGGTCTGCACTGACTCCCCTCACTACAACACAGTGCTGCACTGACTCCCCTCACTACAACACAGGTCTGCACTGACTCCCCTCACTACAACACAGTGCTGCACTGACTCCCCTCACCACAACACAGGTTTGCACTGACTCCCCTCACCACAACACAGGTATGCACTGACTCCCCTCACCACAACACAGGACTGCACTGACTCCCCTCACTACAACACAGTGCTGCACTGACTCCCCTCACTACAACACTAGTCTGCACTGACTCCCCTCACTACAACACAGGTCTGCACTGACTCCTCTCACTACAACACAGTGCTGCACTGACTCCCCTCACCACAACACAGTGCTGCACTGACTCCCCTCACCGCAACACAGGTCTGCACTGACTCCCCTCACCGCAACACAGGTCTGCACTGACTCCCCTCACCACAACACAGGTCTGCACTGACTCCCCTCACCGCAACACAGGTCTGCACTGACTCTCCTCACCACAACACAGGACTGCACTGACTCCCCTCACCACAACACAGGTCTGCACTGACTCCCCTCACTACAACACAGGTCTGCACAGACTCCCCTCACTACAACACAGTGCTGCACAGACTCCCCTCACCACAACACAGTGCTGCACTGACTCCCCTCACTACAACACAGTGCTGCACTGACTCCCCTCACTACAACACAGGACTGCACTGACTCCCCTCACTACAACACAGGTCTGCACTGACTCCCCTCACCACAACACAGTGCTGCACTGACTCCCCTCACTACAACACAGTGCTGCACTGACTCCCCTCACTACAACACAGGACTGCACTGACTCCCCTCACTACAACACAGGTCTGCACTGACTCCCCTCACCGCAACACAGGTCTGCACTGACTCCCCTCACCACAACACAGGACTGCACTGACTCCCCTCACCACAACACAGGTCTGCACTGACTCCCCTCACTACAACACAGGTCTGCACTGACTGACTCCCCTCACCACAACACAGGTCTGCACTGACTCCCCTCACTACAACACAGGTCTGCACTGACACCCCTCACTACAACACACTGCTGCACTGACTCCCCTCACTACAACACAGTGCTGCACTGACACCCCTCACTACAACACAGGTCTGCACTGACTCCCCTCACCACAACACAGTGCTGCACTGACTCTCCTCACTACAACACAGGTCTGCACTGACTCCCCTCACCACAACACAGGTCTGCACTGACTCCCCTCACCACAACACAGGTATGCACTGACTCCCCTCACCACAACACAGGACTGCACTGACTCCCCTCACTACAACACAGTGCTGCACTGACTCCCCTCACTACAATACAGGTCTGCACTGACTCCCCTCACTACAACACAGGTCTGCACTGACTCCTCTCACTACAACACAGTGCTGCACTGACTCCCCTCACCACAACACAGTGCTGCACTGACTCCCCTCACCACAACACAGTGCTGCACTGACTCCCCTCACCACAACACAGTGCTGCACTGACTCCCCTCACTACAACACAAGTCTGCACTGACTCCCCTCACTACAACACAGGTCTGCACTGACTCCTCTCACTACAACACAGGACTGCACTGACTCCCCTCACCGCAACACAGGTCTGCACTGACTCCCCTCACCACAACACAGGTCTGCACTGACTCCCCTCACCGCAACACAGGTCTGCACTGACTCCCCTCACTACAACACAGTGCTGCACTGACTCCTCTCACCACAACACAGGACTGCACTGACTCCCCACACTACAACACAGGTCTGCACTGACTCCCCTCACCACAACACAGGTCTGCACTGACTCTTCTCACTACAACACAGGTCTGCACTGACTCCCCTCACTACAACACAGTGCTGCACTGACTCCTCTCACTACAACACAGGTCTGCACTGACTCCTCTCACTACAACACAGGTCTGTACTGACACCCCTCACTACAACACAGGACTGCACTGACTCCCCTCACTACAACACAGTGCTGCACTGACTCCTCTCACTACAACACAGGTCTGCACTGACTCCTCTCACTACAACACAGGTCTGTACTGACACCCCTCACTACAACACAGGACTGCACTGACTCCCCTCACCACAACACAGGTCTGCACTGACTACCCTCACCACAACACAGTGCCGCACTGACTCCCCTCACTACAACACAGGTCTGCACTGACACCCCTCACTACAACACAGGACTGCACTGACTCCCCTCACTACAACACAGGTCTGCACTGACTCCCCTCACTACAACACAGGACTGCACTGACTCCCCTCACTACAACACAGATCTGCACTGACTCCCCTCACTACAACACAGGACTGCACTGACTCCCCTCACTACAACACAGGACTGCACTGACTCCCCTCACTACAACACAGGACTGCACTGACTCCCCTCACTACAACACAGGGCTGCACTGACTCCCCTCACCACAACACAGGTCTGCACTGACTCCCCTCACTACAACACAGGTCTGCACTGACTACCCTCACCACAACACAGTGCCGCACTGACTCCCCTCACCACAACACAGTGCTGCACTGACTCCCCTCACTACAACACAGGACTGCACAGACTCCCCTCACTACAACACAGGTCTGTACTGACTCCCCTCACTACAACACAGGTCTGCACTGACTCCCCTCACCACAACACAGGACTGCACAGACTCCCCTCACTACAACACAGGTCTGTACTGACTTCCCTCACTACAACACAGGACTGCACTGACTCCCCTCACTACAACACAGGACTGCACTGACTCCCCTCACTACAACACAGATCTGCACTGACTCCCCTCACTACAACACAGGACTGCACTGACTCCCCTCACCACAACACAGGACTGCACTGACTCTCCTCACTACAACACAGGACTGCACAGACTCCCCTCACTACAACACAGATCTGCACTGACTCCCCTCACTACAACACAGGACTGCACTGACTCCCCTCACCACAACACAGGTCTGCACTGACTCCCCTCACTACAACACAGGTCTGCACTGACTCCCCTCACTACAACACAGGACTGCACTGACTCCTCTCACCACAACACAGGTCTGCACTGACTTCCCTCACTACAACACAGGTCTGTACTGACTCCCCTCACTACAACACAGATCTGCACTGACTTCCCTCACTACAACACAGGTCTGTACTGACTTCCCTCACTACAACACAGTGCTGCACTGACTCCCCTCACTACAACACAGTGCTGCACTGACTCCCCTCACTACAACACAGATCTGCACTGACTTCCCTCACTACAACACAGGTCTGTACTGACTTCCCTCACTACAACACAGGACTGCACAGACTCCCCTCACTACAACACAGGTCTGCACTGACTCCCCTCACTACAACACAGGTCTGCACTGACTCCCCTCACTACAACACAGGACTGCACTGACTCCCCTCACTACAACACAGGTCTGCACTGACTCCCCTCACTACAACACAGTGCTGCACTGACTCCCCTCACTACAACACAGGACTGCACTGACTCCCCTCACTACAACACAGGTCTGTACTGACTCCTCTCACCACAACACAGGTCTGCACTGACTCCCCTCACTACAACACAGTGCTGCACTGACTCCCCTCACTACAACACAGGTCTGCACTGACTCCCCTCACTACAACACAGGACTGCACTGACTCCCCTCACCACAACACAGGACTGCACTGACTCCCCTCACTACAACACAGTGCTGCACTGACTCCCCTCACTGCAACACAGGACTGCACTGACTCCCCTCACTACAACACAGATCTGCACTGACTTCCCTCACTACAACACAGTGCTGCACTGACGTCCCTCACCACAACACAGGACTGCACTGACTCCCTCACTACAACACAGGACTGCACTGACTCCCCTCACTACAACACAGTGCTGCACTGACTCCCCTCACTACAACACAGTGCTGCACTGACTCCCCTCACTACAACACAGTGCTGCACTGGCTCCCCTCACTACAACACAGGACTGCACTGACTCCCCTCACTACAACACAGGACTGCACTGACTCCCCTCACTACAACACAGGACTGCACTGACTCCCCTCACTACAACACAGGACTGCACTGACTCCCCTCACTACAACACAGTGCAGCACTGACTCCCCTCACTACAACACAGGTCTGCACTGACTCCCCTCACTACAACACAGGTCTGCACTGACTCCCCTCACTACAACACAGGACTGCACTGACTCCCCTCACTACAACACAGGTCTGCACTGACTCCCTCACTACAACACAGTGCAGCACTGACTCCCCTCACTACAACACAGGTCTGTACTGACTCCCCTCACCACAACACAGGTCTGTACTGACTCCCCTCACTACAACACAGTGCTGCACTGACTCCCCTCACTACAACACAGGTCTGCACTGACTCCCCTCACTACAACACAGGACTGTACTGACTCCCCTCACTACAACACAGATCTGCACTGACTCCCCTCACTACAACACAGTGCTGCACTGACTCCTCTCACTACAACACAGGTCTGCACTGACTCCCCTCACCACAACACAGGACTGCACTGACTCCCCTCACTACAACACAGGACTGCACTGACACCCCTCACTACAACACAGTGCTGCACTGACTCCTCTCACCACAACACAGGTCTGTACTGACTCCCCTCACTACAACACAGGACTGCACTGACTCCCCTCACTACAACACAGGACTGCACTGACTCCCCTCACTACAACACAGGACTGCACTGACTCCCCTCACTACAACACAGGACTGCACTGACTCCCCTCACTACAACACAGTGCTGCACTGACTCCCCTCACCACAACACAGGACTGCACTGACACCCCTCACTACAACACAGGTCTGCACTGACTCCCCTCACTACAACACAGGTCTGTACTGACTCCTCTCACTACAACACAGTGCTGCACTGACTCCCCTCACTACAACACAGGACTGCACTGACTCCCCTCACTACAACACAGGACTGCACTGACTCCCCTCACTACAACACAGTGCTGCACTGACTCCCCTCACCACAACACAGGACTGCACTGACACCCCTCACTACAACACAGGTCTGCACTGACTCCCCTCACTACAACACAGGTCTGTACTGACTCCCCTCACTACAACACAGGTCTGTACTGACTCCTCTCACTACAACACAGGACTGCACTGACTTCCCTCACTACAACACAGGACTGCACTGACACCCCTCACTACAACACAGGACTGCACTGACACCCCTCACTACAACACAGGACTGCACTGACTCCCCTCACTACAACACAGTGCTGCACTGACTCCCCTCACTACAACACAGGACTGCACTGACTCCCCTCACTACAACACAGGACTGCACTGACACCCCTCACTACAACACAGGTCTGTACTGACTCCTCTCACTACAACACAGTGCCGCACTGACTCCCCTCACTACAACACAGTGCTGCACTGACTCCCCTCACTATAACACAGGGCTGCACTGACTCCCCTCACTACAACACAGGTCTGCACTGACTTCCCTCACTACAACACAGGACTGCACTGACTCCCCTCACTACAACACAGGACTGCACTGACACCCCTCACTACAACACAGGACTGCACTGACTCCCCTCACTACAACACAGGTCTGCACTGACTCCCCTCACTACAACACAGGTCTGCACTGACTCCCCTCACCACAACACAGGACTGCACTGATTCCCCTCACTACAACACAGTGCTGCACTGACTCCCCTCACTACAACACAGGTCTGCACTGACTCCCCTCACTACAACACAGGACTGCACTGACTCCCCTCACTACAACACAGGTCTGCACTGACTCCCCTCACTGCAACACAGGACTGCACTGACTTCCCTCACTACAACACAGGACTGCACTGACTCCCCTCACTACAACACAGGTCTGCACTGACTCCCCTCACTATAACACAGGTCTGTACTGACTCCCCTCACCACAACACAGGACTGCACTGACTCCCCTCACTACAACACAGGTCTGCACTGACTCCCCTCACTACAACACAGGTCTGCACTGACTCCCCTCACTACAACACAGGACTGCACTGACTCCCCTCACTACAACACAGGACTGCACTGACTCCCCTCACTACAACACAGGACTGCACTGACTCCCCTCACTACAACACAGGTCTGCACTGACTCCCCTCACTACAACACAGGTCTGCACTGACTCCCCTCACTACAACACAGGACTGCACTGACTCCCCTCACCACAACACAGATCTGCACTGACTCCCCTCACTACAACACAGGACTGCACTGACTCCCTCACTACAACACAGGACTGCACTGACTCCCCTCACTATAACACAGTGCTGCACTGACTCCCCTCACTACAACACAAGACTGCACTGACTTCCCTCACTACAACACAGGTCTGTACTGACTCCCCTCACCACAACACAGGTCTGCACTGACTTCCCTCACTACAACACAGTGCTGCACTGACTCCCCTCACTATAACACAGTGCTGCACTGACTCCCCTCACTATAACACAGGTCTGCACTGACTCCTCTCACTACAACAAAGGACTGCACTGACTCCCCTCACTACAACACAGTGCTGCACTGACTCCCCTCACTATAACACAGATCTGCACTGACTCCCCTCACTACAACACAGGTCTGCACTGACTCCCCTCACTACAACACAGGTCTGCACTGACTCCTCTCACTACAACACAGTGCTGCACTGACTTCCCTCACTACAACACAGTGCTGCACTGACTCCCCTCACTATAACACAGATCTGCACTGACTCCCCTCACTACAACACAGGTCTGCACTGACTCCCCTCACTACAACACAGGTCTGCACTGACTCCCCTCACTACAACACAGGGCTGCACTGACACCCCTCACTACAACACAGATCTGCACTGACTCCCCTCACTACAACAAAGGACTGCACTGACACCCCTCACTACAACACAGGTCTGCACTGACTCCCCTCACTACAACACAGGAGTGCACTGACTCCCCTCACTACAACACAGGTCTGCACTGACTCCCCTCACTACAACACAGGTCTGCACTGACTCCCCTCACTACAACACAGGACTGCACTGACTCCCCTCACTACAACACAGGTCTGTACTGACTCCCCTCACTACAACACAGGTCTGCACTGACTCCCCTCACTACAACACAGGACTGCACTGACTCCCCTAACTACAACACAGTGCTGCACTGACTCCCCTCACTACAACACAGGTCTGCACTGACTCCCCTCACTACAACACAGGTCTGCACTGACTCCCCTCACTACAACACAGGACTGCACTGACTCCCCTCACTACAACACAGGTCTGCACTGACACCCCTCACCACAACACAGGTCTGCACTGACTCCCCTCACTACAACACAGGACTGTACTGACTCCCCTCACTACAACACAGGTCTGTACTGACTCCTCTCACTACAACACAGTGCTGCACTGACTTCCCTCACTACAACACAGGACTGCACTGACACCCCTCACTACAACACAGGACTGCACTGACACCCCTCACTACAACACAGGACTGCACTGACTCCCCTCACTACAACACAGGTCTGCACTGACTCCCCTCACTACAACACAGTGCTGCATTGACTCCCCTCACTACAACACAGGACTGCACTGACTCCCCTCACTACAACACAGGTCTGCACTGACTCCCCTCACTACAACACAGTGCTGCACTGACTCCCCTCACTACAACACAGGACTGCACTGACACCCCTCACTACAACACAGGACTGCACTGACACCCCTCACTACAACACAGGACTGCACTGACTCCCCTCACTACAACACAGGTCTGCACTGACTCCCCTCACTACAACACAGTGCTGCACTGACTCCCCTCACTACAACACAGGTCTGCACTGACTCCTCTCACTACAACACAGTGCTGCACTGACTCCCCTCACCACAACACAGGACTGCACTGACTCCCCTCACTACAACACAGTGCTGCACTGACTCCCCTCACTACAACACAGTGCTGCACTGACTCCCCTCACTACAACACAGGACTGCACTGACTTCCCTCACCACAACACAGGACTGCACTGACTCCCTCACTACAACACAGGTCTGCACTGACTCCCCTCACTACAACACAGGACTGCACTGACTCCTCTCACTACAACACAGGTCTGCACTGACTCCCCTCACTACAACACAGGACTGCACTGACTCCCTCACTACAACACAGGACTGCACTGACTCCCCTCACTATAACACAGTGCTGCACTGACTCCCCTCACTACAACACAGGACTGCACTGACTTCCCTCACTACAACACAGGTCTGCACTGACTCCCCTCACTACAACACAGGTCTGCACTGACTCCCCTCACTACAACACAGGACTGCACTGACTCCTCTCACTACAACACAGGTCTGCACTGACTCCCCTCACTACAACACAGGACTGCACTGACTCCCTCACTACAACACAGGACTGCACTGACTCCCCTCACTATAACACAGTGCTGCACTGACTCCCCTCACTACAACACAGGACTGCACTGACTTCCCTCACTACAACACAGGTCTGTACTGACTCCCCTCACCACAACACAGGTCTGCACTGACTCCCCTCACCACAACACAGGTCTGCACTGACTCCCCTCACCACATCACAGGACTGCACTGACACCCCTCACTACAACACAGTGCCGCACTGACTCCCCTCACCACAACACAGGTCTGCACTGACTCCCCTCACCACAACACAGTGCTGCACTGACTCCCCTCACCACAACACAGTGCTGCACTGACTCCCCTCACCACAACACAGGACTGCACTGACTCCCCTCACTACAACACAGGACTGCACTGACTTCCCTCACTACAACACAGGACTGCACTGACACCCCTCACTACAACACAGGACTGCACTGACACCCCTCACTACAACACAGGACTGCACTGACTCCCCTCACTACAACACAGGTCTGCACTGACTCCCCTCACTACAACACAGGACTGCACTGACTCCCCTCTCTACAACACAGTGCTGCACTGACTCCCCTCACCACAACACAGGACTGCACTGACACCCCTCACTACAACACAGGACTGCACTGACACCCCTCACTACAACACAGGACTGCACTGACTCCCCTCACTACAACACAGGACTGCACTGACACCCCTCACTACAACACAGGACTGCACTGACACCCCTCACTACAACACAGGACTGCACTGACTCCCCTCACTACAACACAGGTCTGCACTGACTCCCCTCACTACAACACAGTGCTGCACTGACTCCCCTCACTACAACACAGGTCTGCACTGACTCCTCTCACTACAACACAGTGCTGCACTGACTCCCCTCACCACAACACAGGACTGCACTGACTCCCCTCACTACAACACAGTGCTGCACTGACTCCCTCACTACAACACAGTGCTGCACTGACTCCCCTCACTACAACACAGGACTGCACTGACTTCCCTCACCACAACACAGGACTGCACTGACTCCCCTCACTACAACACAGGTCTGCACTGACTCCCCTCACTACAACACAGGACTGCACTGACTCCTCTCACTACAACACAGGTCTGCACTGACTCCCCTCACTACAACACAGGACTGCACTGACTCCCTCACTACAACACAGGACTGCACTGACTCCCCTCACTATAACACAGTGCTGCACTGACTCCCCTCACTACAACACAGGACTGCACTGACTTCCCTCACTACAACACAGGTCTGCACTGACTCCCCTCACTACAACACAGGTCTGCACTGACTCCCCTCACTACAACACAGGACTGCACTGACTCCTCTCACTACAACACAGGTCTGCACTGACTCCCCTCACTACAACACAGGACTGCACTGACTCCCTCACTACAACACAGGACTGCACTGACTCCCCTCACTATAACACAGTGCTGCACTGACTCCCCTCACTACAACACAGGACTGCACTGACTTCCCTCACTACAACACAGGTCTGTACTGACTCCCCTCACCACAACACAGGTCTGCACTGACTCCCCTCACCACAACACAGGTCTGCACTGACTCCCCTCACCACATCACAGGACTGCACTGACACCCTCACTACAACACAGTGCCGCACTGACTCCCCTCACCACAACACAGGTCTGCACTGACTCCCCTCACCACAACACAGTGCTGCACTGACTCCCCTCACCACAACACAGTGCTGCACTGACTCCCCTCACCACAACACAGGACTGCACTGACTCCCCTCACTACAACACAGGACTGCACTGACTTCCCTCACTACAACACAGGACTGCACTGACACCCCTCACTACAACACAGGACTGCACTGACACCCCTCACTACAACACAGGACTGCACTGACTCCCCTCACTACAACACAGGTCTGCACTGACTCCCCTCACTACAACACAGGACTACACTGACTCCCCTCTCTACAACACAGTGCTGCACTGACTCCCCTCACCACAACACAGGACTGCACTGACACCCCTCACTACAACACAGGTCTGCACTGACTCCCCTCACTACAACACAGGTCTGTACTGACTCCCCTCACTACAACACAGGTCTGTACTGACTCCTCTCACTACAACACAGGTCTGTACTGACTCCTCTCACTACAACACAGTGCTGCACTGACTCCCCTCACTACAACACAGGACTGCACTGACTCCCCTCACTACAACACAGGACTGCACTGACTCCCCTCACTACAACACAGTGCTGCACTGACTCCCCTCACCACAACACAGGACTGCACTGACACCCCTCACTACAACACAGGTCTGCACTGACTCCCCTCACTACAACACAGGTCTGTACTGACTCCCCTCACTACAACACAGGTCTGTACTGACTCCTCTCACTACAACACAGGACTGCACTGACTTCCCTCACTACAACACAGGACTGCACTGACACCCCTCACTACAACACAGGACTGCACTGACACCCCTCACTACAACACAGGACTGCACTGACTACCCTCACTACAACACAGTGCTGCACTGACTCCCCTCACTACAACACAGGACTGCACTGACTCCCCTCACTACAACACAGGACTGCACTGACACCCCTCACTACAACACAGGTCTGTACTGACTCCTCTCACTACAACACAGTGCCGCACTGACTCCCCTCACTACAACACAGTGCTGCACTGACTCCCCTCACTATAACACAGGGCTGCACTGACTCCCCTCACTACAACACAGGTCTGCACTGACTTCCCTCACTACAACACAGGACTGCACTGACTCCCCTCACTACAACACAGGACTGCACTGACACCCCTCACTACAACACAGGACTGCACTGACTCCCCTCACTACAACACAGGTCTGCACTGACTCCCCTCACTACAACACAGGTCTGCACTGACTCCCCTCACCACAACACAGGACTGCACTGACTCCCCTCACTACAACACAGTGCTGCACTGACTCCCCTCACTACAACACAGGTCTGCACTGACTCCCCTCACTACAACACAGGACTGCACTGACTTCCCTCACTACAACACAGGACTGCACTGACTCCCCTCACTACAACACAGGTCTGCACTGACTCCCCTCACTACAACACAGGACTGCACTGACTTCCCTCACTACAACACAGGACTGCACTGACTCCCCTCACTACAACACAGGTCTGCACTGACTCCCCTCACTATAACACAGGTCTGTACTGACTCCCCTCACCACAACACAGGACTGCACTGACTCCCCTCACTACAACACAGGTCTGCACTGACTCCCCTCACTACAACACAGGTCTGCACTGACTCCCCTCACTACAACACAGGACTGCACTGACTCCCCTCACTACAACACAGGACTGCACTGACTCCCCTCACTACAACACAGGACTGCACTGACTCCCCTCACTACAACACAGGTCTGCACTGACTCCCCTCACTACAACACAGGTCTGCACTGACTCCCCTCACTACAACACAGGACTGCACTGACTCCCCTCACCACAACACAGATCTGCACTGACTCCCCTCACTACAACACAGGACTGCACTGACTCCCTCACTACAACACAGGACTGCACTGACTCCCCTCACTATAACACAGTGCTGCACTGACTCCCCTCACTACAACACAAGACTGCACTGACTTCCCTCACTACAACACAGGTCTGTACTGACTCCCCTCACCACAACACAGGTCTGCACTGACTTCCCTCACTACAACACAGTGCTGCACTGACTCCCCTCACTATAACACAGTGCTGCACTGACTCCCCTCACTATAACACAGGTCTGCACTGACTCCTCTCACTACAACAAAGGACTGCACTGACTCCCCTCACTACAACACAGTGCTGCACTGACTCCCCTCACTATAACACAGATCTGCACTGACTCCCCTCACTACAACACAGGTCTGCACTGACTCCCCTCACTACAACACAGGTCTGCACTGACTCCTCTCACTACAACACAGTGCTGCACTGACTTCCCTCACTACAACACAGTGCTGCACTGACTCCCCTCACTATAACACAGATCTGCACTGACTCCCCTCACTACAACACAGGTCTGCACTGACTCCCCTCACTACAACACAGGTCTGCACTGACTCCCCTCACTACAACACAGGGCTGCACTGACACCCCTCACTACAACACAGATCTGCACTGACTCCCCTCACTACAACAAAGGACTGCACTGACACCCCTCACTACAACACAGGTCTGCACTGACTCCCCTCACTACAACACAGGAGTGCACTGACTCCCCTCACTACAACACAGGTCTGCACTGACTCCCCTCACTACAACACAGGTCTGCACTGACTCCCCTCACTACAACACAGGACTGCACTGACTCCCCTCACTACAACACAGGTCTGTACTGACTCCCCTCACTACAACACAGGTCTGCACTGACTCCCCTCACTACAACACAGGACTGCACTGACTCCCCTAACTACAACACAGTGCTGCACTGACTCCCCTCACTACAACACAGGTCTGCACTGACTCCCCTCACTACAACACAGGTCTGCACTGACTCCCCTCACTACAACACAGGACTGCACTGACTCCCCTCACTACAACACAGGTCTGCACTGACACCCCTCACCACAACATAGGTCTGCACTGACTCCTCTCACTACAACACAGGTCTGCACTGACTCCCCTCACTACAACACAGGACTGTACTGACTCCCCTCACTACAACACAGGTCTGTACTGACTCCTCTCACTACAACACAGTGCTGCACTGACTTCCCTCACTACAACACAGGACTGCACTGACACCCCTCACTACAACACAGGACTGCACTGACACCCCTCACTACAACACAGGACTGCACTGACTCCCCTCACTACAACACAGGTCTGCACTGACTCCCCTCACTACAACACAGTGCTGCATTGACTCCCCTCACTACAACACAGGACTGCACTGACTCCCCTCACTACAACACAGGTCTGCACTGACTCCCCTCACTACAACACAGTGCTGCACTGACTCCCCTCACTACAACACAGGACTGCACTGACACCCCTCACTACAACACAGGACTGCACTGACACCCCTCACTACAACACAGGACTGCACTGACTCCCCTCACTACAACACAGGTCTGCACTGACTCCCCTCACTACAACACAGTGCTGCACTGACTCCCCTCACTACAACACAGGTCTGCACTGACTCCTCTCACTACAACACAGTGCTGCACTGACTCCCCTCACCACAACACAGGACTGCACTGACTCCCCTCACTACAACACAGTGCTGCACTGACTCCCCTCACTACAACACAGTGCTGCACTGACTCCCCTCACTACAACACAGGACTGCACTGACTTCCCTCACCACAACACAGGACTGCACTGACTCCCCTCACTACAACACAGGTCTGCACTGACTCCCCTCACTACAACACAGGACTGCACTGACTCCTCTCACTACAACACAGGTTTGCACTGACTCCCCTCACTACAACACAGGACTGCACTGACTCCCTCACTACAACACAGGACTGCACTGACTCCCCTCACTATAACACAGTGCTGCACTGACTCCCCTCACTACAACACAGGACTGCACTGACTTCCCTCACTACAACACAGGTCTGCACTGACTCCCCTCACTACAACACAGGTCTGCACTGACTCCCCTCACTACAACACAGGACTGCACTGACTCCTCTCACTACAACACAGGTCTGCACTGACTCCCCTCACTACAACACAGGACTGCACTGACTCCCTCACTACAACACAGGACTGCACTGACTCCCCTCACTATAACACAGTGCTGCACTGACTCCCCTCACTACAACACAGGACTGCACTGACTTCCCTCACTACAACACAGGTCTGTACTGACTCCCCTCACCACAACACAGGTCTGCACTGACTCCTCTCACTACAACACAGGACTGCACTGACTCCCTCACTACAACACAGTGCTGCACTGACTCCCCTCACTATAACACAGTGCTGCACTGACTCCCCTCACTATAACACAGGTCTGCACTGACTCCTCTCACTACAACAAAGGACTGCACTGACTCCCCTCACTATAACACAGATCTGCACTGACTCCCCTCACTACAACACAGGTCTGCACTGACTCCCCTCACTACAACACAGGGCTGCACTGACACCCCTCACTACAACACAGGTCTGCACTGACTCCCCTCACTACAACACAGTGCCGCACTGACTTCCCTCACTACAACACAGATCTGCACTGACTCCCCTCACTACAACAAAGGACTGCACTGACACCCCTCACTACAACACAGGTCTGCACTGACTCCCCTCACTACAACACAGGAGTGCACTGACTCCCCTCACTACAACACAGGTCTGCACTGACTCCCCTCACCACAACACAGGACTGCACTGACTCCCCTCACTACAACACAGATCTGCACTGACTCCCCTCACTACAACACAGTGCTGCACTGACTCCCCTCACCACAACACAGGGCCACACTGACTCCCCTCACCACAACACAGGTCTGCACTGACTCCCCTCACCACATCACAGGACTGCACTGACACCCCTCACTACAACACAGTGCCGCACTGACTCCCCTCACCACAACACAGGTCTGCACTGACTCCCCTCACCACAACACAGTGCTGCACTGACTCCCCTCACCACAACACAGTGCTGCACTGACTCCCCTCACCACAACACAGGACTGCACTGACTCCCCTCACTACAACACAGGACTGCACTGACTTCCCTCACTACAACACAGGACTGCACTGACACCCCTCACTACAACACAGGACTGCACTGACACCCCTCACTACAACACAGGACTGCACTGACTCCCCTCACTACAACACAGGTCTGCACTGACTCCCCTCACTACAACACAGGACTGCACTGACTCCCCTCTCTACAACACAGTGCTGCACTGACTCCCCTCACCACAACACAGGACTGCACTGACACCCCTCACTACAACACAGGTCTGCACTGACTCCCCTCACTACAACACAGGTCTGTACTGACTCCCCTCACTACAACACAGGTCTGTACTGACTCCCCTCACTACAACACAGGACTGCACTGACTCCCCTCACTACAACACAGGACTGCACTGACTCCCCTCACTACAACACAGGACTGCACTGACTCCCCTCACTACAACACAGTGCTGCACTGACTCCCCTCACCACAACACAGGACTGCACTGACACCCCTCACTACAACACAGGTCTGCACTGACTCCCCTCACTACAACACAGGTCTGTACTGACTCCTCTCACTACAACACAGTGCTGCACTGACTCCCCTCACTACAACACAGGACTGCACTGACTCCCCTCACTACAACACAGGACTGCACTGACTCCCCTCACTACAACACAGTGCTGCACTGACTCCCCTCACCACAACACAGGACTGCACTGACACCCCTCACTACAACACAGGTCTGCACTGACTCCCCTCACTACAACACAGGTCTGTACTGACTCCCCTCACTACAACACAGGTCTGTACTGACTCCTCTCACTACAACACAGGACTGCACTGACTTCCCTCACTACAACACAGGACTGCACTGACACCCCTCACTACAACACAGGACTGCACTGACACCCCTCACTACAACACAGGACTGCACTGACTCCCCTCACTACAACACAGTGCTGCACTGACTCCCTTCACTACAACACAGGACTGCACTGACTCCCCTCACTACAACACAGGACTGCACTGACACCCCTCACTACAACACAGGTCTGTACTGACTCCTCTCACTACAACACAGTGCCGCACTGACTCCCCTCACTACAACACAGTGCTGCACTGACTCCCCTCACTATAACACAGGGCTGCACTGACTCCCCTCACTACAACACAGGTCTGCACTGACTTCCCTCACTACAACACAGGACTGCACTGACTCCCCTCACTACAAGACAGGACTGCACTGACACCCCTCACTACAACACAGGACTGCACTGACTCCCCTCACTACAACACAGGTCTGCACTGACTCCCC
The DNA here is from genome assembly GCA_037306005.1 of Rhinophrynus dorsalis. NCBI lineage: Eukaryota > Metazoa > Chordata > Amphibia > Anura > Rhinophrynidae > Rhinophrynus > Rhinophrynus dorsalis. Next base: position 128,000,058 of record CM074728.1, read on the forward strand.
TCACTACAACACAGGTCTGCACTGACTCCCCTCACCACAACACAGGACTGCACTGACTCCCCTCACTACAACACAGTGCTGCACTGACTCCCCTCACTACAACACAGGTCTGCACTGACTCCCCTCACTACAACACAGGACTGCACTGACTTCCCTCACTACAACACAGGACTGCACTGACTCCCCTCACTACAACACAGGTCTGCACTGACTCCCCTCACTACAACACAGGACTGCACTGACTTCCCTCACTACAACACAGGACTGCACTGACTCCCCTCACTACAACACAGGTCTGCACTGACTCCCCTCACTATAACACAGGTCTGTACTGACTCCCCTCACCACAACACAGGACTGCACTGACTCCCCTCACTACAACACAGGTCTGCACTGACTCCCCTCACTACAACACAGGTCTGCACTGACTCCCCTCACTACAACACAGGACTGCACTGACTCCCCTCACTACAACACAGGACTGCACTGACTCCCCTCACTACAACACAGGACTGCACGGACTCCCCTCACTACAACACAGGTCTGCACTGACTCCACTCACTACAACACAGGTCTGCACTGACTCCCCTCACTACAACACAGGACTGCACTGACTCCCCTCACCACAACACAGATCTGCACTGACTCCCCTCACTACAACACAGGACTGCACTGACTCCCTCACTACAACACAGGACTGCACTGACTCCCCTCACTATAACACAGTGCTGCACTGACTCCCCTCACTACAACACAAGACTGCACTGACTTCCCTCACTACAACACAGGTCTGTACTGACTCCCCTCACCACAACACAGGTCTGCACTGACTTCCCTCACTACAACACAGTGCTGCACTGACTCCCCTCACTATAACACAGTGCTGCACTGACTCCCCTCACTATAACACAGGTCTGCACTGACTCCTCTCACTACAACAAAGGACTGCACTGACTCCCCTCACTACAACACAGTGCTGCACTGACTCCCCTCACTATAACACAGATCTGCACTGACTCCCCTCACTACAACACAGGTCTGCACTGACTCCCCTCACTACAACACAGGTCTGCACTGACTCCTCTCACTACAACACAGTGCTGCACTGACTTCCCTCACTACAACACAGTGCTGCACTGACTCCCCTCACTATAACACAGATCTGCACTGACTCCCCTCACTACAACACAGGTCTGCACTGACTCCCCTCACTACAACACAGGTCTGCACTGACTCCCCTCACTACAACACAGGGCTGCACTGACACCCCTCACTACAACACAGATCTGCACTGACTCCCCTCACTACAACAAAGGACTGCACTGACACCCCTCACTACAACACAGGTCTGCACTGACTCCCCTCACTACAACACAGGAGTGCACTGACTCCCCTCACTACAACACAGGTCTGCACTGACTCCCCTCACTACAACACAGGTCTGCACTGACTCCCCTCACTACAACACAGGACTGCACTGACTCCCCTCACTACAACACAGGTCTGTACTGACTCCCCTCACTACAACACAGGTTTGCACTGACTCCCCTCACTACAACACAGGACTGCACTGACTCCCCTAACTACAACACAGTGCTGCACTGACTCCCCTCACTACAACACAGGTCTGCACTGACTCCCCTCACTACAACACAGGTCTGCACTGACTCCCCTCACTACAACACAGGACTGCACTGACTCCCCTCACTACAACACAGGTCTGCACTGACACCCCTCACCACAACATAGGTCTGCACTGACTCCTCTCACTACAACACAGGTCTGCACTGACTCCCCTCACTACCACACAGGACTGTACTGACTCCCCTCACTACAACACAGGTCTGTACTGACTCCTCTCACTACAACACAGTGCTGCACTGACTTCCCTCACTACAACACAGGACTGCACTGACACCCCTCACTACAACACAGGACTGCACTGACACCCCTCACTACAACACAGGACTGCACTGACTCCCCTCACTACAACACAGGTCTGCACTGACTCCCCTCACTACAACACAGTGCTGCATTGACTCCCCTCACTACAACACAGGACTGCACTGACTCCCCTCACTACAACACAGGTCTGCACTGACTCCCCTCACTACAACACAGTGCTGCACTGACTCCCCTCACTACAACACAGGACTGCACTGACACCCCTCACTACAACACAGGACTGCACTGACACCCCTCACTACAACACAGGACTGCACTGACTCCCCTCACTACAACACAGGTCTGCACTGACTCCCCTCACTACAACACAGTGCTGCACTGACTCCCCTCACTACAACACAGGTCTGCACTGACTCCTCTCACTACAACACAGTGCTGCACTGACTCCCCTCACCACAACACAGGACTGCACTGACTCCCCTCACTACAACACAGTGCTGCACTGACTCCCCTCACTACAACACAGTGCTGCACTGACTCCCCTCACTACAACACAGGACTGCACTGACTTCCCTCACCACAACACAGGACTGCACTGACTCCCCTCACTACAACACAGGTCTGCACTGACTCCCCTCACTACAACACAGGACTGCACTGACTCCTCTCACTACAACACAGGTCTGCACTGACTCCCCTCACTACAACACAGGACTGCACTGACTCCCTCACTACAACACAGGACTGCACTGACTCCCCTCACTATAACACAGTGCTGCACTGACTCCCCTCACTACAACACAGGACTGCACTGACTTCCCTCACTACAACACAGGTCTGCACTGACTCCCCTCACTACAACACAGGTCTGCACTGACTCCCCTCACTACAACACAGGACTGCACTGACTCCTCTCACTACAACACAGGTCTGCACTGACTCCCCTCACTACAACACAGGACTGCACTGACTCCCTCACTACAACACAGGACTGCACTGACTCCCCTCACTATAACACAGTGCTGCACTGACTCCCCTCACTACAACACAGGACTGCACTGACTTCCCTCACTACAACACAGGTCTGTACTGACTCCCCTCACCACAACACAGGTCTGCACTGACTCCTCTCACTACAACACAGGACTGCACTGACTCCCTCACTACAACACAGTGCTGCACTGACTCCCCTCACTATAACACAGTGCTGCACTGACTCCCCTCACTATAACACAGGTCTGCACTGACTCCTCTCACTACAACAAAGGACTGCACTGACTCCCCTCACTATAACACAGATCTGCACTGACTCCCCTCACTACAACACAGGTCTGCACTGACTCCCCTCACTACAACACAGGGCTGCACTGACACCCCTCACTACAACACAGGTCTGCACTGACTCCCCTCACTACAACACAGTGCCGCACTGACTTCCCTCACTACAACACAGATCTGCACTGACTCCCCTCACTACAACAAAGGACTGCACTGACACCCCTCACTACAACACAGGTCTGCACTGACTCCCCTCACTACAACACAGGAGTGCACTGACTCCCCTCACTACAACACAGGTCTGCACTGACTCCCCTCACCACAACACAGGACTGCACTGACTCCCCTCACTACAACACAGATCTGCACTGACTCCCCTCACTACAACACAGTGCTGCACTGACTCCCCTCACCACAACACAGGGCCACACTGACTCCCCTCACCACAACACAGGTCTGCACTGACTCCCCTCACCACATCACAGGACTGCACTGACACCCCTCACTACAACACAGTGCCGCACTGACTCCCCTCACCACAACACAGGTCTGCACTGACTCCCTCACCACAACACAGTGCTGCACTGACTCCCCTCACCACAACACAGTGCTGCACTGACTCCCCTCACCACAACACAGGACTGCACTGACTCCCCTCACTACAACACAGGACTGCACTGACTCCCCTCACTACAACACAGGACTGCACTGACTCCCCTCACTACAACACAGGTCTGCACTGACTCCCCTCACTACAACACAGTGCTGCACTGACTCCCCTCAATACAACACAGGTCTGCACTGACACCCCTCACTACAACACAGGTCTGCACTGACTCCCCTCACCACAACACAGTGCTGCACTGACTCCCCTCACCACAACACAGGTCTGTACTGACTCCCCTCACTACAACACAGGACTGCACTGACTCCCCTCACTACAACACAGGTCTGCACTGACACCCCTCACCACAACACAGGTCTGCACTGACTCCTCTCACTACAACACAGGTCTGCACTGACTCCCCTCACTACAACACAGGTCTGCACTGACTCCCCTCACTACAACACAGGACTGCACTGACTCCTCTCACTACAACACAGGTCTGCACTGACTCCCCTCACTACAACACAGGACTGCACTGACTCCCCTCACTACAACACAGGTCTGCACTGACTCCCCTCACTACAACACAGGGCTGCACTGACACCCCTCACTACAACACAGGACTGCACTGACTCCCCTCACTACAACACAGGTCTGCACTGACTCCCCTCACTACAACACAGGTCTGTACTGACACCCCTCACTACAACACAGTGCTGCACTGACTCCCTCACTACAACACAGTGCTGCACTGGCTCCCCTCACTACAACACAGGACTGCACTGACTCCCCTCACTACAACACAGGTCTGCACTGACTCCCCTCACTACAACACAGTGCTGCACTGACGTCCCTCACCACAACACAGTGCAGCACTGACTTCCCTCACTACAACACAGGTCTGCACTGACTCCCCTCACTACAACACAGTGCTGCACTGACGTCCCTCACCACAACACAGTGCCGCACTGACTCCCCTCACTACAACACAGGACTGCACTGACTCCCCTCACTACAACACAGGACTGCACTGACTCCCCTCACTACAACACAGTGCCGCACTGGCTCCCCTCACCACAACACAGGACTGCACTGACTCCCTCACTACAACACAGGACTGCACTGACTCCCCTCACTACAACACAGTGCTGCACTGACTTCCCTCACCACAACACAGGACTGCACTGACTCCCCTCACTACAACACAGGTCTGCACTGACTCCCCTCACTACAACACAGTGCTGCACTGACTCCCCTCACTACAACACAGGACTGCACTGACTCCCCTCACTACAACACAGTGCTGCACTGACTCCCCTCACTACAACACAGGACTGCACTGACTCCCCTCACTACAACACAGGTCTGTACTGACTCCCCTCACTACAACACAGGACTGCACTGACTCCCCTCACCACAACACAGGTCTGCACTGACTCCCTCACTACAACACAGGACTGCACTGACTCCCCTCACCACAACACAGGACTGCACTGACTCCCTCACTACAACACAGGACTGCACTGACTCCCCTCACCACAACACAGGACTGCACTGACTCCCCTCACTACAACACAGGTCTGCACTGACTCCCCTCACCACAACACAGGTCTGCACTGACTCCCTCACTACAACACAGTGCTGCACTGACTCCCCTCACTACAACACAGGTCTGCACTGACTCCCCTCACTACAACACAGTGCTGCACTGACTCCCCTCACTACAACACAGGTCTGCACTGACTCA